>CM040925.1:23243647-23843647 GCA_023029165.1 Gobiocypris rarus
CACTTACCACTCGCCCATTGACTTCAGTAACATGTCGTTTACACTTCCTGCACACCAGTTTACGGGCCTGATGAATCTGTGTAACACAAGTGTTTTTCTTTCATTGAACAGACTGAAAAACATTCAAATTTCTAAAATTGTATCTATTACATCTGACTGAATTTAAACCTGACTGATCACACAGGAAGTACAAGATATGATGAATTAATGACAAACAGTAGCACGTGGATGTACAGCCTGTGAAGGTGTTAATGGACAGTGAAGCTGAGTGTTTCTCACCGTCTCAAAATGGCTGCGCAGGTGTTCCAGGCGAGTGAAACGTTTGCTGCAGGCCTGACAGGGATACGGACGCTCACCTGTGTGACAGCGGAGATGACGCTTCAAGTCTGCCTTCCTCTTTACTGTGTGCGTGCAGAATGGACATTTGTAACGCATAGAGGGAGTGGAATCTGAGACAAAGAGAGACACTGACTGTCAGATCCACTTCACGCATCACCACATCAAATAACTATTTGAAAGCCTATTTGAAAAAAACATCTCTTGTTTACCCAGAAAGTCCAGACCTATTGCAAAATAGAGATATCGAGAAAAAATCAGGTGGAAAGTGTGTGATAAAGACCTAAAGGAGAAATGTTTTGCATTTTAACTACTGTTAACCTTTACAAAACCTTGAATGGCTCCTAATTACAAAACAGATTTGTGCAATATAAACAGAAAATATTTAAAGGGGTGGATTCTGAAACACACACACACACACACACACACACACACACACACACACACACACACACACACTTTATATATATATATATATATTTATATTATCCCAATTAAATGTATAATCAAAGCCTTAATCAACATTTGTCCTCCTATATTATTATAATGATTCTTTCCAGTTATGGTTTTATTTAATCAAGAAATTCCTAAAGTTTGCTAAAGTTTGTATTTGGTCTCTGAGGAGTGACTTGAGGGTCTGGCCCATGCCAGGAATGCAGTAACAGTGCTTACTCACTTAACCCGGCTTTCAGAGATGAAATATGGATGTCTTTCATTTTATTTTATTGAAACATTAAAGAAACTGAATATTGTCTGTACCTCTTACTGAGAAAGCACATGTTATCAGCATGTTTTGGGAAACTTTCTGGCCAACCAACTGGAGCTCAACCAACTCCAACCTTGGAGAAACTGTGTATGTGTTGTAGTATTCTGTGTTACAGATCAGTATTAGAGGTGTACAATGGGCATCCAGGGAAATTGACAGTATGTTGTTCTGGGCAAGCTGGCACCTGATCCAGACCTGGAAGGTTACTACGAGCCTAATTCAGGGGTGAAAGTGATCTATGGAGACGTACATCTGATTAACTGACAATGTGTGGAAATTTACTATGACTATATTTTCTCTTCATCATTCAATCTGCAGAACTGTAGCTAGACCTTGAAGAGTGTAATTGTTGAGAAATGTTATGTACAGTTTCATACATACAGTATGATGAAACTGCAAACTATTCTTCAGTATTTTAATTAATTGCACTCCTGACTCTTGGTCTTCATTCTTCACAACTGGTCTTGGGTCATAAACTGTTATCCCCTAACAATATCTTAGTTTGTCCTCCAGAGATAGTCTTGCTGGAGGACAAAATACTTAAACAAAATTAATATAAAATACTTTATATTGATGTTAAACAGAAAATAATAAAATATAATTTATAACTTTTAACTCTAAGATAATTTTTTATGTTTTTAAAGTAAGTCTCTTATGCTCACCAGGGCTACATTTATAATAAATGCAGTACAATACAGTAAAAACAGTAATATTGTGAAATATTACTACAATTTAATAGTTTTGCAGTTATTATTTGAATATATTTGAAATGTAATTTACTCCTGTGATGGCAAAGCTGAATTTTCTGCATCATAACTGCCTTCAGTGTCACGTGATCCTTCATAAATCATCCTAATATGCTGATAGGTGAAAAATGTCTTATTATCTATGCTGAAAACAGTTGTGCTCCTGCTTAATATTTGATGAACAGAATGTGCTTACCTTTATTGAACACTCCAACTACCCCAACAATTGACGGAAGGTTGGCATACAGCTCGTCTGCTTTCTGAGAGCAGTGTGATACCACCCCCTGTAGGTCAATGAGAGAAGTGTCTTCTGTTACCAAGCGACTGGTGGCGGTTCTTTTCCTGCTTCCTCTTCTCCTGCGTTCAGGGAGCACAGAGCTGTACTGCTCCTCCTCCATTTGTGCCTCCAGGCTGGACTGTGGAGAAGAGTTCTGCTGAAGCCCTGAAGGCTGCGGGCTGGTTCCCCTGAAGTCTTCCTGTGGCTGTTCATCCTCTTGCTCATGCTCATCCCAGAGTCTGGTTTGAGAGCTCATGCTTACGTCACACATGTTGGACGGCTCGATGACGTTCTCACGTCTGTCCTGAAGCGGACTGCTGTCCGACAGACACAAATACCGATTCTCATCGTCTTCTTTTGCACTTATCTCGAGGAACGATTTAATAAAGGCCTTGCAGTAGGAAATGACGTCATTCATCTGCAGGTAGCTGGCGGCTGACATCACTTCTATTACATTAGAGCTGTTGAGCTCCAGCTGACCAGAGTAAATAAAGTCCAGGATTATGGCAAAGATGTCAGGGCTGAAGACATCAAAAGAAGCACTTACAGACTCCAGAGTGTCTTTAGCTCCCTGAGACAGCAACATCCTGAAATATCCACTGCTGCCATACAGGACATTGCGGTGTGCACGGAAAATCTGACCCTCAACCAGCACGTTGCAGTCACAGAACAACTCCTGCTGCCGCTGCTGGTCCAGCTGCTTTAGCAAACAGCTCTGGTGAATGGCTGACATATCTGCACTGGTCCATTTGTGAACAGGCCTGAGGAGAAGAAAAAAGAAGTGAGAACTTTACAAATCTTTTTTGTTGAAAAAAAAAAAAATGAGTAGACTAATTCACAGTTTGAAATTAACATTCACTTTTACATTATTTCTGCAGCGTGCATGTGTGCTTTGTGTGACGTAATAGCAACGATTTGATTTCGCAAGGAGGCAGTGAAACTCCGCCTTACTGTTCTGTGATTGGACTACACATCTGTCAATCATGTACATTCGCTGTGGAAGGGGCAACACCCGACTTTGCGCATCGGGTAACGAGGGAGAGAAGCAAGGAGAAAAAAAAGAGGAAATACAGAAAGAGGGAGAGAAAACGAGAAACGCGGGTTTAACATTGACGCCTAAAACATTGAAATAGTGACAATAAAGAAAAATTAGGGGACGTTCTTGCTGTTAAAAAAAATCTCTCCATCTTTCGTCTCCCTTCGCAGCACGCGCACACAAATACCAAAACTGGGTTACGCTGTAACTAAGACATAAGTAAATAAATAAATAACCCAATTATTATAAACCCATACAATCCGTAGCAACCAAGAAAACGGTCGAAAAGTCAATTATGAGATTAAAGTGCTCTGCGCCCTTTTATGTGTAAAACGCCCGACGGAAAAAGTAATACCTGAGATAACGCAAACACACGCCTGTAATGAACTAAAACGGCATTTAATCATTAACGAGACATTGCATTTCTTACATTACGAATGAAACCTGTCAGAAAAGGGGATAGAGACAGTGGGGTGGTTTCTGATGGGAGCCCTGTCGTCCGTGGAGAGCCGCCCACCGTACCGACCTCAGACTGGTTTTTAAAACGCAAAACACCCGGCTTTGCAACACCGTCGCCCCTTTTTTTATATTTCGGATTACCTGAGTTCGGACGCCCCGCGGGTTGACGTTGAGCCTCGTGCTGGTCCCCTTCGCCCACCCTCTTTACCCGGGCACCGTTTCTCCGAGTCTCTTAAACATAATACTCACATATGCCCCGCGTCACCCGCACTCCGATACGGTCGACATGTCCCACTTTCACAAACCATCTCCATTTCTCTGCCTACTTTGGATGTATTTGTCCAGCTTTTGTTATCAGGGCGAACTGCTTTCACTTCCTGCTTTGCCCGAAACACCGAAACCCGGTTGTGCTGGAAAAACGTTTTGCTGACGTGGGTGTCCGGAGCGCCCGGGACCGGAGAACCGCTTAAAGCACACGCGCCCCCGTACAGCAAAACCAATACATTTACGGGTTCTGGCCTTGAAAATTAATAAATGTCCCATTTTGGTTTGTAGCACTTATGTTGACCCCATTGTCTCACAGCGCCATTGATTTGACAGGGCACGTTCATTTCATTAACTCGAGTCTAAGATGTTTTATTCAAGCATGCGTTTTGTTAAAATGACCTGCCAAAGACAACAAAAAAACACTTCATGTTTTATTTTGATTTATACAGAACTATCAGTGAAATGCTGAAAAAAACATTTAAGCCCCCTTCAACATACAATAAAAATAATATGCTGCATATGAAATAATTTTGTATTATTTCACACTGACGAGGAAGTATAAATAATTATTGATCAGTGTGCTTTAATACACAAGCGATGGCATAAAAATTGTGTACATTAAAAAAGACAGATGCTGACCTAGAAGAAATCATTTGTTTAGATTTAAGTTTCTTGTAATATAATGATTTTACATATAATTATTACAAATAAAAGACTTCATTGTCCCACTTTGGCTTTGTTTTTTGCTATGAGTGCAATTCCCTTATTTTCGTAAGAAACAGTCGGCTTTTATCCAGTTTCAAGGCAGTGTTGCATTACTGAATCCCGTGGGATTCCGGGATTGCCAGCGCCATAGATCCTCACCTGTGATTAGATAAAACAGTCAGATTAATTTAGAGCTGTCAGTATTTCTCACCAATCTATTTATGCACACTGCGGAATGAAAAGGATCTGGTTTGATGGTTTACACTTACACATCCTCTCCAGGCCGTATTCAGCCTTCCAGCCCAGCTCTGTCTCTGCAAGACTTGGATCTGCATAGCAGGAGGCCACATCTCCGCTCCGCCGAGGGGCAATCTCATAGGCAATCTGGAACCAGAGGAAAAATGCTACCAGTGAAGAGAATATTGGATTCCCCCAATTGGGAGTTTAAACATCACAATGCGATTTCATAAAGGTGACCTCAGGCTGAACATTGTGTAAATGCATATATAAATTGTATATATGTGCTTTGGACCAAAGCAGGTGGTTCACCTCACCTTTCGACCTGAAGCTTTTTCCATGGCATTCACCATCTGTAGCACAGAGTAGCCTGTACCTGTGCCAAGGTTATAAACCTACAAAGAGACCAGGACAGAACGATAAAAAACGTAGAAAAAGGATGTAAAAAACAGAGCGCATTAAAGAGGAAGAAAGAATGCCTCACTTTACATCCACAGCTGTCCTTCAGTTTCCCGACGGCAGCAATGTGCCCTTTAGCCAAGTCAACAACATGTATGTAGTCTCTCACACCTAGCAGGAAGAATAAATCAGCATTTCTATCTTAACCGAAAATTGAAATGGAAACCAAATGAACTGGAATAAAAACCAACATAATTGTGAAGAAAACAACTGAAACCACATTTTCATTACTACAAAGCAAACTAAAATAAAATGGTTATAACACAATAACATTATTAAACTTGGAAAGCTTTACAACTACCTTGCATTAAACATGACAATGACACTGACTGAATAGGAAAATCAAGACTTTCAAAATTAACTGCAGTCATAAAAAAAGATAACAGTCAGCACAAACTTCTATAGCCCTAAAATAAAGACTAAATAAACAGAAACCAGACAACTCCGGGGGGAAAAACTCAACTAAAACCAGTGTTATTATAATATGATTTAAATACTGCTACAATATTTATTAATATTTTGAAATTGCTTTAGTTTTAAATGTCAGTTTCATTTTAACTTGAGTTTAAGTTTTAGTAATTTTGTTATGTGCTGTGTCATTTTTAGTTTTTGAATTTATTTAAATATTTCTCTGTGTCTTTAATTTATTTAAATCTCATTTCTAGTTTTAGTCATTTTAGTACTTCACCTTAAACACAATTTTTCAGTTACATGCCAAAGGGAACTTTTCTCAATTTGTTTTTAGTTTAAGGTGTTCCATCTATTATTTATATTTTATTTAAGCTTTCAATTAACAATTTAATGAAAAAAACTATGTTTTATAGTTTGTTAACAATAACTCATAAAACACATAATAAATATATGAGATAGAAACTAATTGAATATTCAAAAGTAAAACAACTCTAGAACTTAATAAATAAGAGAGAGCAGTTAAGACAAAAATAACATGCTGAAAACCATCTCATTACCAGTTCCATCGGGTGTGCTGTAGTCATTTCCAAACACATTCAGATGTTTTCGCCTGCCAATAGCAACCTGCCATACAAGTGAGAAAGAACAACATCTTTTACAATGCACACAGACACAAATGCGACTCTATTAAACAGATTCTGGTTTACAGGTTTAAAAACTCCCATGATGCTACTCAATAATGGGGAGTTTCTGGGAGTCTCCATAGACGGTGGCAGAACTGCTGAAGACCAGACAGGTTACCTGGGCAACATAAGGCAGAAGGTTGTTTGGGATTCCCTGTGGATCTTCGCCAATCTGTCCTGAGATGTGAGCACCAATGGGATTGAAGTACCTGAGCAACACAGCATTCCAGTCCTGCAAGACATTTGAATCAGTCACACACATGCCACACAGACGCAAAAGTGTCAGAACAGAGCGGTCAGCTACCTTCTCTGCTGTGCACTGGTCCCTGATCATTTCCTCTATGAAGAACTTGGTCTTGCCATAGGGGTTTGTGCAGCCACCCGCTGGATGCTGCTCATCAATGGGGAGTTTCTGGGGGTCTCCATAGACAGTGGCAGAACTGCTGAAGACCAGATTACGCACCCCATGAGACTGCATCACCTGATTCAGACACATACACAGAGCCACAGCCAGTAAGGCATTCCTTAAGAGCCGGAAGCACTACCATGCACAAACAGACCCCTAACTGTACTAAATCTGGATGTCAAGAATCAGATTCATATGGACACTCCATGCATGAAAATGATCCATGCATAAGGACAATCCATGCAAAGACATTTACATTTACAGACACATTTCTTACCTCCAGCAGATTGATGGTTCCTGTGAGATTGACTCTGTAGTATCTTAAAGGCTGTTCTACAGATTCACCCACAGCTTTCAATCCTGCAAAGTGCATCACTGCATAGAAGGAGTGCTGGGAAACAGGGCAGAGAAAAAACATTGAACTCAATTAACCACTAGGGGGCGCTGTTATACATTGAACCGGCTCGTTCAGCAGTGGTGTGCGCCGGTGGTGTTTTAAAATGAGGAGGCAAAGTACTCACTTCCACACCAAATACATTTATATTTTGTATTTTTACACAATGTAATGTTCTACTTATTAAAAGCAGACCATTACAAATTTATCAAGTATACATTTCATCAAGTTAGTGTTTTTACATTTCTTTTTTTTCCAAAATAACTAAAGGCAGTAACAATTTAAACAATATATATTATTTGTGAACTACTGTTCAGCTTTTCTTTTCAATATTCAACTTATTTTCAGAAGTCATCAAGCTTGTACACGCTGGTCACAGACATGAAGATGTACCTTTAATTTCCCCATCAAAGCTGACTGATCAATGAAAAACCCCAGAGCCATTATGTTTTCAAGCCATTTCAAGTTTGATTTTGGTGTGACATAAAGCGCTGATATCTAAATGGCTTAATTGTTTACACTCCCTTGTTTACTCGGAGTAATATATATATATTATATATATATATATATATATATATATATATATATATATATATATATATATATATATATATATATATACACACACACACAGGTCCTTCTAAAAAATTAGCATATTGTGATAAAAGTTCATTATTTTCCATAATGTAATGATAAAAATTAAACTTTCCTATATTTTAGATTTATTACACACCAACTGAAATATTTCAGGTCGTTTATTGTTTTAATACTGATGATTTTTGCATACAGCTCATGGAATCTCAAAAAATTAGCATATCATGAAAAGGTTTTCTAAACGAGCTATTAACCTAATCATCTGAATCAACTAATTAACTCTAAACAACTGCAAAAGATTCCTGAGGCTTTTAAAAACTCCCAGCCTGGTTCATTACTCAAAACCGCAATCATGGGTAAGACTGCCGACCTGACTGCTGTTCAGAAGGCCATCATTGACACCCTCAAGCGAGAGGGTAAGACACAGAAAGAAATTGCTGAACGAATAGGCTGTTCCCAGAGTGCTGTATCAAGGCACCTCAGTGGGAAGTCTTTGGGAAGGAAAAAGTGTGGCAAAAAACGCTGCACAACGAGAAGAGGTGACCGGACCCTGAGGAAGATTGTGGCAAAGGACCGATTCCAGACCTTGGGGGACCTGCGGAAGCAGTGGACTGAGTCTGGAGTAGAAACATCCAGAGCCACCGTGCACAGGCGTGTGCAGGAAATGGGCTAGAGGTGCCGCATTCCCCAGGTCAAGCCACTTTTGAACCAGAAACAGCGGCAGAAGCGCCTGACCTGGGCTACAGGGAAGCAGCACTGGACTGTCGCTCAAATTTTGCATGTCATTCGAAATCAAGGTGCCAGAGTCTGGAGGAAGACTGGGCAGAAGGAAATGCCAAAATGCCAGTGAAAGTCCAGTGTCAAGCACCCACAGTCAGTGATGGTCTGGGATGCCATGTCAGCTGCTGGTGTTGGTCCACTGTGTTTTATCAAGGGCAGGGTCAATGCAGCAAGCTATCAGGAGATTTTGGAGCACTTCATGCTTCCATCTGGTGAAAAGCTTTATGGAGATGAAGATTTAGTTTTTCAGCACGACCTGGCACCTACTCACATTGCCAAAACCACTGGTAAATGGTTTACTGACCATGGTATTACTGTGCTCAATTGGCCTGCCAACTCTCCTGACCTGAACCCCATAGAGGATCTGTGGGATATTGTGAAGAGAAAGTTGAGAGACGCAAGACCCAACACTCTGGATGAGCTTAAGGCCGCTATCGAAGCATCCTGGGCCTCCATAACACCTCAGCAGTGCCACAGGCTGATTGCCTCCATGCCACACCGCATTGAAGCAGTCATTTCTGCAAAATGATTGCCAACCAAGTATTGAGTGCATAACTGAACATAATTATTTGAAGGTTTACTTTTTTTTGTATTAAAAACACTTTTCTTTTTTTGGTCGGATGAAATATGCTAATTATTTTTAGATAGGAATTTTGGGTTTTCATGAGCTGTATGCCAAAATCATCAGTATTAAAACAATAAAAGACCTGAAATATTTCAGTTGGTGTGCAATGAATCTAAAATATATGAAAGTTTAATTTTTATCATTATCACATTATGGAAAATAATGAACTTTTACCACAATATGCACATTTTTTGAGAAGGACCTGTATATATATATATGAATGAACGGTAGACATGTTTTGGCTCAATGTATAACAGTAAGATGAATATTGATTATACAGAATAAATGGATACAAACAATAGTGGGTGTTCATTTTTACCTTTTTAAATATTTTCTCCAGTCCAGGTTTATCCAGAAGGTCCAGCTCATGGAACTCAATCTGAGTATTCAGAAACTTCTCTATCCTCCGCAAGCTCTCTGGAACATCACCCTCTCCTCAACAAAACACGCATCCACAAAAACAAAAAAAACACATTAGAAAATACTATTAGCAACCAAGAACCCGAAATTGTGCCCTAAACCCAAATGCAGAATTAACAATTTACAATATATTTTTAATACAAATTTACATTTTAATATATAAATATTTCACATTATAAATAGAAAATATCATGTTAAAGATTTTATATTATAATAAAAACATTTAAATTCATATTTAAAATATATAAATACTCTGAATATAGTAGATATATTCAACAAAAGGGCTCACAGTGTGTGCAGGATATTTCTAAAACTCTCTGCAGTTTAGTGTGATTTACTGAAGTCTGTTTACCTCTGACAGCATTACTGAAATTATCGATGACCACAGGGTGATACCCAGCCTCTATGAGCTCCACAACACAGTGGCTGCCAATGTATCCACCTCCTCCTGTCACCAAGATCTTCTGACGCATGTTGAGAGCCTTCAGCGCAGGCAGAAAGATCGACATACAAAGATGAATGTAATTACTGGATCGTTGTTAACAGGTATGTGGGTGTGTCATATCCTTATTCAACCTGTACGCGCACTACGTGGCTCTACCTTCACCAGCAGCACGAGCACCCTGTTTCAGTGTTTGAATGGAGCTCTTTCATTCATCGATGGCACTCATATCACAACATTTAAACCTCACTAAGATTCCCAAAAACGTTCAAGTGACCAATGGCAATGTAGTTCAAATCAGCATGACTACACTGGTATTCACTGACTGCACTGATAATACACAGCAAGACTTTAAAAGTCACCTGACTGAAGGAAGAAAGAAAGTAAGATCTCTAATCTCTCAGAGTCAGAACAAAACAAAAAATATTACAACAGCTCACATTCAGATCTATATACACTCACCGAGCTGATGAATGCGGATCAGTGTTATTGGAGAAGGTGACAGCCAGAACAGTGACCGGTGGGAAGAGTTTACAGAGTCTGTTTGGTTTATTCATTCTTGCTTCCTGGTTTCAGGCATACGTGGAAGTGTGTGAAGCCGCCAATGTATGTTCTGAGTAATTCACTTTCAAAGAAAAAGTCTTTCGTATTTTGATTCAACTCATGTCACGCTGAAATAAAATTATTTATTTCGTTTCAATCACTCATTCATCGATGCAGTTTTTTTGTTTGTTTTCTCTAGCAGGGCTCGGTGTCCAGTAAACCAAAACTCTAAATACCCTCATAAGAATGCATTTTGCTTATTGAAATATGGTGACCAATGTAAATCAATATAAATATTAGTGCTGTTAATTCGATTAATCGCATCCAAAATAAAAGTTCATGTTCATTTTTAAATATGATTTTTTTTCTATTTATATATAATATAAATGTACAAATATATACAGTATTTTTTTCAGTATATATATATATATATATATATATATGTATATATATATATATATATATATATATATATATATATATATATATATATATATATATAAATCTGCAATCTCAAAGTGCTACAGAGCATCTAGAAGTACAATAAAAACACAGTTAATTAAATACAAAAACAAATAAGAAAAACTATTTAAGAAAATATTCGAGAACAACTATTTAAAACACACTCAGTGGAAAGCTTTAGTAAAAATAATTTTTTTTAGGTTTCGTTTAAAAATCTGTAGTCTGTGGGGCCCTCAGGTAGTCCGGGAGGGTATTCCACAGCCTCGGAGCAGCCGATGCTGTAAAGTTTTGTTCTGGGAACTTGGATGGTGTTTGTGTTAGCAGAACGAAGTGAGCGTAGGGATGTTGGGTGGGTGAGAAGTTCCTGTAGGTAAAGGGGGGCATGTTCGTAAATACACTGGTGGGTGAGGAGGGAGACTTTATATTCTACTCTGAGCGGGACAGGGAGCCAGTGAAGAGAAGTGAAGAGATTTAAGGATGGGGGTGATGTGTTAATGCTTGCGCACCCTCATCAAGATCCTGGCCGCGCTGTTTTGGATGTATTGCAATCGCTGTATGCTTTTGCCAGAGATCCCGATGAGGAGTGCATTACAGTAGTCCAGCCTGGAGGAGACAAGGCATGGACAAGCTTCTCTGCATCTGCCAGGCTGAGTGTTGGACGGAGTTTGGCGATGTTCTTGTTCTTCATATATATATATATTAGGGCCGGGACTTTAACGCGTTAATTAAGATTAATTAATTGCGTGACTTTAACGCGTTAATTAAGATTAATTACGCAAAAATTGATAACAATTTTAACTTATTTTTGCGCCGCGGAACGTTTTTTAATGAATGAGTTTCGACGGACCGTTTATACTGGAACACCAACTAGCGTTCTTGACTTCTGAACACAAACCACAGTGAACATGAACGAAGAAGCTGACGAGACAGCTTTGCTTGGCAAATTTTGTTTTAAAAAACGAAAGGATGGAAGCGTCGACAAGAGCATGGTTGTGTGGAAGCTATGCAACAAGGAATTTGCGTATCGAGCCTCAAATATCACCTCAACGCAAAACGCTGGACATAAATAAATAAACAAAATTTTGTTGATTAAGCTTATGTATTCAGTCATTATTCAATGGTATACTAAAAGTCCATGTGAAAAAAATTACTTCTCACTGTTCTCAGGTCAAATATTTATATGCAATTAAAATGCGATTAATTTCGATTAATTAATTACAAAGCCTCTAATTAATTAGATTAATTTTTTAATCGAGTCCAGCCTAATATATATATATATATATATATATATATATATATATATATATATATATATATATATATATATATATATATATATATATATATATATATAATGTGTGTATATATATATGTATGTGTATGTATATATATATATGTGTGTGTGTATATATATATATATATATATATATATATATATATATATATATATATATATATGTATGTATATATGTGTGTGTATATATATATATACATATATATATATATATATATATATATATATATATATATATATATATATATATATATATATATATATATATATATATATATATATATATATATATATATATATATATATATATATATATATATATATATGAATGAGTGTGTATTTAGATATGCATATACACACACACACACACACACACACACACACACACACACACACACACACACACACACACACACACACACACACACACACACACACACACACACACACACACACACACACACACACACACACACACACACACACACACACACACACACATATTATGTCAACACAAACTTTTATTTTTGGATGCGATTAATCGATTTGACAGCACTAATAAATATTTCAAGTATCATGGAAGCCTTGAACCACAGTGTGAAAAACAGAATTTATTTTTTTCTTTATTTAATGTTGTGACATTTTTTCATTTTTATTGTTTTTCACTTTCCTACTGGGATTTTTTCCTGTACATTTCAAGTATAAACCCATTTTTTAAACAAACAAAAACAAAGAGGAAAATAAAAAAACAGAAAAAGAAAATGAGTTCTCACAATGACTTTTATTATGAAAAAATTTGTTCCCTCATAGGAGAACTATTTTCCCTTACGCACACAACTTTCATTCTGACGTGTCTGTCCTCCTGAATTAAGTGGTCAAATAGTGATCATATGTCAGTCAGCTGGTTTATTCATTTATTTAAAAACAGGAAGAATCACTTTTATATCCATTAAAGACCCAGTCTTAGACTATTGAAAAAAATAACAAAATAAAAATGCATATAGGAATATAAATATGAAAAGGTGAGATTGGAGAAAATACTGAAAGCAATAATGTGTGTATATTTCTGTACCAAAATAATTTCTCGCAGTTGACATTTGATACTGTTGAATCTGTAATGTGCAGTTGAATATGTATGATGATGTCTAAATATCCATTTCATCCACACTTTAATTAAAGAATATTCGTTCAAATGTTCCTATTATTACCACATTTTTCAATCACATACTTACACAAATGTCACTCTCAAGCCTCACTCCTTCTTTGTCAATGAAAATTACACGTCTGAAAAAGCAGCAAGAAAAACAGAACTACACAGAATAAATAAAAATATTTATTTATTAATGCTTGTCTTTGGAATCTTAATCTCTTTCAATATCTACAAAACGCTAATGACTGTCAGAGTTTCGGAGAGGAGTTAGGGGCTCAAAGGCAACAGAACATGATCAGCTCCGTACCTTACTCAGACATTTAACATCACAGCGAATAAAATATGTCACACATACAGAAGTAATGATTTTTGAAATTTATAATGTAGTTGATGTCGTACTTTATCTGAATAAAACGAGCAAAATGAGAAACTGACGATGAACTTGCAATTCCACATGACAACCAACAGAGAGCAGAAAGCAGCAATAATAAAAACAGGACACTCCTTATTAAACTCACAATCCTTTACTAAAACACTCTTCTTTAGGAGTTGCTCAGGAGGTCTATAATACTAGAACATCAAATAGCATTCCAGTTCTTCTCAGTGGGATGAATGAGGACTGGGCGGGACCCCCAGAACTGTTCTTTTTTGGTCTCTGTGTTCCAGGTACATCATTTTTGAGCCCGTAAATGCTGATTGATTAAGGCACATTAAGAAAGCACACAGTCACCATGTAATCAATGATCAATATTTTTATGGAATATTGCAGTGTGTATTATAATAACGTATCCATGCACATCAGTATTTATTGTTGTTGTCATGTGCCCTCTTAATCTTTAATCAAAATAACTTCCTCTCAGGTCCTTACACTTAGAGTGACATCTCTTTGATGATGGATGATGGAGCGGGCGGGACAATGTGTCACACAAGATCATAGCAATAGCAAACTACAATGATCCAATCATTTTCCATTTTGTCTGGTTAATGAAAAATAATGAAAATAATGAAACAAGCAATTCACTTGTTGCTTGCAGTAAGTCAGAATACATGGCAGGGTTAGCGGGCCATGCTAACCAGCCAAACTCAAATACACTGTGCAAATGATCAAGCCATTTATATATCCAAAGTTTCACATCTCAAAATGTTGGTAGATGCTCTCTACGTATTCCAGAACTCTGTGCCAGTCCGGTGCATCATCTTTTAGCATTTCCTCCACCGTCTGAGGAACCACAATTAAACATTATTCACAAATGAACAACCACACGAAATCCTGTTTGCATTCATGTTTGCATTATTCCAATGAGTCATGTTTGAGTCATTTTGTTGGCTAATCATGATTGTTAATACATTCAGCCAATCATGTCTGAGGCATTTACATATCCAGTCAATCATCTCTGAGTAATTATCATGTTCAGCCATACATTTCTGAGCCAATTACATATCTAATCAATCATATCTGAGTCGTTTCCATGTCTATTCAATCACGAGTCATTTTCACATCTGGCCTGTCATGTTTCTCATTCTCATGTCTTGCATATTCTGAAGTCTGGAATTAATTAATTGCGCATTGGTTGATTAGTTTGGTGTCTGAATCAGGGAGGAGTAATTATAGGATTAAGTTATGAAATTAAATACAACTGCTTAGAAAAACCTCAATCATCTCACCAGTGATGCAGAGATTCCAAAACCTTCTCCAGTCTGAAATGCTAGAGTGAGGTTCTCTTTCTATGAATAAAACCAGCATCAACGTCATCATAACACCCATATGCTAATATGTTAGCATGCAAGCATGTGTAAGATGTGTATTACCTTGTTCTCTGGATTGAGTTTGTCATATGGTATGTGAGAGGGGAGGTAACTGTGGTAAATTGCACAAAAGGCCAAACCGTCCTCCCAGCAACTGCTGAAATTAGTGATCTCAATATTCTGCAGGAAAAACAAGGCAGCAAAATGTTAAAGAGAGAGGCAGATATTCTACATCAGTCCAATTTTAATGCAGCTTTTGGCCAAGAACCACCCAGTTATACAGGAAGAGACTGAGTGACTGATACAGTACAGGTCCTTCTAAAAAATTACCATATTGTGATAAAAGTCATTATTTTCCATAATGTAATGATAAAAATTAAACTTTCATATATTTTAGATTCATTGCACACCAACTGAAATATTTCAGATCTTTTATTGTTTTAATACTGATGATTTTGGCATACAGCTCATGAAAAAAATTAGCATATAATGAAAAGGTTCTCTAAACGAGCTATTAACCTAATCATCTGAATCAACTAATGAACTCTAAACACCTGCAAAAGATTCCTGAGGCTTTTAAAAACTCCCAGCCTGGTTCATTACTCAAAACCGCAATCATGGGTAAGACTGACGACCTGATTGCTGTCCAGAAGCCATCATTGACACCCTCAAGCGAGAGGGTAAGACACAGAAAGAAATTTCTGAGCAGAATAGGCTGTTCCCAGAGTGCTGTATCAAGGCACCTCAGTGGGAAGTCTGTGGGAAGGAAAAGTGTGGCAAAAACGCTGCACAACGAGAAGAGGTGACCGGACCCTGAGGAAGATTATGGAGAAGGACCGATTCCAGACCTTGGGGGACCTGCTGAAGCAGTGGACTGAGTCTGGAGTAGGAACATCCAGAGCCACCGCACAGGCGTGTGCAGGAAATGGGCTACAGGTGCCGCATTCCCCAGGTCAAGCCACTTTTGAACCAGAAACAGCGGCAGAAGCGCCTGACCTGGGCTACAGAGAAGCAGCACTGGACTGTCGCTCAAATTTTGCATGTCATTCGAAATCAAGGTGCCAGAGTCTGGAGGAAGACTGGGGAGAAGGAAATGCCAAAATGCCTGAAGTCCAGTGTCAAGTACCCACAGTCAGTGATGGTCTGGGGTGCCATGTCAGCTGCTGGTGTTTGTCCACTGTGTTTTATCAAGGGCAGGGTCAATGCAGCTAGCTATCAGGAAATTTTGGAGCACTTCATGCTTCCATCTGCTGAAAACCTTTATGGAGATGAAGATTTCATTTTTCAGCACGACCTGGCACCTGCTCACAGTGCCAAAACCACTGGTAAATGGTTTACTGACCATGGTATTACTGTGCTCAATTGGCCTGCCAACTCTCCTGACCTGAACCCCATAGAGAATCTGTGGGATATTGTGAAGAGAAAGTTGAGAGACGCAAGACCCAACACTCTGGATGAGCTTAAGGCCGCTATCAAAGCATCCTGGGCCTCCATAACACCTCAGCAGTGCCACAGGGTGATTGCCTCCATGCCACGCATTGAAGCAGTCATTTCTGCAAAAGGATTCCTGACCAAGTATTGAGTGCATAACTGAACATAATTATTTGAAGGTTGACTTTTTTGTATTAAAAACACTTTTCTTTTATTGGTCGGATGAAATATATAAATTTTTTGAAATAGTAATTTTGGGTTTTCATGAGCTGTATGCCAAAATCATCAGTATTAAAACAATAAAAGACCTGAAATATTTCAGTTGGTGTGCAATGAATCTAAAATATATGAAAGTTGAATTTTTATCATTATCACTATATGGAAAATAATGAACTTTTATCACAATATGCAATTTTTTTTAGAAGGACCTGTAAATGTCTTTCCTGTAACCTTTGATCAATTCAATGTATCCTTGCTGAATATATTATTTAAATATAAATATATGAATTATGCTATAAATGTATTTCTTGCTACTGAGAGCCTCAAACGAACAGTGACTATTTTTTATTCTTAATAGTGTTTGTTGTTTCATTCCAGTAACTTACACGACTTTCAAGGCTTCCTTTTGCAGGCAGACTGATAAAACACCCAGTGAGTCAGACAAGAGCTTTCCAGATTGAGAAAGTGCTTTTCAGTTGTGTGTACAATGTGCATCAGATGGTCGGTGAAAGGACTGTGGGTGGTCCGTGCTGTCTAATGCTGAGACAAGGGGGTGTGTGCCCGACTGCCAAGTTTGATCTGTCAGCTATTGCGTTTAGTTTGGTTCAATTCAGTACCTTGTATCCCTGAGTTCTGCCTTGACACCAGCGAAGCAGGGAGTTCCGCCTGGAACTTCCGTGAAGCCTCAGCGACCTGAGTCCTGATGGGAAATCCTCCTGTGTCCTGATGGGAAAGCAGATGGATGTCAATTCTCTATTCTTTGACTATCATTTCAGTGTTTCTCATGAACGAATGGTAACGGAAAAAGAGGTAATGTTGTTTGATTCACCTTGTCCTGTTGATCTTATTTGTCACATCTAAACCCAAAGAGTTGCATGTTTGTAGGTGTGAATTCTCCACTTTCTTATCTGTTAGACAAGCTCAGGCATGCATACAGAATAAATCATTTGTGTCTGTTTGAGTCTGGTATGCCAGCAAAGGTACAAATATTCAATGATATCCAAACAACAGGATATTGTGCAAATGAAAACCCTGTTTTCATACCTTTAATGGAGCTGCTCATGTTGTTCTGTTGCTCTAAACTTACAGCTTGAGTCTTGCTCTGGGGAGTCTAAAATGATTAGAAACTGTTTACACGATTTTTAAATAATTCTGATACATTAATAATACAAATCCAAAGAATCAGAGAAAAGGGAATATGTTTTACGTTTTCTACTCACAGATTCTGTTGTCATAGCCACTGAGGGTTGGGAAGTACCATTTACAACAACATCAGGGTAATTGGAGGGCAGTCTGCACAGACTCCTGCAAAATGATGGAATGATCCATGAATGTAACATAGGTCTCTGACAGACTGTGGGCTGTAAACAATGAATCATTTAGAATCACTAAACAATGCTCTGGTATCAGATATATCTGCAGCATGCATGACAGAACTGTGCACGCATTCATTCACAATGGAATGGAACTCGCTCGATGAACAGACAAGCTTGAATTAGACTGAATCGGATTTGATTCAGTTAGGAGTCGAGAGTACTGTAAATTCCAAAGGTAGGAATCATTTCCACTCAGGGGAATTGTCTCTATTCTAACATGTTCAGACAAGACAGATCCATTACCTCAATTTCCAAACTACTACATGTCTGAAAAACAAAACAAAACAGAAGAGCTCAAATTTTGATTGATTTTGAATTCACTTGAATCTTTTGATTCAGATCACCAACAAAACTGGGTCAGATCTTGATTTATTCTGTGACTGTTACATCATTACATAAGTAGGTGGTGACGAGTGAGCCTCTGTTTGAGTCCTGAGTGATTACTTCAATCATTCACTTCAAAAACACAAGTGCTGCATCCGAAATTGCATACTCTCTTGAATAGGTACTTATATTGAATAAGATATTACTTCATGACTGCTTAAAGTAAGTTCTAAATAGTATGAATGTGTGTAGCAGGAATATAATCTGGATGTACTACATTCGCCATGTTGCCAGTCATTTGCGTAGCGTTACTGCCATTCACAAATCCACTCCTGAGGCCTCATGGGACAGTAAAGTGTCCATGCATCGTATGCACACTTCTGAATCTCACCAGAAGAAGTAGGTCATTCGGGTACTTTTAGCCTACTCTTTTATGAGTAATGTGAATGCAGACATATTTCTTTGGTCACACACTGTTTTTTGCCTACTATTTAGTAGGGAATTATGCGATTTCAGATGGAGACAAGACAGTCGTTTACAAACGAAATACCAAACCAGCACTAATTTAAAATATAGAGGCAAACACATTAACTAAAAATAACTAATGGGACCTTATTGTCAAGTGTAACCAGTTCAATTCATATAGAACTTTTATATTGTCCATTCAAAATTTGAGCCTTTGTATGTTTAGGATCCATTTTTTTTTACATACTGAAACTTACATAATACTCACCTTGATCTCTCTGTAGTACCAGCGATGCGCATTTCTCTTTTTCCCTTCATCTCATCTGTCCACAGTAGCTCTCCGGGTCCAGTGCTCTTCACATAACCATCCACTCGTCTCTCTAGGCCCCTCAGTATCGGCGCCCCCTGGTGGCTGCCTGTTAACTGCTTCAGTTTCTGCTTGCTCTGCTCCAGTTCAGCTCTGAGGCTCTCCAATTGACCTTCAAACTCCTGGCGACCCTGTACGGCATTGGCTAGCTGTGTGTCCATGTCCTGCATTGCTGCTCTTAAAGAATTTAGATCTTCCTCAGATTCTGCCCTCAGTCTGTCTGAAACCACTAGCGCCACCTTTAGGTCAGCCTGGAATTGCTGCCACTCCTCACGTTCTGCCTACAGAAGGAGAAAACAGTGATAGAGTCGTATTAATAAGCATGATACATATTTATATAATATATTCAAATTTATATGGTTTTTATCTAATATTATTTTATGTATTTTTATTATAGAAAATGTTAATTACATACACACACGTAGGTAAAAACACTCTCTGTCACATACACACATGCACGCACACACACAAATATGTATGCATATGTATGCATGTATATATATATATATATATATATATATATATATATATATATATATAGAGAGAGAGAGAGAGAGAGAGAGAGAGAGAGAGAGAGAGACTGATACATAAAATTAAAAAATATAAAATTTGATAATAGCATATTACATTAAACCTATTGATGGAAATAAATGTTGTGATGTTATTTCCATAAAGACATGCATACATTTTTGGTCAAGATCTCAGATATTGTCAATGCAAGAGTCAAGCACTCTACTCTGGCACATCCCAAAGACATGTGTGAAAATGATTCTTAATGCACCCTCCCAACCATTCTTTCACAATTTGAGCCTGATGAATCTTGACATTGTCATCCTGGAATAAGCCATGATGTGTTTTCCTACATGGCTGTTTAAGAAATGACACTTCATCAATTAGGGTAAGCAGAACTGTTGCCAAACATATAACATGCTAGAAGCATTATAATCGCTGCAATAATGATCCAATCACAGACCATCCAAGCATTTGCCTATTTAAATCCAAACAGCTTTTTTTTGGCCGGGCAGTGTATATATATGTCAAGGTTCCTTTATTAAGATGAGGGGTCTTTGAGAGCAGAGCATTAGACTGAGGATGAATGTTTTCCTCATGGATAGAGTTGTAATTCAGCTGTGAGTCAACGAGGTCAGAAGGCTTGTCGTGAATCTTAATGCTATGGTGATCATACTGTGCTGCTCTCCACCTCTCACTGTTTGATAAACACACACTCACACACAATATGCTTACATTAAACTTCACTCTGCTCTACTGAGGAATTTGAGATGGTATTGCTCATCTCAGCAAGACCAGCAACAAATCCTATTTCAAAGGAATAAAACGTATCCTGTACTATTTACATACAGTGGTCCAGAACTGTGTCATATTCTCTCTCTCTCTCTCTCTCTCTCTCTCTCTCTCTCTCTCTCTCTCTCTCTCTCTCTCTCTCACACACACACACACACACACACACACACACACACACACACACACACACACACACACACACACACACATGTTGTGTTTCCATGTTTTGTGGGGACATTCCATAGGCGTAATGCATTTTATACTGTACAAACCATATTTTCTATCCCCCTACACTGCCCCTGCCCCTAAACCTACCCATCACAGGAGACATGCTGCATTTTTACATTTTCAAAAACATCACTTAGTGTAATTTATAAGATGTTTTCCTCATGGGGAAAAAATGTCCCCACAAGGACAAAAATTTGGATATTGCCATCTTTGTGGGGACATTTTGTCCCCATAACGTAGGGATTACCAGTCCACACACACACACACACACACACACACACACACACACACACACACACACACACACACACACAGAGCCCGGAACATGTTCTGGCAATAAAGTGATTGCTCAATAGTTAGATGTCAAGAAATACAAGAGTGATTACCAGGCATGATAACACATTTGTAAAACAACACACACAATTTAATTTCATAATCGCAATCTAAATCTATTCTTTCTCTCTCTCTTTCATCATCTCTTTCATTTCTTGTCCCTCTTGTTAGAACTGACAAACTCTGTCTTGATTCTGCCAGAGAGGGAAAGTGACTCAAATGAACAAAAAATACTGACTTCTAAAGTTATCAAAGTGACTTATTCATTATAGACATTGAGAAAGAGACATAAGACCAACTGGAAGCCTGCCGATTATCAAGGACACATTAAACAAAATACTAGTATGTTAACTTCCACCAAAGTTATTCAATTACATGACTTGTCTTGTCTTGTCATGTCTTGTATAATGATTATTTTAATGGTATTGCAATGTAAGCATCATATCAAAATAAGTTGAAGACTCCAGCTGTGATTAAACAAATAACACTGAAGGAGGATGGAATTAGAGTAGGAGGAGAGAGAGAGAGAGAGAGAGAGAGAGAGAGAGAGAGAGAGAGAGAGAGAGAGAGAGAGAGAGAGAGAGAGAGAGAGAGAGAGAGAGAGAGAGAGAGAGAGAGAGAGAGAGAGAGAGAGAGAGAGAGAGAGAGAGAGAGAGAGAGAGCAGGGAAAGTCTCAGGACCCTCTTCATCACTCTTAGGCCTCCAGACCCCAGCTGGAGCTGATTATAGCAAGATTTTCTCTGACACACACATAAGAGTCTATTTGATATTGAAACACAGGCTTTGGATGGTATTTCTGTGCTGTCTGAAATGTGAAAATCATTTTAAACTTTAAACCCCTTAAAACATTTGACAAAGCACAATTGCCAATTGTTGACTGCACATATTGTGTAAAAAAGTATTTTATGCACTACAAGTATTGTTTTTTTAAATCTATAATATAAAATATTTACTTAATGTCCTGCTTTTGAAATCCACTAAAGGCTGGAACTAGGGTTGCCACCTTCAGTGTGCCAAAATAAGGGACACCCATTTACAACCAATTACAAAAAAAAAATAGTGTATAAAGGATAGAAATAAAGAATACGTCATGAAATGGCTCAATAATAAAACATAAGAAAACACAAGATCAAGTATGTGAACTTGCAACAGAGCAGGTTTTATATTATTTCACATTTGATTTTTATTTATTTCTAAAGAACTCTTTAGTAGCCTATTTGGTGCACTTTAAATGGAAAGTTCACCCAATAATTAAAATTCTGTCATCATTTACTCATTTACTTTTATGATGTTTCAAACCTGTATGAGTTTCTTTGTTCTACTGAACACAAGTGAAGATATTTTGAAGAAAGTTTACCCAGGCTGCTTTAGGGGCACCATTGACTTCCATAGTAGGAGTCTTCCTATGTGTTCAACATAACAAAGAAATGTATACATGTTTGGAACAACTTGAGGGTGAGTAAATTATGACAGAATTTTCATTTTTGGCTGAACTCCCTTTAAGCAGTCATTCTGAACCAGTAATCACTTTTTGAATTTCAAAAATGTTTATTTTTTGTATTAATTTACTTAAATTATGACTATATTATCATGTAATTATTTGTCCCGTTTTTATCTAAATATTTTTTTAAATGTCAAACTTTTTATGACAGGACTATTTATTATGATAATTATAGCCTAGTTAGATTATAAATTATATTAATAATAACATTTACTAGGCTATAATTTATTAATTAACCTGTCTAAAAAATGTATGGAATATTATATTAAATACATTATCCATAAAAAAAAACAATAGGCCTACCTTTAGAAGCAGGGATGCGTGTGTCACATAGACCGGTCTGTCAGCGCTGCCGCTTTAAGAGACAGTCTGAGCAACAGAAATGCTTCTCATAAAGTGTGCAGTTGGCCTGAGGTTCATCATGAGTTAATGGACAAACCCATTGATACATTTTGATATTTAGTTCTATATCTGGAGATTATCTTGCGTTCAAACGGTGGATGCGACGCAAGCTTGACATGTTTTTAAAAACCACGCAAGTTTACAGGCACACTGGCACAGCGCATCTTCTCTAGACTCCGCCGCTATGGCAACAAAGCCGCTCAAGCAATCACGCAAAAATGAGTTCCTGTACTACTTATCATCAAATGGATATCTTTATATTTGCTATCAGTATTCTACACACTGCAAAATCCGTATTTGTTTATTGAACTACGTGTGGGCCTATGTAAAATACGGGACAAATCGCGTCCCGTATTGCTTTGATACAGGACGCGTTATTTTGCTTGTAAATACGGGACGATTCCGTATTTTAAGGGACGGGTGGCAACCCTAGCTGGAACACACTACATTACTTTCAATATCTGAACAGATTTTAAACGCTAGGCATCATACTATAAACGACCACGCACTTCATCAGAGTTTTAAAGGAACACGCCGACCTTTTGGGACTTTAGCTTATTCACCTTATCCCCCAGAGTTAGATAAGTCCATTCATACCGTTCTCATCTCCGTGCGTGACGCACCCCACCCCTAGCCTAGCTTAGCACAAAGACTGAAGGTAAACGGCTCCATCTAGCCTAATGCTCAATAAGTGACAAAATAACTCCTAGAAAATCGCAACTTTTATTTTTCCGTCGGTCTTAGTACACCATGTAACTATACACATCACAACATGTAAATAGGAAATGTGGGCGTTATTTTGCCACTTATTGAGCAGTAGGCTAGATGGAGCTGTTTACCTTCAGTCTTTGTGCTAAGCTAGGCTAGGGGTGGGTGCGTCAGATTATGCGTCAGATCGAATGGTTTGTATGGATTTATCAAACTCTGGGGGATACGGTGAATAAGCTTGAGTCCCAAAAGGTTGGTGCGTTCTTTTAAGAGGTTCAGAACACAACAAACTCACACAGAAACATGTGCCTCGTTGCTAGGAGATGCATTAAAAATGAAAACAAAATGTGTTCTGATATCCTCCTAATGGAAAGAATCAGAATCTGTAGCAAAAAGAGTCTGTGCCCATCATACACTACGCAATTTTCTGTGAAATCTGTCAACTCCAACTAGACAAAATCTGCAGACTGCCTCTGACTTTCAGCAGCTATTCCAGACTGTAAACCATCGCAAAAATCTGGGCAAAAGTTGCATAATGTATGATTATTAGTTAAGAAAATGTGTCCTCAATGAGTTCATAATAATTTTCTGTCACAGGAGAGATTTTCATGCATTTTTCCTTTTTCTATTAGCCTGTTTAAATCCTGAAGCAATGGTTCTAAAGGGACACTTCATTTGTTTGATGGATAAGGACTGAGTGAAACCGCATTAACACATGCTGGCAATCACCCAACCTTGTTCAAGTCATTCAATTCTGTCTCTCTGCTCACACTCACTGCTTTCCAAGCATCCCGACAGGACAAAAAATGACCCCACCTCTCTCTCTGGACAGTGGTGATGTTTTAGACATCAGCTCATTGACTCAGTGGGATTTCTAAGGAAGTACCACACCCATCTCAGATGATAAGACGCTATTGCTCTTTTTTGGGGCTTTGCACAGTGTGTGGGGGTGGGTAGAGTGTGACTCTCTCACCCTACTTGACAGCCCCTTGCACACACACACACACACACACACTACATAATCACTACTACACGCACAGAAAAGTGCCCACAGACAAGTGCGCCTGACACAATGGCCTAATACACTGTGTAAAGCTTTTTCCAGCCGAACCCAAATCCAGTGTGTGACTCCTCCATTCAGCGCAGTCCATCTGGAACTGATCCGCCAGCTTCTTATGTTCATAACGTGTGTGTGTCTAAGAGTGAAACAAAAACTATGCATGGAGCGACCCAGCCACACTCATCCAAACACACACACACCCATGACAGATTTTATGCTCTGTGAGTACAGTCATTGTTAGCAAACGGAATGTAATGTTTTAGCAATGTCCAGCGGTGCGAGAGAGAATCTTTTCGGGTCAAAATGAAACTGGGAATATTACAGCGAGTGACTTGTAGATCTTATGAGTGAATATGAAAGTTGTGTGGTAATGCGTTAGAGAGTAGTCAAAGTATGTTTACATGCGTAGTTATGAGGTACAGTGTTTTTTTTCCATCTTCATATGTCTGTTCAAGTATACATGACACAAATATTTCAAGGATTTAATACACAATGCGTGTCAACCTCAATGTGTGTTGTGGAGCAAGCACACAACAGCGATGCTAATTGTTGTATGATAAATGTGTACACATGATGGACAAAGTCAAACTATAGTTGGATTATCAATCCGTTAAATTCAGTCAAAATGAACAGAAAATTGCGACTGACTTTTCCTTATTGTTGCGTATATCAGAGTGAAGCAGCTTCTAGAACAAGAAAAAAAGGGAATTTATCGGATTGTTGGTTGGATAATTGCTGCGATCTTATGTGAGTGACAGGTTCCTGGAAGTGATAGATTATTGTCCCGTCATCAGAGAAGAGATGTCTTTCCAAGAGGAGGCGAAGTTAATGTCTTTGATTAAAGATTATGACGGCACATTAATTAAATAATTACTGTACACGGATAAATCATTTATATTAAACACTGCATTATCCTATTAAAAAGAATTGTCAATTTTGATTTGGTGACTTTGAAAAGGCTAGTTTTCAAACTGAAGTGCATGTAAGTAGTAGTTGAGTTGCATTTTAAAGATATGTGCACTCACAGAAGGCTGGGGAAGAACACACTCACTCTGTTGTTTGGTCAGTGAGTCGTTACATGCTGACTTTTACTGTCACAGGGGCCAGACAAAAAAGTTTTGTTCTTGCTGGAGCTGAACAGAATTCCCCACATCCCCCTCATTATGTCCCGTTCACTCCCTGTTTCCATCTGTGTCTCAAACACTCCTACTTCTTCAGGCCTGACACCCTGTATAGCTGCTTTGTGACCAGAGCACAATTCTGTTTTTTTTAAATGTTGCTATAACTAACTAACAAACATTATCTTAAGTTCATATTAATGCTATAGATCAATGCTAAATATATCTATTCAGCAATCTAAGTCTAAGAGAAATGCACAATTTCACCCTCTCTTTCTCCACTTTGTCCTTCTCTGCCCCTTCCTGCCTTCCTCTCCTCCTTCCTGTCAAAAATAGATTTTTTATCTGATTTCTTGAGACTACCAGATTAGGCCCATGTTAGAACCATAACACAAACCACTTGAAAAAACCATGTCCATTCCTCAAATAAGACAGGAAAGGAGTCATTTGTAGGATTGCATGTCCCATAAGCCTTTGCTGAAGCTGACAGGCTGTTATCAAACCCTCCCTGACCTGCACCTCTGGGAACAATGTTACTTCCTGTTGCATTTTCCTGTCTTCAAAAGAGGGAGGGAAATGTAGAAACCCGAAGTGTCAAGCACAAACTAAGAGTACATGGAAGGTACAAAAAGAGGCAAGTGTGATTCACCTGAATCTTTTCCTTACAACTTCTCAATTCCTCCTTCATCTTCTCCCTCTCCACCAGAAAACATTGTAACAGATCTGCAAAAAAACAAAACAAAAATCAAGCATACAGCATTAGTTCTGGCAGGTAACGTCAGTCAAGCTCGCATCAGCTGACTGTCAGCTGATCACGTCTACCTATAGGAATTTGATGCCTATCACAGCATGCATATATAAGCTCCTTCAGTATTATCGCCTTTCTCCGGAGTTAATTACCCTCCTCCATCCCCAGCTCCTCCTCTCGTCAGTTAGGATTTGGCATTCTGATTCCCCCTGAATCAGACTAAATTCCTGAATCAGGTTGTACATTTTAATATTGACATAAATGCTATCTGCAATACATAATTTCTTCTGTTCTTTCTCCCTGATAAACCGCAGGGAGAGCGGTTTATCACTGCTCTCCCAGCTCTTATCCATACTAGGCTGCATGGATGTGCAGGGAGTTCTTGACCAGAACAGAACCATACCGCCAATCTTAACTATATGCTATTGTCTATCATCTTTGACAATAGTGATCCTGACAGAAATGTGATTCTCAATAATCATCACATTATCAATAATACAAGTATTTGCTAAGCACATAATAAAGCAATAACTCACTAAAGGAAGTGTGTTACTTTAGGTTTACTGCAATATTAAAATCCCTGCAACGCATGGCCTCGAACAGCTGATTGTTTTTATTAAAACCACAGCAACAGCAATATGATAAAAGTGATACAAATGTTCAATAAATATTGTATTGCGTATTTTGTAAATATAAACAAATATTGATTTTACTGCAACACACTGCAAAAAAGGTTGGGACAGAGGCATGTTTGCCATTGTCACATTCCTTTACTTACATTCCTTTATTACACTTTTTATATGTTTGGGAATTGAGGATTCTAATTGTTGCAGTTTTGGCAGTATATTTCTCTGTACAATCCCAATATACACCACCACCTCAATAATACCTTTACACACATGCAAGTCGCCCATGCCGTTTGCACAGATGCACCCCCCATACCATGACAGATGTTTGCTTTTGCATCTGTCACTGATGAAAGTCTGGATGGTTTTCGTCTTTGGGACTGAGAACTCGAAAATCGTTTTTTCCCCAAAAACAAGCTTAAATCAAAAACCTTTCCTAAAATCAAACCTTTCCTAAATCCTAAAACTCTAGAGATGGCTGTTCATGCTTTTATAACCTCACATTTAGATTATTGCAATTCACTCTACTGCGGTATTTCAATGTCTCAAATTGCTCGTGTTCAAGTTCAAAGTGCTGCTGCTAGATTACTTCATAATAGTCGTAAAAGCGCTCATATCACTCTAATTTTGAGGACCCTTCATTGGCTGCCTATTAAATTCAGAACTGAGTTTAAAATCCTTTTATTTGTTTATAAATCTCTATGTTTAGAACTGCTGCAACCTTATACTCCTTCCAGAAGTTTGAGATCCAGCAACCAGAACCTTCTTTTAGTCCCACATTCCAGATTCAAACGCAGAGGGGATAGAGCGTTTTCTGTGGTTGGGCCATGCGTGTGGAATAATCTACATCTAGAAATTAGGCTAGCCCCTTCCATGATCACATTTAAGTCTCTTCTAAAAACACACTTGTTTTCCCTGGCATAATATAATTCATTTTCTTTTATAGTTCTTGATCTGCTTTTATGTTTTAATGTCTCTCTACCTTGTTTTCTTTGGTTTAATTCAATATATTAATTTTGTTTTGTAAAAACTGGAGTATGACTTTGCTTTATTGTGTTTTAGTTGTGTCTATCACATATATTTTTCTTTCGTCTGATCCTCTGTACAGCACTTTGGTCAGTCATGTGGCTGTTTTATTATAAGCGCAAAAAATAAACGGAACTTGAACTTGAACAAGCTGAAACGTGGACTCCTCTGACCACTGCATACATTTCCACTGTCTTTTGGACCATCTGAGATGAGCTCGGGTCCAGAGAACTCGTGGAATTGATAGATAGAATTGATCATTGGTGGATGCTCCTTTTATACCCAAACATGATACCCTCGACTATTACCAATTCACCTGTAATTGTGGACCGTTTTATTACTTATCACTGTATTTTTAATTATTTTACTGTCCCAACTGTTTTGTAGTGTATGGCATTATAAAATTGTTTATATTTTAAAAAATTAATTAATTTTTTTGTCAGTTAAAGGTTAATAGAAAGGATTAATAAAAGTGTTTTACCGTGGTTTACAGTGAATTTATAACAGCTTAGGGGCGCTGTTAGGCACGACGCGGAGCGGACCCTTAGCTGATATTAATTCACTGTAAACCATGACTTCTTGGGTCGTATTGCTTTTATAAAACGATTATTCCATATATACGTAGCAATGTTTCATAAAATAAAACAAAGCAATCAAACTGTATTTATATGAATACAAGTAATATTCTTCCACCAAACAATGTAGTTCCTCAGAAACAGTTGCGGTTGCAACTAAGTGGTTGCCAAGCAACAGACACAGAAACAAAGACACAGTGGAAAGCATGCTTTGAGATTTGAGCATTTGTTAACATTTATCTGGATATCACCATTAATTGTGAAATTGCTCAAGAATGGATCAAATATGTACAGTTTCCAATTCTGTACAGGTGCGCTTTATTAATATTTGCGCGTTAGAGGTAAGGATGTTGCTCTAGTCTAGCATCTTCTGTCGTTGTAGTTTGGGCGCCATTAAGATTGCAGGGACCAGGGGTCTAAGGGGGGGAAAGTTAGGACGATTCTAAGGGTCCATGCACTTTTGGGGCCCCCCAGAGATTGGTTTTATTAGTAGTAACAGTACTAGCAGTAATGTAATATAAATTATAAATGTATAATCTACCAGAGTAACAAATAAAAGAAAATTACGTCTTATTTCTGCATTTCTGGCAAAATTACCCCCCTAAATGGTACGATAGGGGGGCCCAACTTCATATTCTTTCATAGGGCCCAAAATTGCTAGCAGCGCCCCAGGCAGGGACGATTCACATTCATGCCCTGTCACTGAAACAGTTTCTTGGCTCAGTAATACTGATAGCGGAATGGTTGCCAAGAAACACACAGACCCAGAAACATACACATAAGCGATACTTATGTAATGCGGTCAGCAGTATGTTTTCGTAATTTTACAAAATGGCCTCAAACACGGCTCAACCAATCAGAATCAAAGGATTGGAACTGTCCGTTTTATAAAGAGAATCAACAAATCACAGATTCTTGATTTTATTTGGGGTTGTACCAGCAACACCATTTGAGAACCACAGATGTATATAATACATTAAGAATGTATTATTATTGGCGGTCTATGTTGGGTGTAATACATTACTAAGTAATTAAGGTAACACTTTATTTTACAGTGTCTTTGTTACATATGTTACATGTACATAGTAATAACAGTAAATTATGCATAATTGCATGCAACTAACCCTCAACCAAATCCTAATCCTACCCTGACCTTATAGTAAGTTCATTAATATTGCCAATTAATATTACTCAATACTTAAATATATATTTGCACTGTAACAATGACACCTTAAAATAAAGTATAACCGTAATTAATCACTATAATTTAATTAATTTTCCCTTGAAAAAGAATTACTCTGTAATTCAGTTAGTTACTTCTTCAGTTCTAGAATAGTTTATGCAATTTAATTTATTTGAAATAATTAAAAGACCAGTTTCATATCCATCCTTGTATTGTTCAACTGGTTGAGGTTGATATGGGATTTAGAAAGTAATTTGCAATAAGTAAATCAATACTTTTTTAGAGAGCATAATTAGTACAGAAATCTAATTACACATTGAAGATGTAATTAGTAGCTAGTAATAGAATTGCTTATAGAGTAACTTACCCAATACCGTGTAAGGACATTTTAAGTGTGTATGCAGTTCATTTAACTATGTGCTCTAATTTATGAATGAATCAGTGGACATAACATGACTGTCTGACTCACCATTTAGAATGTTTGTAGTTTCTTCAGTGTTGTTGAGCTGCAGTGCGTTCAAACACTTCTGGAGGAGTTTTGCGTCCACTTCTGCATCTCCATGCACACACACACCTGACTGATGAGACACCAGACTAGGTACTTGTGTCATCTTGTGCTCCTCCTCAGCCTCTTTCGCAGGCCCTGTCCTGCAGTCCAAAAGCGAATCATTCTGATTAGTGGAGATGAGTGGTGGACTGAGAGCATCTTGATCCGTTTCAGGGGTGGCTGTGCTTGTGCAGTTGGAAATGGACACCAGCTGAGTCGTCGGTGACCAAGTAGAAACAAGGCTATATGGCGAAGCGGGAGGTGTTTCATACGTGTCCACAGTAGTGCCTGCAGAGAGACAGAGGTGGGGCTCTCAGAACACTTTAATAAAACATTACCTGACATAATAACTTGTGCAAGTAGATTAGTCTGCTACAGAAATACAACTTTATTTCAGTTATTCATGGGATGTACAGAATGTGGTTAATATTCATGATTTTCCGTTTCTTAAGAAGACACTGCCTGGGTACAGAATTATGTGACTACACAGTACAGATTTTACTCACAGGTACAGATTTTTTTGTCTATCCATTTGGATAAGTGACATTAAAGATGTTTTCCAAATTTGTTTCTTGTTTTCAAGCTAAATATATCTAAAGTCTAAATTAAATGTATTTTTAACAATAAAAAATTATGATAATCCTTTATCATAAAAAAAAAAAAAAAAAAATATATATATATATATATATATATATATATATATATATATATATATATATATATATATATATATATATATATATATATATATATATATATATATATATATATATATATATATATATATATATATATATATATATATATATATACATCATACTTCTGCCCTGTTTAAGTGCATCTTTTAAGCATGTCTTTTTTTTAGTTTTTAAGATTTCTGTAAACAGGAACTAATAACTATATCTTACATACATGTTTGTTTTGTTTTCATATTATATTGTAAGTATGTGCATTTGTATTATTTACATTATATAAATGTATGTTGCATTTTGTATTAGTACTACATTATGTTTGTCCTTACTATTTTGAGTATGAGGTCTCTGTGGAACAAAAGTGGGTGTTTCTAAAATTGTGGGTGTTTTCACACTGATGGGTGTTTATAAATCACGCAATGAAAATGATTCCCTTAACCCGACCCCACCCCTAAACCCTACCCACACTTTGACAAGGGCAAATCATGTAACATAGTGAAAAAACACCCCTGTGTTTATGGCCTTGCTCACTGATCTGGTAACTCCTATTACTATCCTTCAGAGATCTATACTTGACTATTTTAGATTACTATTCCTTTAAACTCTGCAAAACCCATGACTAAACAAGGTTGTATATAATGAATGTTATGTTGCAATAATAAAAAAATTATATTTTTTCATGCAAAATTTGAAATGTTTGGCAAATACCAACATACATTTTTGTGAGTTCTTGACACAAAGCTTCAGAATACTTTGGACGTAGTGCACAAGTCATATGTACACCTTTATGACACTTTAATGCTGCTGGTTATGAAGCTTGAAAGCTCTGGTACATTATTAGAGGAACCAGCAAACTATTCAAAATGCTCTAAGGACAAGTGACAAGTGAATCGTACTGTTTTGAAACATCTTAAAGGAGAATCAATTATTTTTTTTTAATTCATTTTAATGTGAATGAATCATATAAGGACATTTTTATAATTGTAGTTTTCTAAAATAGGCAGTTTTCACTATTATTAGCTTTTTCTGAATACAAACCAACTGGAGCAGATTAGATTGAATGTGTGTGAGTGTGTGTGGGTGTCCTTCATTAAAAAGCCTTTGTCGTCTCCCTGGGTGGGAAAGGTTTGCTGATTCAGTAAGTCTGAGGGCTCTGGACACCACCAATAACAGGGAAGAATGTACAATACAGTATGCCAATAATGACTTTCTCTCTCTGTCTCTCTCTCTCTCTCTCTCTCTCTCTAATACATTTAATAACTGTCCTGCAGTTCTCTCCTTTACAATATTTGACAATCACATGCCTGGAAACTACGCTTCACACAGTACTCTTTTCTGTATTCCTTAGTTTTTTGTTTCTGTATCTCTCTGTCTCTGCTGTTATGTTATCTCTTGTGAAAAATGCCTCTGTAGGTCCCTGCGCCTTGAAGGTTGTTGCCTCAGATCTCAATAAAAAAAATGGAAATCCAAATGTGTGTGTATGTGTTTGTTGTCAAAAGCTAATTACCTGAAGATCCATGTCGTTCTTTTCCAGAGTTATTCCCCATGTTACCAACAGCTTTTTTCACTCTAGTGAATGAATGATAAAAATAAATAATATTTTAAGCATATTTCTTCCTTGGTTACACTTTATTTTGATGGTCCAGTTTAGACATAAGTAACTTTTCAACTACATGTCAAGTAACTCTCATTAGGGTATCAGTAGAGACTGTAGTAGACTGTTAGTTTAGGGTTAGGTGTTCGGATTAGTATAATAAATTGATATGTAGTTCAGGGTTGCCAGGTCTGCAAGAAAAAACAGAAGAAAAAAACCAGCCCAACGGTCAATCAAAAGTAACCCAATACTTGCTCACTGACCCTATCTGAAATATCATAAATCGAAAAATAGCCACTCCCATATTTTACAGTCACTATGCATTATACACAATTCAACTCGAAAATCACTATACAGAAGTAATCATAAACATTGTCTGTTTTCAAATGGTCTTTCACAGCTGTAACATTGTAATATAGGTCCTTCTCAAAAAATTTGCATATTGTGATAAAAGTTCATTATTTTCCATAATGTAATGATAAAAATTTAACTTTCATATATTTTAGATTCATTGCACACCAACTGAAATATTTCAGGTCTTTTATTGTTTTAATACTGATGATTTTGGCATACAGCTCATGAAAACCCAAAATTCCTATCTCAAAAAATTATCATATCATGAAAAGGTTCTCTAAACGAGCTATTAACCTAATCATCTGAATCAACTAATGAACTCTAAACACCTGCAAAAGATTCCTGAGGCTTTTAAAAACTCCCAGCCTGGTTCATTACTCAAAACCGCAATCATGGGTAAGACTGCCGACCTGACTGCTGTCCAGAAGGCCATCATTGACACCCTCAAGCAAGAGGGTAAGACACAGAAAGAAATTTCTGAACGAATAGACTGTTCCCAGAGTGCTGTATCAAGGCACCTCAGTGGGAAGTCTGTGGGAAGGAAAAAGTGTGGCAAAAAACGCTGCACAAGAGAGAAGCCGGACCCTGAGGAAGATTGTGGAGAAGGGCCGATTCCAGACCTTGGGGGACCTGCGGAAGCAGTGGACTGAGTCTGGAGTAGAAACATCCAGAGCCACCGTGCACAGGCGTGTGCAGGAAATGGGCTAGAGGTGCCGCATTCCCCAGGTCAAGCCACTTTTGAACCAGAAACAGCAGCAGAAGCCCCTGACCTGGGCTACAGAGAAGCAGCACAGGACTGTCGCTCAAATTTTGCATGTCATTCGGAAATCAAGGTGCCAGAGTCTGGAGGAAGACTGGGGAGAAGGAAATGCCAAAATGCCTGAAGTCCAGTGTCAAGTACCCACAGTCAGTGATGGTCTGGGATGCCATGTCAGCTGCTGGTGTTTGTCCACTGTGTTTTATCAAGGGCAGGGTCAATGCAGCTAGCTATCAGGGGATTTTGGAGCACTTCATGCTTCCATCTGCTGAAAAGCTTTATGGAGATGAAGATTTCATTTTTCAGCACGACCTGGCACCTGCTCACAGGGCCAAAACCACTGGTAAATGGTTTACTGACCATGGTATTACAGTGCTCAATTGGCCTGCCAACTCTCCTGACCTGAACCCCATAGAGAATCTGTGGGATATTGTGAAGAGAAAGTTGAGAGACGCAAGACCCAATACTCTGGATGAGCTTAAGGCCGCTATCGAAGCATCCTGGGCCTCCATAACACCTCAGCAGTGCCACAGGCTGATTGCCTCCATGCCACGCCGCATTGAAGCAGTCATTTCTGCAAAAGGATTCCCCACCAAGTATTGAGTGCATAACTGAACAAAATTATTTGAAGGTTGCCTTTTTTTTGTATTAAAAACACTTTTCTTTTATTGGTCGGATGAAATTTTTTGAGAAGGACCTGTATCTCAATAGAATAATTTTAGTCAAATAAACCTTTAACCCATGGGGGAAAAAACTAGCCAAATTACACGGGAAAACCACAGACTTGGCAACTCTGATGTAGTTATAAATTATAGTCTGAAGATCATCTGTTGGGGGAGCATCAAAATAAAGTGTTGGCAGATATTAAGCAGACAATCTACTAATACTCTAATGACAAGTAATTGACATGTAGTTGTAAAGTTAATTAAAGTGGACCATCGAAAAGTGTTACCCAATTCTTTAGCATCTATTCTCACACGTGTCTATGTCCCATGCACTCATAAGACATAACAAGATTGTACTATCTCCACTCATACTCCTCTTCTAGGTCTCTGATGTATTCAGAAAGCTCTTCGACTACTTGTAGGGCAATTTGAATGAGGTTTGTGGTAAAATTTGCATGAAAATGCAAAAGCCCAATGGACAGCACTTCCTAAACTTACACTGAGGTAGAGCAAATAGATTAGGGAATACTATGGAGTGTTGTAACACATTTGGTTTCTATGTCAAGTAAAAAAAAAAAAAAAAAAAAGGTATATAGAATATAAAATTTGCTCCAGTGAGTGGGAGAGATAGACACAGGTTTGTCAAACTATTTCATAGTAATATCCATAGTTTTCTACTCTATTTGTCATAATATCAGGATTACTGATAAACGGCACAATTTGATTGTATTACACCATTGTGTTCAATAGGCAAAGTAAATTGTATTGTTTGCATAATGACTTTTTATTGTCATTCAATCTGAGGTGAACAATGTAGGATTCTGAACTTAGCTGTCAGACACAACCAAAAATATATGGAAATAAATTTGCGACTACTTTGTTCAGAAAATAACATTTTAATAGTAGGCTAGCAGGCCTAGGTTGTTTTTAACGTCTATGTTTGTAGTAGGCTATAATTAATTAACTTTGTTGTAGTTTATTACAAAAAGAGAAAGAAAACATTCATTTTGACCATTTTTAATGGGTTAAAAGTGTTACCTCGTGTTACAATAGGCCTCGGTCTCTCCTACTTTAAATAAATTCAATGAACTAGCAACTTTAAACCAAGACAATGAGTAATAAAAACTTAAAGCCAAGACAATAAAACAAGGAAATAACATAGACTACACGGACAGAGGGCATCACTATAGGAGAAAAGGACGGCAAATCATACGTAGCCTATATTTCATAATATATAAAAACACCCATACGACAATGAAAACAATAACAATTATGTCGTTTACGCACCTTATTGATGGTCTTGTGTTCACCGAGACTGACTGGGAAGTTTTACATGTTGTCGCTTGTGGAGTCGCACTTCACGGACGGGAGCGGATCATGAGCAGACTGCAGGATGTGGGTATGAGGCAGAGGCACGGTTAAAAACTATCCTTTTGCCCCCTCATGAGGACTGAGCCTACTACCGAAAACAGCGTGAACTACATCAAAGTTTTTAGACCTTACTGTCCTCAGCTTTTGAAGGAGCGACAAATCACAAATAACATCCCGAAACACCCTCCAAGTGAGTTACTTTCCAGCAGGAGTCACGTGTGAGTACATTCCCCTAATTAATATCATCAATATCAACCCCATCATTAAGGGTTTATGCTTACTCTGAGGTGTGATTTATATAGCTTAACGAATACTACAGGCAGCCTGTCAGTTTATCATAACCTCTGACCAGATCCTAATTTATAGACTTACCTTGAACACTGAGTAACAGAAGTTTAAGATTGTTGTTAAGCTTATCTGACCTACTGTAGTGTATACTGTAATAATTACTGCAATAAGCTGAAGTGATTCATTAATAATTTTTTTTTGTATCACAATAAAAAAGCTACAGAGCATAAAACCAATGGCTTTTAAATAAAAAGGCGAATAAAAATTAAGTTAGTTCTTTATTTGCATAAAATGTAAATACACCAACTGCTAAATACACAATACTTAGCATTTTGTTTATAAGATAGACACTGTTATCAGGACCCTTTAAAACTTCAGCCATATAAAAAAATCAGCTAAAATAAACATTTAAAAAGATTATACATAATGCAAACCATATCAGAACAATCAACCCAATTACCAGCATTATAGTGTCACTCTGTGTGCAGTTTTTAATGCCATATTCTCTCTGTAAGAGTAGAATAGATTAATCGGCTTCAGTCAACCTGTATGTTTACATCTCATTAACAAGCCCTAGTAAATAAACTCAGTGAACTAATCTTCAGGAAATTACTTTGCTTAGGAAACATGCCTGTCATAGTGGGTGATAGTGTGACTGTAAATACATTTCTAAGACCAGTCATCAGGATGTCATTGACAGACGAGTAAATTATGCCTATATGTGGGCTTGATTCAGAATATTACAATTCCGTGGAATTCACAATGTCGCTCGACCAGGACAACACCCAAGCATGACATCATCAAATGATTTTAAAAAAATTCAAGTAATTTTCACAATCATGTCAATTCAATGTATGACCAACAGTTGGTCATTAATACAGATCATTTGTGCAACTGCAGCTGACCTCATAAACAAACGCAAACTAATCAGGGCAAACTGGCTTTCTTGTACAAAGGCACTTTCCAAATCACTACTGACTAAATTATTGACTAGTGCTCCATCTTACACAGTAAGACCTTGTATGGCTGAAGCTTTTTTCTTTATGATGTCTTCACAGGCTGCTCGGTGTCACCCGTGTTTTTGATTGGTTGATCCTGTTCATCTTTTTTGATGGATGCCATGGCATCTTTGGCTGGAGCCATGCGGGCTCGGGCTGGGGATCCTGGACTATCAACATTAATAGCGGGCTTGGACATCCAGTGAAGGATGCGCGTGGAGGGCCGGTGGTGAACAGTGAGTTGGCGAGAGCTGTATCCGGACATTGCAAAGCCCAAAGCACCCAGAACAACAGCGACCCTCCGCACTACAAGATCGCAAGCTCTGTAGTTCACAGTCTGCACTGCTGATGTCTGAAAGAGAGTGTAAATACATAGTTATATTGTGTGATAAACTGACCAACATTAACTTTCAGGTCACATGACTTTACTTTTGGTTGTGAAACATTAAATGTTTAAAAAATGGCCGAGTACAATTGTAAATGATAATTCTATAACGCCTGGATTCTAACAAAAATGCATGGTAATTACATAAAACAATTCTCTAATGTAATAATTGCCAATTAAATTTGCGATAATAGTAATTGAAATCACTCCATGTGGAATTCTTGAATCATAGAAAACAATTCTTCACCATTACATCAACATCCAATCAGCTTTATATTTAGCACTGCAATTCAGGTGTAAATACACATTATACATATAACATCTACAGATGATTAATTCAAACTGTGTTAGCTGTATTTGTATTGTTTTTTTCTTTTCTCCATAACCTTCACATCAAGACAGATTATTTAAATTACCTGCAAGTAGCGGATGTATCCTTTAGTAGAACGTGGGAGACCAAAAAACATGTCAAGTATGCCACTAGGCTTCGGAGCTGTGTTTGTGAGCAGGACTACCTCTTCCACTGGTTCCTTGTTTCTTTCCTTTCTAACGGAGAGGCTTCACAGGGGATAGAACTCACTCAGATAGGAGTGCACGTCTGTTGCAGTCTTCCTGTGATCATAGCTTATATAGACAGTCCCCATCTGTCTGTCTGTCTCTCAATGAGATTACCAAAAGAGACATGCTAGCTATGACGACAGCGGCGACAGTAAGGGATGTGAGGTTAAGTTGTTGTGAAGGACGACATCCTTGTATAGCTAGGCATGCATTAAGCCGGAAACGGCTATAGTCTACTGACACAGGTCAGAGACACGACCCAATTATCAACAAACACAAAACCTAAACAAAAAAGTAATATAAAAATATGACATATAACAAAAAATGTGATAAAAAATAAACCAATTAGATGGTATGATGCCATATATATTTATGCACAAAGAATGTATTATAGTACAGACAATAGTACTATAGGTAATTCCATTCTAGTTTTGGTAGTCACTACTCAAAGAGGCACCAAACTTTTTGAGAGGTCAGAAGTCAAACTATACCAGAAGACAGTATATTTAATGTAAAGAGTTATAAAAAGTTTTTTTTGTTGAAGTCTCATCCTTTCCAAGGCTGCATTTGTTTGATAAAAATCTAGTAAAATGTGTAATACTGTGAAATATTATTGCAGTTTAAAATGGTTTTGTATTTGAATCATTTTTAAAATGTAATTTATTCCTGTGATGGCAAAGCTGAATTTTCAGCATCATTACAGAAATCATTCTAACATGCTGATTTGCTGCTAAAGAAATATTTTAATTGTCATCAGTGTTAAAAATAATATTTGTTTCTTACAATTTTTATGGAAACGTAAAAAACATTTCAGGATTCTTTGATGAATAGAAAGTTAAAAAGCATTCAACAGCATTTTTTTTATTTATTAAAAGGGACAGTGTACATTAATCAACATTTATGAATATAATGTACCCAAATTAACCCAAAGGCTAGTTTTCATTGGTAGTCCCTTTGCCAGATGTTATTAGGCCTAAAACTAGAGAAAAGAAATAAGAGAGAACATCAATAACAACAGTAGTCAAACCAGAACTCGTAATCATATATACATGTATACACACACACACTTTTGTAAGAAGAGAGATAAAAAATAAAATAAAAATATATATTTGAAATATTAATCTTTTGTAACAATGTAATGTTTTACAGTTACTTTTGATATATTTTATGGTAGGTTCTAGAAACAAAGACAGTATGTTGTAGCCATATGTCTGCCACCATTTCGTCTCACTTGTTCACCTAGGAAAATATCTGTTTGTTGCTACACTGTGAAATGAACCTGTCTGGAGTTTTGCCTCAGGGTAGAGACCATAGTAAACAAGGGACAGCAGAATACTGTCTTTCCCAACACAATACTATAGACCCTTCACAATGTTTTATCAGTCTGTGTGTTGAGGGCCTCACTGGGGACTGACAAATCTTATGCTTTATGAGGACCTGTTAAACAAACAGACCTCACTCAGAGGCAGATAATTTAGTATGTTTAAATGAAATTGCTTTTCCCAAGCATTTATGACCGGCATATATTTGCTCCACCTCTTTGCAGGATTGCCTCTCTCATCTTCTGAGTGGGTATGATCCATAAACCGCGATATTAAAGCTGCAGTGAGCCTTTAGTGTGATGATATGCTACATTTAGAGCTAAAACAAGATGATTAGCAATTTTATTTTGTTCTTTTCAGCAGCTATAATTCCACCATCACACCTGCTGAGTCATCCTCCCCATATTCCAGCTGGCATAAGAAAACATTTCTCAGAGAAACAGAAGGGTTATTATTTTTTTAAACACTAAACTAACCTAATGTGAAGCAATTAAAAAAAAAAAACACTAAGCTAACCCAGATCCATGTGATCCTATAATGGCATCAAAGCCTATGTTGTGGGTTGCCTTGCATTTCTTGGATTAGCACAAACACACATAGGGCAGTCTAGAGATGCTTGTTTAGTAAAGTCATCCTTCCTTGACGTCATGGATAAGCCATTGGATCCGTTTAAATAGATCTTTGTAGATCATGTAGTTGACTGCACTTAATGCAGGTATGTCATACAATCACTGGAAACAAGGACACATTAGATTTTTCTCTTTAATAAATATTTTAGCTGCACTAACACTTATTTTTCAATTTACACTAATAGTCGCGGTGGCTTGTCACATCGATGCCCCAAAGAAGCTCATTAAATGTATAAAAAAAATAAAATAAATCATAAAAAACCCTCCATGAGGCTCTGTTTTGGGGAAATGAGCAGTATAGTGCGTAAAAGCTTAAATGATATGGTCTAAACAGGCTGTGAGATCAACGAGAGGCTGCTGACGTTCTGATGTTAAGGTAATTAGCTGCTAAGAGGCTAAACCTGTCCTCCTAATGAGCTGTGGAAGACCGGTGATCCAGCAATAGTGTTTATGCAGAAACATACTTTCTAGAACTGGTGCCCTATGATAAAAGAATGAGCAGCAGGAAATGTGTACAAATATCATTTTCATAAGCAAGTATTACTGTGAAGGGAAAATACACTAGAATATATAATTCTGGGTCTTCAAAAGGTATGCAAATTGTTGCTTCTGTTCTTGATTTCTTTGAATATAAAACAGCATGACTGAAGAGACATAATGAGATCTTACAATCAGAGACCTGCTGGTTATTCACAGTTGTTTTCCTCTTAGGCTCTGAATCTGGGGACGTCATGTCTTCTGCTCTCTCTGTATAGGCAGAATCTCTGTCAGCCAATATTCAATAAGAGCGCATACCACTGAAGCCTCATCTGTAAAACAAGAAAGAGAAAGATCACGTAAATGTAACATTTACCCTATTAATGAGTGTTCTTATGTTATCTGCTAAGGTATCATGTATTTATGCTTGCTACTGTCTGGATTTGGTTGATTTGGTCTGAGATTAAAATCACAACAGGACCAACCTGGCCAAAAAAAAAAAAAAAAAATACAATTGCACCTGTATGCATCCCCATACAATTTTTTGTTATTAGGACATCTGAGGGAAATCACACTCCCGCAATAAAACAGTAGCAGAGTCAATAACCTGCTGCAACTACTGGTGGAAATAATGGTGTATGAAAAAAAAGGATAATTGTTATGTCCTGTGGTTGTCGTGGAGACAGAGGCTATGTTTAGGAGTCACCATGGACACCTCTGCGGAATGTCATGAGTCCGCTGGGTGCCAGTAGATCCTCATTAAAACACTGATCATCTTATCAAGGTCTAATCTGACTTCACAAATACATGTTCAAGACAAGTCATGCTAGAAAAAAACCCTATGGGCACATTCAATGTAAACACACAAAATTGTTATTGTTTTTTTTTAATGTATATAAAGCCAAAAGTTTCCTAGAAAGCACTTTGTATGTTGCGGCTTTTTCTTGATCGATACTAGTTTACTACGTACTGAATGTTGCACAATATACATTGTACACTGCATAGTGAAAAGCATTATTAAACAATAAAACATTTAAAACAGTAGAAGGTCACATGACCTTCTTAAAGTGAATGGCATCTAGTTAAAGGTGCTCTAAGCGATGTTATGCGTTTTTTAGGCCAAAACATTGTGTCACATACAGCAATCACTATCCACTAGCTGCCTGTCCCCTGAACACACTGTAAAACAACGCGGTCTCTGTAGTCTGCATAAACTCCACAAACTGCAACCAAAACACACTGGTGCAGTCTAATACAGACCGTTGTTGAAATGTATAAGTAATTTATTCCTCTGATGTAAGGTTCACAATTCCAGACCATTACTCCAGTCTTCAGTGTCACAGGATCCTTCAGAAATCATTCTAATATGCTCATTTGGTGCTCAAGAATCATTTATTATTATTATCCATGCTGAAAACAGTTGTGCTGCTAAGTATTTTTTGTGAAAACATTATACATTGATGAAAAATTAAAAAAAAAAAAAAAAAAAAAAATATATATATATATATATATATATATATATATATATATATATATATATACATATATATATAATTATATATATAATAATAATTATAATATATATATATAAATAGTGAGGAAAATAAATATGTAAACACCCTGCTATTTTGCAAGTTCTTCCACTAGGAAATCATGGAGTGGTCTGAAATTGTCATCGTAGGTGCATGTCCACTGTGAGAGACATAATCTAATTTAAAAAATCCAGAAATCAGAATATATGATTTTTTAAATATTTATTTGTATGATACCGTTGAAGTATTTGACTAATATTACTTTCTCCGAATTGTCTTCTATTGTTTGCAACTATTACTATAAAACAAAATCATGTATTCTTGATGTTCCAACATGGGAGGTCCAAGCGCCCTCACTAACCTGCAGGCAATATGCTTGTAGCCCTGAACTCTTGCAGGTGTGATTTTAACTGCTCTTCATTATTCACCGATAGAGCCCTGAGTCCAGACAGCCTGGAGATCTCAGCAGGGGGCAGCGTTCTGCCAGAGAGACGAGAGAACAGAGCCTTAGCTGCAGTGAGGGAGAGAGAAGGGCCACTTTCTACACAGGAACCTGAACAGAAGAGTAGCGATATACATGTATATTTCATTACTTGTACATTTCAGGCTCAGTTTTCATAAAAATTAAAATTCATAAATCTTCATGCCAGATTTATTCAAACGTAAATAATGTAGAGTAAAATAGAGACTTCCATTCAAAAGTTTAGACCAATACGAGTTTTTAATGTTTTTAAAAGAAGTCTCTTCTGCTCAACAAGAATGCATTTCCAAAATACAGCAAAAACAGTAATATTGTGAAATATTTTTTACAATTTAAAATAAGGTTTTCTGAATATATTTCTAAATGCTATTTATTCCTGTGATGGTGAAGCTGAATTTTCAGTCTCACATGATCCTTCAGAAATCATTCTAAAATTCTGATTTGCTGCAGAAGAAACATTTTTGACATGTTGAAAGCATTAATTTGCATTATAGCATTATAAATGTCTTTACTGCCAATTTTGATCAATTGAATACATCCTTGCTGGATAAAAGTAGAAATGTATTCAATAAAAAAATTTAAAAAACCTTACTGACCCCAAACTTTTGAATGCTAGTGTGTAATGTTACAAGCGCTTTCTATTTCAGATAAATTCTGTTCTTTTGAACGTTTGATCAAATAAAGGAAAATGTGGTGGCCGTCAAATACATCTTTCAAAAACATTAACATTTTTAACCAACCCCAAATGTTTGGACGGTAGTGTATATTTATCCTTAATATAGAAAACAGTGCAGTAAAATGCTATACCAGGGGACTTGCGATCAGAGAGGTAGATCTCCTGTGTGGTACGAAGGAAGTCGAGCACCTCCTCTGAATTTCCATGTCCACTTTGTGTATATGTGAATTCAACAGCTCTCACATGAGGCACCAGTCCAAGAGCGATGAGTTTCTCTTTGTGACGTTTCTTCTTCATCTTCCTCTTTCTGTTCTTGCTGAGCCGCTCTATGCTCAATGAGCTTCCAGCATCCCCTTCATCGCTGGGATGTACAGCATCTGTCTTGCCCTGTGGAGTGCCCTCTGCTGGAGGGGTGGATATCTTGGCTGTAGTAATGGGAGACACTTTTTTCTTTCTTCTCCTTTTCCTCTTCTTATGTAACTCATGGTCTTCTGTATCTGAAAGATCCAAAAACAGCTTATTGGCGTAGAGGATTATGGACTTTCTCACAGTATTAATATTATTACAAAGGGGTTTTAAATCCGACAAGCATCAGGCTCCATTCTCTGCAGAAAGAGGTTTAAAGTGGATGATTTGTCATGAACAGATTTAAATAAATACACTATAACAACTGAATGACATCAGTTATAGCCTTATTACTTTTGTGCTCTTGGTAGACTCTTTCCAACAAGAAATGTGCACATGCTATATAAGAGACGACCAAACACATACACACACGTTGGGTTTTCATGTTTTATGGGGACATTCCATAGGCGTAATGCATTTTATACTGTACAAACCGAATTTTCTATCCCCCTACACTGCCCCTGTCCCTAAACCTACCCATCACAGGAGACATGCTGCATTGTTACATTTTCAAAAAACATCACTTAGTGTGATTTATGACCTGTTTTCCTCATGAGGACCAAAAAATGTCCCACAAGGAAAAGGATTTCGGATATTGCCATCTTTGTGGGGACATTTTGTCCCCATACCGTAGGGATTACCAGTACCCCCCCCAGGATTTTAGAAATCCTTATGACTATACAAACACACAGTTGTGCTGAGCTATTGATTTTTTTTTCATCTGTATTCAGAGCAGAGAAACTGACCGCACATCTGAGTGACACACCGCAGGAAGCAAAGATTCAGCTCATCAGCATACAGCTCATACAATGAGACCGGTTTGTAATAAAGGAGGGATGAGGAAAGGCTTTAATAACATGGACAGTATGAGTGCGTGTGTATGTGAAAGAGAGCTTGTGAACGAAGTTATTGCTGCTCTGCAGGTCTATTGAAATCAATAGCAACAAAAAGACAGTAGGAGGAGGACATCTACAGAGCTTTTTAGAGAAAGAGGGGAGAAGTACAATGTGCACACTAAGCCAAAACACAATACTGCACTTGAACTAACAGACTCAGGATGGTGGGATGAGTAATATGTAATAAAAGATGCAACAATGTCACCTCCTATAAAGGAGGTGGTTGGTTGTGTCATTAAAGGGAGGTGACACACACAGTTTTCAGCCATCATCTCATGTTAATCTTGAGTACCTATAGAGTAGCACTGCATCTTTCATATCTCAAAAACAGTATTTAGTTTTATTAAATTTATAAAAGACAGATAAGCTGTACCGACACACACACACACACACACACACACACACACACACACACACACACACACACACACACACACGTCTGGTTCACTATCTTTGTGGGGACTCTCCATAGACGTAATGGTTTTTATACCATACAAACTGTACATTCTATCCCCATACACTGCCCTGCCCCTAAACCTACCCATCACAGGAAACATTCTGCATTTTTACTTTCTCAAAAAAACTCATCCTGTGTGATTTATAAGCCCTTTGAAAAGTGGAAGGTGATCTCAGGTTTTACTATTCTTATGGGGACATTTGTACTATTCTTATGGGTCCCCACAATGTAATATAAACAAGGGCACACACACACACACACACACACACACACACACACACACACAATACTTTCCAAAACTTGCCCAGAAAAAGTCCAGAAGGAGTGTATTTGGCACAGAAATACACTTTCATACGTCCAGCAATTTTTTTTAAACTCTCTAACATTGTAAATAAGTCAGATTGCATACACAGAGAAAAGAGATGATGTTCTTAACCTAAGAAGTCTGTCATTAATCAGGTTGAACACAGTTGTCAGTAACTCACCTGCTGGGCTGTTCTCAGAGTCAGTGGAATCTGGATTGGACATGGTGACAGAATCATCCCCACTAGTGATCAGATAGCCTTCTGGAGGAGGAAGTACAGTGTAGAGCTTTTTGCCTTGTACAGCTGTACTTTTCTCATGACCTAAGAAAGGCAGAGAAAGAAATGGCGAATGAGCAGTCAAATCCCCTGTTAGTGCCCCTATTATGCTTTTTCAGATATTACCTTTCATTGTAGTGTGCTATATTATATAGCTATTTTAGAATGTAAAACATCTGCAAAGTTTCAAAGATTAAAGTACACAAGAAATGGAGTTATTGTCTCCCAAACGAAAGAACAGGTTCTGAACTGTCTGAAATAAGTCGTCAGTAATTCCAGTCTTATTTACGGCACAAACCTATGTAGGTTTAAAACAAATTTGCATAATGCCAGGATTGCCAGCCTATAGTCTTTATTAGCTGCCCGCCAACAATGACTACTTTGACCCATACTCAAACTCTGCAGTTGTAGCTGAGGCCTGGAAGAGTTTGATTTGTGCTGTCGTCATATTGCGAAGATGAGGACTAAAGCTCGGATAGATACGGTAAAAAAAAATACATTGTTGTTGTTCATATCACTGTGTATACAAGTGCTGAGTAAGCCTCCGGAGCTGATATTCAGATATAGTAATGGCCGTTTTGTTTGTCACATGCTGTAAGCAGTAGACCAATCCGAGCAGAGTTGGCTCTCAAAAAAGGAGTGGCTTTAGATTGCAGGCACTGTTATAAAAGAAGTGATGCTGCATTGTATGTGATAAGAAATTAAAGTGTTTTTGACTTTGGATGCATGTAAAAATATTGAAGGAGACAATTTAAAATAGCATAATAGGAGCACTTTAAAAGATTATTTCACTTAAAAATAAAAATTACCCTATGATTTACTCACTCTCAAGACATCCATTGTGTATATGAATTTATTATTTCTGATAAACACAATCAGAGATATATTGATAAATATCCTGATGTTTCTAAGCGTTATTATGGCAGTGAAAAGGGCTCACAAGTTTAAAGCTAAAAAAGTGCATCCTTCCATCATAAACTTACTTGTGGAGTATGTTTTTTGATTGATGGAAGTGCTTTTATGAGCTTCAAACTCGTGATACCGGTTCACTTTCATTAGCTTGGAAACATTAGGATATTTATTAATATAACTGATTGTGTTCATCGAGGAAAGTCATTTACACTTAGAATGGCTCGAGGGTGAGTAAATAATGGTGACATTTTAATTTGAAAGTGAACTAATCCTTTGATGACTTAAGCATGAAGCAAATTCCAACCTGACTTTTTGGGTGGGATGGACTGAGGTCTTTCTACAGGTGGCACAGGTGCTAGTGAGCTCTGCTCCTGGGCAGCAGGATACAATCTTTGCAGGACCTTGGACTGGAATACTAATACATGCACACACACACACACACACACACACACGTTGTCAACAATAAAACACGTGCAGTGCACAAGGATCTGTAGAACGTGTCACTGTCATACATTTGTATTCAATGAACTCTTCTTACCTTCTTTTCTGGCAGACATATCAGCGACTGAGAATCAATATGACCTTTTTTCCTCAATCGTAAACAAAATTGCACTCTATTAAGTTACACTTTTAGTTGTAAACCGTGGCTGAGTTAGTGGATGATAAGGAGCAAATCAAGTTATCCGTCTTTAATCCATAACATTTTTGACTATTTTACACATTTAATCCAGAATTTAACATGTAGCGCATATATAAAATGAGCTGTAAAATCGCACATTTATGTCATAAACCTGCAAAGCAAATACCGTCATGCTGCTTCTCCCCGTATTTCCGACCTCATCATAATGGCGTCTGAGCGTGCAGCGTCCTGAACTGCGCCACCCAGCGGCGTGGACAAGCGCTACATCACCTCTAGGGGACCGCCGCATCTTCACCCGCGGGGCGGCGAGCGGCGACTGCTGAGCACATGCATTCTCAAAACTTCGCTGCCATCCTCACCATGTAGCCGCAAGCCCAAGGAATACCTAGAATGTCAGCGTGGAAGAAGGTACGTTCAGCATTGTGTGCATGCTTGTTTCTTGAAAGGTGCAGAAGAAAACAAAAAAAGTCTAGACTACTCTCACGAGCTTGCGTGCGGCAGCGCGTGGGATGCAGAGCTCAGCATTACATCACTTACCTGCCGAGAGAAGGCGTGACATTTTCACCTGTCGGATTTAACAAATATTTTTCTTTAGCCTACCTGTTTGTCATCAATTTAATTTAGCCCTTTTAACCCAAAATTATCCAAGTTCGCTCATAATGTTAATTCTTGAACACTAATCATGACAACTTTTTAATGGTTCTGTGTATAGCCTAACTGGGTGTAGGTCAACTGAAGGTCAACTGAAGTGCAATATTTTTAAACCGCTCATTATCTACATTCTTATTATGCATGCAAACTTAAATATGTATACCCCAAAGAACATTTTCTCGTGTAGAGCATGCATTAATAGGCTTTGCACTTTATAGTCACCCAAAATTAGGTTACATCCATCTATTCAATTACATTATCTACCACTAATATGAATATTTAGGGCAACGGCGTGACATCCCCTTTTTTAATGTTGGGAAGACGGAATTTTAAATACACTCTCCCCTGGTTTCACAGACAAGGCTTAACTAGTCCCAGACTAAAATGCATGTTTGTGCTGTTTTAACTTAAAGCAACTTGAATTGATATAAAATATGTTAGTGCCGTTGTTTTGTCTCAAGATGCACACCAGTAATGTGTTTTTTTTTCTTTCTTTTTTGTAAGGCATGAATATAATCATAATTAAACTAAGGCTTAGTCCTGTCTAAGCTCTGTCTGTAAAACCAGGCCTAAGAATCTTAAAATGAATATCCCTTTTTAAAACAGTACATATTTTGTGATACTTAAAATCGCTTGTAGCATTCAAAACAGTTGATTTTAGTTTATTTATTTATTTTTATTTGTAGTTATTTATACAAAATAGTGTAGAATTTAATTATGGGCCATTTATCCATGTCCATAATATAGGCTAATTATTTACTATCAGGACATCCCTATTACAAAGGGAAATTTGTCATGTCACTCTCGTCATTCAAACCTCAGTGCAGTTGAGAAGTAGTTGATGCTGTTAGGATAACAGTGGAAGGCTGTGTCTGTGTAGATTTTGCTGGAAAATCGTGAGGATTGAAAGAGCGCTTTCTATCCCACAGTGCAAATGTGTGTGTGTGTCTGACTGCGATTGAGCAAATTTGACAAAATATGCATCCATTATCTAAGCTGTTCTCTAAAATGACTCTAAGATGCCCGTTTTAAACATATTACATAAGCCAGCAGCAGATGCAGTACAAAGCTTCCCAGATGCAGCTGTCTGTCAATGTAAGTGTAGGGTGCAGCATTCATTTGCAGTTTCAAACACCATCAGCTCTACAGAAATAACTCAGACGGGCAGAATCAGCCTTCTCTGTATCTTGCACTTTTGCTGGTAGACAGCACATTTAACTGAGGATCTGAAGGGTTCTGTGGCCCATGCTGAGAGTTTATTAAAGCTTCTTATATAGCTGCTTTACCTGTAAATATCTTTACAAATCATTTATTCAGTTCAGTGACCTCAGAAAAGACTGTAGACAGGTGTGGAATTTTGTTCTACTTATGTAATCAGTGATTACATTTGTATAAGATAATATTCGCTTTTGTTTATCATATTGCTATAGTTTAATATTACCATTTGTATTATTTTTCACCATTATAGTTTAATTAGAAGGTTCAGTCCAATATTGTAAGCAGATAATGTTAGGTAATTTTTTCCAGTTATATGTTGTTTTTCTCTGTAGGCTTTCAAAGAGCTTCAAGATGAATCGCTCAAAGAAATGATGTCATTCCCAGAAACATGACAATGATTCAGCTATGTCTCCATTGACAAGTGCGATTTCAGCGATTCAAGTCTGCATTGGTACTGCACTTGTCATTGGTGAAACACAAAATCATTCACAAACAGCTTTACAAATAAAATCACAGTATATATTTTTTGTTACAATAATTAAAATGATCACAGAAGTCCTGGGATAAAAGTTTACAGTTTGGATATAAACACTGATTTCAACGATAGCGAACAAAATAGAGGAAATCACATTTTGAATGTAATATGAAGCTTATAGTATAAATGAAATTGTTACATTAGTAGGTGGCAACAAGTGACTGTTTAAAAAATGTATTTGTCATGGAATCATGCAATCAAGACAAAAGATTCATTCAAAAACACTGATTCATCCAGTAAAACAAGTGAAGTCCTTATGAGTGAGTCATTGAATCATCCATTCAAACCAATTGAAAAAAGTAACCCGAATAAATTAGATATTTTTAAAATAAAGTGCAGCAATTATTTTGTTGGAACCTCTAGTAAATTACATGTTATTTTGTTTAGATGTCTATTCAGAATCATGGGACAATCATGATCTCTATTTTAACTTAAATTCTTAGGTTCTTAGTTTATCCAGAATCATGCAGCTCTACTATATATTTATGGCTAAGTATTTATAGTAAGGGATATAATATAAACAAATTTTCATTATTAAGCTCTTTGTAATGCTTGATTCTGTTCGGTGGATCACAACTTTCTATGAACAGATATTTTTGTAAAATGATGATGAGCAGTAAACTAGATATTTAAACATACTACAATGTATGTATGGTTTGGATCCTGATGCAGCTTCCTCTATCGTTCCTTCCCCATAAATAGTAGAAGTGGGGGCTTTTGAATAAAACACTTCTTGGGATTGCCTTTATTTTTAGCTCATATCTGGTACCATAATGCGTAATATGACAGGAGAACTCATGGACATCAAGCCACAAGATGCTTTTCGTGTCTCGCACATGAGCTTGCGTCATCAGCTTGAACGGTAGCTAGTTACTTTGACGTCCATTCATAATGCAGGCATGTGTTAGTGCTTCTATGGAAGCTCTGCTGCATGCCAAGATAAGTACAGGAAATGATGAGAGGATGGCACAAAAAACGAAGGAATTAATGAGGCAGAGCCAGTGGTTTGCTAGTTTAACCTTTTAAGACCTGAAGGCATAGAAAGAAAAAACTCATTACTGGACATTCTCATGCTGAGAAACTGCTGATAAAAGACAAAAAAAGGTGTGCTCAACAGAAATTGTTCATATCTTTTTTATTTGACATGCAATAACTCAGGTAGGAATCTCCGGTGGTACACTTTGGGTTTATAGGGTTAAATATAGCCTAGTTTTCATCCCCAAATATGTTTCTGTGCTGTGCATTAGCTGGAAAAATATACTTAAGAGTGAATTATCAAATTGACATTACTAGAATGCAGGAATGCATTCTAAGAAATCCATTAGAGGAAACTCTAAAAATGTAATAACACGTAAATTGCAAAAGCTAAATGTAATCTTTAGAAAATAAATATTAATTTTTAATACTGCACATTATAATGTTATGATGCCTAAATTCACTTGTAGCATTCAAAACAAGTAATTTTAGTTTTTTAGTTGTATTTATTTGCATATATAGATTTTTTTATTGGCCATGTATTGCTTTTCATCCATAACAACCAAAATTGTACTGATGTATCCCTACTAGAATAGATATATTTTTAACAAAGTGCATATTTTTGTGGTAGAACAGAAGCTTCAATAATATCTGCACACCAGTGTTTTTATTTTTAACTAAAACTAAAACTATTGTTAAAATACTATGCTATAGTTTTCGTCAATTGAAAGTAGAAATTAAATATTCAGTGAAATGTACAGGTAGATGGAATGTCTGCTAGGCATTGCTGCAGGTCGCACCTCCTCCGGTGCCCACAGGTCAGCAGCAGGGTCATCAGCCAGGAACCACCGTTCACCAACGTTTCGATCCTGGAACATGTCGACGCCCATCTAGCACCTCCGCTAGCTTTCTCAGGACCTGGTTGTAGCGCCATCTGTAGTGTCCCTGGGAGAGTGCGATCTTACAGCCTGACAAGATATGCTGGAGGCTTGCGTTACAGGTATTGCAGAATGTGCAGCCTTCCACTCTCCTAAACCACTGGTGAAAGTTGCGAGACAGGGAAGCATGTCATAGGTTGAACGAATGAGGAAGCCAAGCGGGATCTTGACAACTCCCTCCCAGGTTGTCCAGCTTACCTGTCGGCCCTGCGACACGGCCTTGATCTTGTAGCACTCTTCCTCCATTCTTGTCACCTCCGACACCCCATCTCCTTTCTCTCCTTGTTATTGGCCTTGGACCAGAATCACGGTAGCCCTGCTCTTTCTGCCTGGACTCTGCGACAATCTCTTGATATTGCAGATGACTGACGGCTTGGTCCACCTCAGTCTGGGTGTTCCACTTCCGGCCTGTCGCGTTTCTTACAGCCTGGTCAGCAGACTCTTTCAACTTGAGAACAAGCCTGGACTTTTTTCTGCTTGTAGCTCAAACTGATTGATTGAACCGGCAGCTGGAGGATGTTCTTTCCAAAGAGGCCCGTTTCAGAAAGGCACCGTGGCAGCCCACACCACTTTCGGATGAATGCGTTGGCTTTTCCATCCATCATACTTGCAGTGGATGAGAGGATCTCACTCATTTTCAGTGGCCACATTTATCCTCTTGAGGGTAAATTGGTTGCACCAGACCTTGTACTTCCCTGGGAGTTGGATTTGAATGAACTTTGCCAGGACTTCTGAGAGCTGTTTCATCACGGTTCTCCCCATCTGTTTGTCAGTAAGCTCTGCCGTCCGTGTACTGCCTCCTCAGGCTTTTAATGGGTTGTTCAGAGAGGAGTGGGATTTTCTCTCCCCCTACAACGAAAGTGGTACTGTTGTTTCTGATTGCTCTTTTGAGAGAAAGGCTCCGTGATTTTGATGGCCACAACATCAACTCGTCCATCCTTTTCAGGAGTCTTGATGTGCATACTGCTGAAGTAGGCTGGTGATGCCGTCCATGTACGCCCTCATTAGGGGTAGTCTCTGCCCAGATGGTAGCTGGGTCCCTCCAACCACCTGTCTTGCTCATAAATAGCTTCAATAATATCTGAATACCAGTGTTTTTATTGTTAACTAAAACTAAAACTATTGTTAATAATAAAAACTTTAAAAATTAGTAATGTTGCCATGGCCACTAAATGAAATAAAATAAGTTTAAATTGAAGTACTTATTAAAAGAATATGATGGGAAAATAGGTTAATTTGAAAATTGTTAATGTATATTACATTTACGTAGTCTTTCAGAACTGAAAACTAAAACCGTAGCAGAACACAGGGGTTAAAACTTCTCACCCTTTCTGTGGTTTCTGCCCTTGTCATCTTTGACTGTTTAGTCTCTCCGGATTTTTTTGGGGACCACAGCATGAAACATTTCTCCAGAAAACACTGTAATTAGTGCTGCTGTCTCAGAGCTGCTCCTTCCTCCGATGGGAATTACGAGGTGCCTGAAAAAAAGTGTGAATTGCTCAAACACACACACACACACACGGAGAGTATCTGCTTGTGCGGTAGAGTGTTTTTTTTTTTTCTGATTGTGACAGTTGGAGCTATTTAGTAATTTGGAGAGCTGCGATTAGACACACTGATTATATACACACTGATTAAGCACACCGTAAGTGTACACACACTGATTATACAGAGATTTCACACACACTCTATCGTGAGCCAGCTGGTGTCCTGTGGTAAGAGGGTCAGCTAGGGCAATGATTATTGTAAATGGATTCTTTATCATATAGTATGTTTGATATATTAGATAGTAGCCAGATTAGATGCATGTTTGTTTTATAAATGAAAAATCAAAAGTTGCGGGTTTTTCTTCAGATGACATGCACACAAACCACAGTGATCATAAAACTAGACCCTTCACATAAAAATGGTACGATTTAAATGCATAGTGGTAAAAATATGGTAAAAATATGGGGCCTTTGCAAAGCATTTTATCTGTCACTTTTCTTGAAGAAATTTCACAGTAAAAGTGGTTAAAGGCTTTGGAGACTGTGAAGCAAATGCTAAACTGAAAAAGAGAAAAGCTTAATTTGCTTAATTTGAATGTGTTTACAGCTGAGAATATTAGTGTAAGTGAACAGAACTGATTTGAATGTTTTTACATATTGTTTTATATAATAATCTGTGAAATCTTTTCATCTGAATAAATGTGTAATGAAATTACATAAAACTAAAAACATGAACTAGTTGTTTTAGTGATGTTCTTATATATGGCGGAGAGATTAATCCACAGCTAAAACTTTTATGATTTATTTAAAGCTTTGGAAAAATAATAACATACTGCATGTATTTTTTCTGATTATAGTAACCTTGCAACAACATTTTACCATTATTTTGGGATTTTTCCATACATTTTTTTATATATTTTTTTACACATCATCCATAGACTTGCAAATAACAGAGCAAAACCTTGTCTGAAAAATAGCGGACAGCAACAGTCACTAAGGAAGGATTGGTCAGTAAAGTTTTTACGGTAGAGCTTAGCAATTCATTCATTCACAATGACCACTCATGCTGCCATGGGCGAGCCATACAGACGTCACAATAAATATGCAAGCAGACCTATGTAAATTTTGAATTGCATACATCATACACACAAATTCTTTAGTATAAGATACTTGCTTTTGCAGTAGGAGTAAGCAGCATTAATAATGGAGTAAGCAAGAATAATGACGTTCCCCATACACACCACTGCTGTTTTCCTACTTTTATTGCTGAGCTAAATAGATCACTCTAAGAGTCCAGAATAGATTTCCATCAATGATATTTGCTGACTGCCTCAAATGGTTAAATGAGTGTTAATTGGATTTTTTTTTTCATTTGTATTTGCTGGGTGGACTCCTATGCATTATCTGAGATGAGAGGGAAACCCTTGGGTTTATGAGTCCTTTTTCTCTCTTTTTGGTACTCTTTTGACTTTATCCCTGTCACAGGTGACTAAGCAGAACATTAAACGTGACAGTGCACTTTATAGTTTGGGCAGAAAATGAGCTCTGGGTTGCCAGCTCCTCTATGTCAGTTCCTCTGCACTGGGAGTTCAGTGGAGCGGAGGTTCTTTAATTCTAAAGAAAACAGTCAATTTAATTTTGTGCAGAATGATGCACAGATATACCCACATGTCACCAATCTCATTTCTTCATTACTTGGCTGTTTCTGTGAGAGCTTGAGTTGCTGTATTGATAAAGTTAACAACGTCTTTGGCCTAGCTGAGATTTTCTGAAACTCAAACGAATGTTATCAGATGTGAAATTAATGCAACATCAGATATCACAGTTTTATCTGAGGTGTTAAAGGTCCTGTTCTTCGTGATCCCATTTTTCAAACTTTAGTTAGTGTGTAATGTTGCTGTTAGAGCATAAATAATACCTGTAAAATTATAAAGCTCAAAGTTCAATGCCAAGCGACAATGTGAAGCAAGATATTTTATTTAACAGAAGTTCCCTTTCAAAGCAGCGAACGGCCGGTTTGTACTACATCCCTGCACTTCCTGCTTTAATTACGTCAATACAACAGTTTGTTGACTAACCTCCGCCCACAAGAATATGCAAAAAAGGGGCGTGGTCTTGTTGCTCTCCCACGTGGAGAAGAGGAAGTGTTGCGTTTGTAGAGTGTGTTTGTCGCCATGTCTACAATAACATTGAGCGCATGCATCTCCCCGTTATGGTAAGAGGCGTGACCTTTCCGGGCAACGTGCGCTAAGCTGCTGTCAAATCACGACATGGGAACCGTTGGCACAATCAAAACTCGTTACATATTTCTGAAGGAGGGACTTCATAGAACAAGGAAATCATCAGGCCGTTTTTAGGACAGTGAAAACAGCGGTATACAGATAAGTAAATTGTGTGAAAAATACAGTTTTTTTACACACTCGAAACATGAACACATGTTATGTTGCACACTGTAAACACAATCAAAGCTTCAAAAACACATGAAAAACGGGACCTTTAAAATCAAGTTTATTATTGGAAGTGATGCGTCAAACTGGAGACATTTCAATGTATTTTCATTATTTTTTATTGTTTTGTGTTCCACTTGGATCTTTTTTTTTTTTACCTCGCAAGTAGATTTTTATATACTTTTACACCAATTTCTCTTTTAAACCGCTCTCAAAACCAAAAATGATATATTTAACATACTACAGACCATTACTCATGAAGGTAACACTGTAAAAGGTTCTGTTACTCATTATAAAATGTAACTAAATGTAAGATATTGTATGCTATTGTTCATCCCCCCCAACGAATGGGCTGTTTAAATTTAGAAGTACTATTACTTTCCAAAAACGTAGTGTGAGTAGAGTAAAAGTACTTGAGTAAGAGTTTTATTTAAAAGTATTCACGAGTAGTGAGTACTGAGCTGTGGATTCTTCCTCCACGCTCAACGTCTAGCAGAGCAAAAGCTTTTATCGCAAGTAAAAGTGAAAGTACTCAATTTTAAACTACTTATAAAAGTTAAGAGTCTTTTCTCTTGAAATATGAATCAGTGCAAGGCCATGCTGGTCATTGTCCTTGTGCAAGGAAGGACTGGTCAGCAGTTCTCGCTGATTGGCTTTGAGTTTGATTTGAGTATTTTTATTTCAGGATGCGGTTTGTGATGTCTTTTCTGTGCAGGGGGACCTTGGAATTGCTCTTGCGTGAAATTTCTCTCTCCTCTCCCTCTTGATTTCAATTTCTGTTCTCTCTCTCTCTCTCTCTCTCTCTCTCTCTCTCTCTCTCTCTCTCTCTCTTTTGCTCTTTGATGGCTCATCTGAATTGTAAGCGCAGGTTCCATAGCTTGATTAGCATTCTGAGGATGTAGTCTGGAGGATGCAGAATTTGGATGGAGAGCTAGAACTCTAAAGTTAAGCTCAAGTCTCCTTTGAGTTCACATGAGATTCTGTTCAACTGCATTTCAGAGTTACATGGTTTTATTGGACTATAATTAGTCTACACCGATGACATAATTATAAATTTTATGTTTTTTAGTGTTATTATATGCCTAAAATTCAACCGCAAGTGGACTGTGATTCCATTCCAAAGGGAGCGAATATGTTCAGTTCAAAGGGCATTGCTAACTGTATAGGGAATAAGGGAACATCGGTACATAATTTCCTAGGAAGTGGCGATGGAAAAATCCCCCAACCTTCACTGCGCACACCATTCAGAACTTTAACAATGGAGCAGTTTTTCAATGGATCTGAGATTGAGGAGTTTATGTATGCTCTTGAGTATTTATAAATGTTGTTGTTATTATTATACAAAGTAGAGTATTTATGAATGGTTATGACGATGAATGTTACATTTGCAACCCTTTCCCCGCCAGCATTTAAAAAAAAGTTGCCAGCCATCGCCAGGGTTTTTGATAATTTTCCCAAAAATGTAATGTCAAAATAATGTCAAAATAATAAATAGACCCTCTGCATTTAAACAAACAAAGATTTTTCAAAACCCTACTTCAAACAAGGGAGTATGAAAAATGTTCCTGCATACATGGCTACAGCTGCAACAGGGCTGTCCAAGCAAACAAGGAGATGTGAATGTAAGTGAATGTAAGAATGTAAGTATTTTTTTTTCATATAAGGATTTTATTCTCCAATATCAACCAGCTGGATGTACACGGACCCTTACATATAGAAAACACTGACTGCCCTTTTCTATTTAATGAAAGTGAATAGGGAATAAGTCTGTCAAGAACTAGAAAGACAACAAAGAACATAAAAGTGCTCCATATGATTCATACTCTGTTTCAAGTCTTATGTCATAATATAGCTTTGTATGACAAACAGACTGAAATTTAAGCCTTGATACATTTATGTTGTTTTGGTGTCATTTTAGAATTTGGAAAAAATAGCTGTATCTCAGGCAACTGAGATTACTACAGCTGACGATGGCATCTTGGAAGTTTGAGATAAACATCAGAGAATTTCCTTTGACGATGACGAGTCACGGTGTAGTAGTGGTATCCCATTTCTTAAGGGAATGTTTTCATCCCTACCCTTTGCCACTCTGTTTCAAAGGTCATGGGGTAGGTGTAGGCGAAGGGGTGTAAAATATAATTGGGATTGGGCCTACATCGCAGAATGGTCTTCCATAGAATTACTTATTCGTTGAGCAACTCGCAGAGAAAGCGTAATGAAATGCTTCAGAGACCCATCGTGTCATTGTAGGCTGAGAGATGCAGCCGCAGTTCTGGCTTGAGTACTTGCCGGTATGTGGTAAGTAGCGCTCACTCGTTCCATCCACTGGAGGCCGCTAGGGTTTGAAACTTAAGAGCGTAACCAGTCATTGATCTTTTTCTGTTGTTAATGGTATAGTTGTTTACTTACTGAGGAATCTCCTGAAGGGTGTCTGAAAACTTCCCAGAAGTGAGTAATGAAGCTATTGAGAGATTACGTGACCGGTTCAGCATGATTCCAGAGTGTTTCTGCCCATTGCAGTGCACGTCCAGACAATAGTGACACGATGAATGAGATTTTGAACTCGGGATGAATAGAACTCGGGAGAGAGTGATTTCTATGTGGGTGTGATGGGATTTATGGATTAAGAAGACGTACACCTAGTTACTCAAATCCAAAATTATTTTACAGATGTGAAAAATGTGAAAGTAAAGTAAATTACAATAAATATGTTATATTATAATCTGTGTTATATCATAATCCAATGCTCAGGGAGTAGGGAGCAGTGAAGACCTTCTAGATATCGTGTTAATAGGAATGCACCTCTTGTGAAATTGATCTGCAGAGATCATAACTTTATAATATCTAACAATAAAAACACGTTAGGCATTTCAATCTTTAAAATATCAGGACCAAAAAACTTACATCTTTAGACCAATCATGTTTTTTCCACTACTATATACCAATCAGACATAATATTATGACCACCTAATGTTGTGTTGGTCCCCCTTGTTCTGCCTAAACGGCCTTGACCCGTCGAGGCATGGACTCCACTAGACCCTGAAGGTGTGCTGTGGTATCTGGCACCAAGATGTTAGCAGCAGATCTGTAAGTGGCAGATCTGTAAGTGCTGTGGTATCTGGCACATCCCACAGATACTTGATTGGATTGACATCTGGGGAATTTGGAGGCCATGTCAACACCTCAAACACGTTGTTTTGCTCCTTAAACCATTCCTGAACCATCTTTGCTTTGTGGCAGGGCACATTATCCTGCTGAAAGAGCCAATAACTGGCCACCAGGGAATACCGTTTCCATGAAAGGGTGTACATGGTCTGCAACAATGCTTAGGTAGGTGGTACGTGTCAAAGTAACATCCACATGGATGGCAGGACCCAAGGTTTCTCAGCAGAACATTGCCCTCACTTTTTTCAGGAAATGGACTTGAATAAATAGCAACACAGTAGCAAACAATAATCAATACATATTGCAAAACAAAAATGTATAATTAATCCAAAGTTTGAACATTTATAAATAGGCTAAAGCATCTTTATTTGAATGTGTGTTGTGTGACCGTTTACAGTAAGTCTACACATTGCTCAAAAACAGTGCAAAACTAAAGGAATTATTTAGGGGGAAATTTGACCCGCTGGCACTTATAGGTATAAATGCCCGTTTTTAAATCTGGTTTTATCTAAACAATTTTTAACAACAGGGGATTGTAAACAACACAATTTTAGTAAAAAATGACAGACAACAGAACTGCAGTTGTTCTTGGAGTAAATGGGCCTTTACACTGCAGAATATCAAAGTGAACACTAGTTTCTTAAATGCAACGTGAAGGCGTGAATGAAGAAATTCAGAATAACTGAATTGAGTAAGTCCCAACACTGGTTTAAGAAGTCAGCCCCCCCCCTATTGTGCATATCCTGCAGCCGACTGCTAGTATGAATTGTTTAGAGAATCTGTTCTAATCAGATTCCTCATTTAGCTTATTTCATAAATGTTAATCTTTTTTTTTGTAAGCTTTCTCTGATGAGCTAAATACAATTCATGTAAGATGAGACATTTATTTTGGGAATGATTGTGACAAACATTCTTCTTTTCTTTTATCCACACTGCACAATTAATTTCTCTCTCTCTCTCTCTCTCTCTCTCTCTCTCTCTCTCTCTCTCTCTCTCTCCATTGCACATTATCTCTCTCACACTTACAAACTCACCAAACCCAACAGTCCTGTCTATTTTATATCTGCCAACACAAGTGATAATTTTCCAGCTGATCTGTTAATAACTTGTTCCGCTGTGTAGAGCTTCTGAGCAACTGAATCATCTAAATCGTCTGATGCAGCATGACCAAACAACTATTATATTATATTATATTATATTATATTATATTATATTATATTATATTATATTATATTATATGTATTATATTATATTATATTATATTATATTCTTCATGTGTTGAATATTGTTTTTGTGTATGCTGCTAATTTAATGTCACCAAGTTTATTCGTTAGAATGTTTTGAAAATTATAATCAGACCATCAGTAAACTTTTCTAATGTATCCTATTTTTGTATTGTCAGAAATAAATAAATAAATGCAGAGACGCATAGTATCTTAACCAAGTGGGCAAATGAAACTGTTGAGATGAAACAGGATGATTGTTGTACTAGTATCTCAATGGTTGTTTACTAGTGAAAAGTCTAGTGCCAATACCACCCCGCCACTAGATGGCAGCATCATTCCAATCTGCTTTAGGTACATTTGATCTGCTTGACTGCAGCTATGAAATGCTGTTAAATGGAGATTGATTTATGGATTTATATGTTAAATTCTGCATAACCATAAAATATGAGCAGGATAAACGGCTCAGAGTGTGAAGGAGACTTGCGCATAAAATCTGATCTGGATCTTTTCAAAGTCATATTGTGAGTTTCTGTTTTAAAAAATCCTACGTTATTTGCTCATTTTAAAAACTTCAGGCGTCATCTGCATATGATGATTAAATAGAATACTGTCATTTGCAGTTTACTTGAGGACTATTTAATTGTGACCTTGAAGAGATGCAAAAACCATGGAAACTTTCAGAAACACCTGGAATTGTGAGAGAAAGCTGGATTTTACATGGGAATTATCAAAGGTGTGTGGGCGAGTTTATGATTCAGCATGAATTAGAGATCCAATTGACTGTATCACACACCTTCCTCATCTTATGTACATGTTGAGGGTGTCAAATTGGTGCATATTGTGTGTAGAGAGGCCTCTGTTTTCTCTCTGAAGAAATTTGTGCTGTAATCTCCTGTCTTGGCTTTATTCTCCGCTAACATCCATGTAAAGAGATTCTTGTTTATAAAATTATTCACCCACACAGCCGTTCCTGCCTTGCACATTCACACAGCAGGGAAACCTGGAGGCCACTTAGTGCTTTCTAGACCTGACAGCTTCTGCCTGTAATTAATGGCTGTTTAGACTGCATGTGTATTCATGCATGCTTGTTTTAATTTTCTTTTTTTTCATTTTATGTTTCTCTCTCTCTTCCCTGATGCCTCTATCCTTCTCCCCACCTGACAGGTGCTGCTGAGCATAGTGCAACAACGCTGCTGCATCCTCCCAGACAGGAACACAGGTAAAACCACACACCTGCCATTCAAATGCCCAGAGCAAGAGGCCTGCCCGCTTGTCCACCTGAACAGATGCTAATCTACAAGTTTGTGTAAGGCCTGTATACATTTTAGATTTGACGTGATTGATAGGGCAGGTAGATTTACTGAGGTACTCGCTGTGCGTCTGTTCCAAAGATTCAGCTTCATATAGGGCTCAAAATAGAACAAAAAAGTGTCTTTTGGGTTCATCAACATTTGGAGCAAAACCTGGAACAAAAATTGATTTTGAGTAAAGGCTCAGTGGAAGGAAGTACCTAATTTGATGACTGAGTGTGTTTGGATTGTACCTGTGCTTCTTGCACTTACAGCTACATCCATTTAATGGTAACCATTTACACTCATTTTAGATAATTAAGCCCAGCATTTGTGAATGCACTTGGCAGTACAAAGGATGAGCTGGAGGACTTTAAAAGCTAAAACAAAATGGATTTGTTATACTGTAGTGTACACTCTATAAGTCTGTTTATCATAGAGTGAAGAGGCAATTTACAGTTTTTCTTTATTAACATGTTATCATTATGATTTTCCTTTATTTTTATGCTCTTTTACACTTTTAAGCACTGGACATTTCTTTATGTAATTTTTTTACAATTTTCCATTAAACATATATGAACTAAAATGCTGGCACATTTTCTTGAGAAGAAAAATGACATAAGATTAAAAAATATATTTTTGTTTGCAATTTTCAGAAAAAGATATACAAATAGCACTTTGAGATTGCAGAAATGTAAAGTGCATTACAAATAAATTCATTATTATTATTAAATAAAAAAATAAACTTAATTCAAAAATGATCCATTTTGTTTTAAGGAGATATATATTATATACATAATATATACATGCAGTATATTTTTACTTCAAAACAACACTAAAATACTGATTTATTTGTAAATATTTGAAGTACGTACCTTTATGTAATGAGGGAGTCTAGTGGTCTTTAGGGTGATTTTAAGTGTGCTTAAGTGTTTTTAAGAGTATGTGCACAAATTTTTGCTATAGTAGGGTATGGATTAGTCTCTTGTGTTTATAATTAGTTGTATATAAAATAATAGAAATCAATGGTACTGTATGTACCCAGATAGCTAAAGTGTACGTGTGTGTGGTTACAAGAAGGTTCCTTTGGGAAAAGCAGAAAAGCAGTCTGAAATGTTTTTGAGTGTGCCATGGAAAGAAAATTAAGGAAATGAACAAGGGAACACTTAGACTACAGCCTGTGAGGATCACAATACCCTCTCTTAACACAGCCATGACTAACTAGAGACCTTACAGGAAATGCATTGCTGCAGCCTCATCATAATCCACATGGCGGATGATCACATAACTGTCTCTGTTCTCGTAAAGATTAAGTATCCTGATAAATATGAAACATTCTTTTGCTCATTATGAATTCCTGTATTATGTATGCAGATGACTATGACAGCAAGGGCATTTGTCAAAACAAAGCCTGATAAACTAGCATGCATAATTTTTTACATAATATGCCAAGTGGATTTCTCTGCTGGGGCATTTGTGCCCCTCTTTCACCTGTGATACAACAGAATGAGTTTACAGACTAAACCAGAGGTGCGTATTTTGATTAGATAATTGCAGAAGATGCCAGGTGCTGTATTGATAAAAAAAAAGAAAAAAAAAGAAAAACAGTTTTATGATAGTAGACCTTCAGTTTTGCATTATAAAAGCCATTGGGCGTTTGTATTAAACCATTGTGCCAAATTTGGTAGTTTTTTTCTCCCAGTGGATGTAGACTGAGAATGAATTGGTAGTATTGCACCAGTGCTGTGACCATGATTTCATCCGGTTTCTATGGAGACAATGCAGATCATGTCAGTATAGGTTTACTATAATTTTATGTCCATCTGAAAGCCATTTTACCTAACGCATCCAAAGCATTCACTGGCATCGGCCGATTTACATTTTATATTTCAGGTTTGGCCTTTGCTTCGGAGCTGAGCTCAAACTCCAGGCATTGAAGGTGGTTACCACTTCCCCTCATTATGCAAATTGGTGTCACTGATTTCCCCCTCTCTCCGCTTTGTCTAGACCATAGACCTGTTGTAAGGCAGAAAGCAGCATCTGTGAGTACAAAGACACTGGCTGTATCTTTCTCTGCGATATGAAGCGAGAGGCAGATGTTTAGGCTATATGTAGCAGCTTTTGATGATGAGGAAGAACACACTTACTTATGGCAACAAGCTAACAATACAGAAATAACTTGAATTCAAGACTCAGTGAGTAAGATTCAGTTATTAATGTGCTGTAAAGCAGAAAAATGGAGCACGAAGGGTTTTTTCCTGACAGCTAACAACAGCCACCCACACGGCTCATCTGGTTCTGCTATAACTGCGGATGGCTGTGATTGTCATCTGCTGTATTATTTCATGAGGAGTGATATGTAAACATTTTACACCAGTGGCATGTGGTGGACTTCTTAAATGAAGAGGAAAAGTCCCCTCTTTTTTACCCAGAGTAAAGTCATATTTCTATTGATGTTTGCTCAGTTATGGAGCACCATATACCTTACATTTTCAACAAACACCCAGTACTGTAATGTTAATGTATGTTTTTACATACGTTGTACATACTATTTAAAAAAAAAAAAAAAATCACATTGATATCTCATCTATTTTTGCTTTATTGATTGATCAGTAGATAGCTTAAATATTTATAGTACATACATTTTTAAAAAATTTAACAGTGTAACAATGTTAACAGTCCTCTTCCTTCTGGACCATTGCTCATAAAATCCTCGGGAAACACCAGAGGTGAAATGAACGTCATACACATGGAGGCAAACCTTTCATTTTAAAGTGCTTGTGTAAAAAACTTAGACCTCACTGAGAATCTAGTGAGAGCAAGTGAAGCAACAAAGATAATTACTTTAAAAAGTGATTTATATATTCTGTCGCATATTTTATTATGTTCCTTTACTTTTATTTGTCAAATTATTATTTTCTTATCCAAATTTTCATTGAAAACCCACCAGCTCTAAACACACATGAATTATTAGACTTATTCCTGGCTCTTTGACCCCATCATTGTCTCATTTGTTCTTGAAATACATTGTACGCCTGCGGCTCCTTTTGCCCTCGTACTAGTGAATGATTCATGGTGCGTCCGTGTGTGTGGCATACTCTGCTCTTAATAACCATGTTAATATTTCAGCGTTACTTTCCACTGCTTTTACTGTCTGGTGGTTTGGAAGAAGTTAAGCAAAATTTCCTTTTGAATATTAAAAGAGTTTCTATCGTTAAATAACAGAATTTTCCAGTTGCTCTTGTGAATGACTTTCTTATATATGCTAATGTTTTGATTAGTCTGCAGCGACGCAAAGTTTATTGGCAAAGTATTTTGGAATTGCTGATGTTCCACAAAACTTTTTGTGTGGCTCTGCTTTGCATTCTTAGAAGAGTGTTTGTATCGATTTTTCAGTCCCTGTAGGGGTTGTGTGCGCTCTCTCTCTCTCTTTTTCTGTCTGATATAAAGATTGCATTCGACAGAGAAAACACTCCCCTTGCTTCCTCTTCCCTCTATATCATGGCCATTCAGATTTTAGGACATCAGTATGTAGTGTTAGTGTTTCATCAGCATGTAGTGGGAGTCCTGCTAATGAAAATTGCTATAGAGAAACAAATTTGTCCTGTATATAATAGCCAAGGTCATTTTTTTTCTCTCCAGTAAAGGCACTCTTGAAATGCATCCAAAGTAGGGCTGGATGATACAAATGGATATTCACAGTGTATGTAAAATGATTTTGCTAGTCATAAAAAATTAAGCACCACCGTGAATATTGTGGTGATTTTAATGCACTTTTTATTTGACATTCAGTTCCGATTTAGAGCACCATTGGATACATTTAAAAAAAAAACTATATTTTACCACTAATTATTAAAATATGTGTTGGTAGAGCTTGCTGTTTGGTACTATGGCTTAATTGAGATAAATAGTTTTTATTATATTTTTGTAAAAATCACCCACTTAAGCTTTTATGAGAGCAAATTTGAAGAATTTTGGGGATACATATAATTTCAGACAGCCACTTATTTCATTAATTGGGTTAGTTGGAGCATTTGTGTGTTTCAACCCTTTTTATAAAGCCATTTTTTTTCTTGTTTTCCCAAATGTTGAATGCAATCAAATGCAAATGATTTAAGACAAATGTATTGTTTAATGTATCTTTTAGGCAGTTACATACACTTACAATTAACTATTAACATTTACACCTATAATCATACAATATAATTCTGCATTTGACATTCATGCATTTGTACTACATAAATGTATGTTTGTGTCATCATTGTCTGAATGTGAGCTGCATTACCAGATTTATTGATTTCAGGTTGTAAAACTATATGATGCTAAACGATTATTTTGTCAACTGTTAGTAGAGTAGCATATACATTATGTATTGTTGATGAAATGTTTAGCCAACTCACAAAAGCTGGTCTGAGTAGTTTCTGTGAAAGAATAAATAAAATGAAATGAGGGGAAAAAGTGAAGAGTGTGGGGTGAGAAGAGGTGCATTGCTGGAGGTGTAGTTGAATCCTCTGATTTGATGGGAGGATGAGAGTATTATATTGAGGTGAAGAGGTGAAGACAGAATAGTGTGCATGAAGTGACACTCACATGCAGTGAGTGGCCAGTGCTCTGGGAATAAAAGCAAACAAGTGTGTGTGCTTTAAATTGTGAAATACGCTTTTTGTGTGTCATCTTCTCTTGTTATGAAAATCCAATTATTCATCTATGCATAATACACATATTCAGACATTGGATGTGGGTGGCACCGCACACACCTACACAGAAGGGATAGGATGGTTCTCAAACATGAGGGAGAGGAGGAGATGGAATGGAAGCGGGGGAAAGGAAATCACTGTAATGCACAGGATATTAGATAGTGGAGAGCCTGATATAGTTCTGTTGTGTGTTTGACCTGTCTGAGTCAGCGCTCTGACCTGATCTGACCTTGAACGGCATGACCAGAGAGCTCAGGACCCCCATCACACAGCTCATCAGCACTGCTGACCCCAGAGAGCTGCTCGCCGATGACAAGGGAACTACCACGGCTGTGCGTTTACTAATCCATGATAAAGGATCACATGTTGTTTTTTTCTAGTTAGATATGTATCTCAAGGAACAATGGGACAGTCTGAAAAGTTTAAAGGGGTTACAGGAATAAGTTTGATAGATGAATTATATTTACATTTAATCATTTAGCAGACGCTTTTATCCAAAGCAAATTATAAATGAGGAGAGCAATAGAAGCAATTAAATCAACAATGCCGTGACCAGTCATTAGTTTAGCACAGTACACGTAGCAAGGTTCTTTATATATATATATATATATATATATATATATATATATATATATATATATATATATATATAGATATAGATATAGAATAGTAAGTGTTCGTATTAATGGGTCAAATGTTGACAAAAAAGATACGTCATCAGCAGTTTCTTGAAAATGGCTAAAGACTAGGCAGCTCGGGTTGAGAGTTAGGCAGGTCATTCCACCAGCTTGGAACAGTCAAGGTAAAGGTCCGTGAAAGTGTTTTTGTGTCTCTTTGGGATGGCACCACAAGGCATTCAGAACTCAGAACTCAAGCAAATGGATGGCAAGTAGACTGGAGTAGTGAGTAAGGGTGCATAGCCAGTGGTTGTTTTGTAGGCAAACATCAGTGCCTTGAATTTGATGCAAGTGGCAAATGGCAACCATTGCAATTTTATGAGGAGAGGTGTGACGTGCGCTCTCTTTGGCTCGTTAAAGACCACTCTTGCTGCAGCATTCTTGATCAGTTGCAGAGGTTTGACAGTGCATGCTGGAAGGCCTGCAATGAGAGTGTTACAATAGTCCAGTCTGGATAGAGAAGGAGTTGTGTAGCATGCTCTGATAAGAAGGGCTTGATCGTCCTTATGTTTTATAAGGACAAATCTGCAGGCCCACGCAGTTCTAGAAATATGGTCTGTGAAGTTCAAATGATCATCAATCACAACTCCTGTTTCTGGCTGTCCTGTGTGAAGTTATGGTTGACGAACCTAGCTGAATGGAGAAGTTGTGATGAAGTGTTCGGTAGGCTGAGACCACAAGCAGATCTGTCTTTGCAAGGTTTAGTTGAAGATGTTGGTCCTTCATTCAGAAAGAAATGTCAGTCAGGCAGGCCGAGATGCAAGCATCTACCGTCGGATCATCTGGATGGAATGAGAGCTAGAGTTGTGTATCATCAGCCTAGCAATGATAGGAAAATCCATGTTTCTGAACAATAGATCCTAGTGATGACATGTAGATAGAGAAGAGAAGTGGTCCAAACACTGAGCCCTGAGGCACCCCAGTAGCTAGATGTTGCAACCTCACCCCTCCATGATACTCTGAAGGATCTACCTGAGGGGTAAGTCTTGAACCATTAGAGTGCAAAACCAGACTGATTGATGTCCAGGAGGTTGTTCTGTGTAAGAAAGGTAGAGACTTGGTAGAGACTTCCAAAGCTGAATTTTCAGCATCATTACTCCAATATTCAGTGTCACATAATCCTTCAGAAATCATTATAATATGCTGAATTGCTTCTCAAGAAACATTTCTAATTTGTATAAAAGATGAAAACAATTGTGCTGCTTAATATTTTTGTGGAAACCATGATGAATTTAATTTAATTTAATGACAATCTTTTGTAACATTGTAAATGTCTTTACTGTCACTTTTGATAAATTAATTACATCCTTCAGTTTATAATTTATAAACTTTCTGCATCTTTTCCCTTTCTATAAAAACAAATATTGCTGTAATGTTTTTGTTGAAAATAATGTTTGAAAGTGTATCCGCCCAAACTCTTCTTTTCTTTCTTCCTCCTTCCCCTGAGCCTGTTGAGCAGACAGTCATGAAGACAGATGGCTGTTATTAGAAGGTGTAGGGCCTGGAGAGCGCAGGATTCCACTTCAGTCACTGCTGGCCATAGACCACAAACTCATTAAAAAAATGGAATGGTGTGATTTTGTTCACACCTGCTTCAGCTGCGGCCAAAACTTCAAGCAGATGCACACACAAACACAGATGCACACACATGTGGAGGATTTCACACAGAAACGCATTCACCCATGTACAAAAACAAACACAGATGTGCACATATAGTTCCTTTCACCAATACTATACAAAGAACATCTACAATATGACTGTGATGTGGCTTCTTTGTTTAAAAAAAAGGTGTTAACGTGTGAATATGCATGAGAATTAAATACGGTGAACTAAAACTTCTATAGTTTAAAGCCACAGTATGTAATTTTTTGCCGCTAGAGATCGCTTATTCAAAACAAAGGCGTATCTTGATGACGCCTGGATTTCGTGGAGCTTTTATTATGCCGCAGACGAGCGCTTCCTCTTCTTCCGGTCCTGTGTATGTGGGGGTACCCAGTGCTGTTTTATCATACATTTGTTAAGTTATAATGCTACTCTGTGCAGTCGCTCAGCGGTTACTATGAGACAGTTGTTGCACACTGCAGTAAGCTAGATCGATAGTAGGCATGGTAAAACATAGTACTTTCGGTACATCAAGAAAAAAAGATTTACTGTGTTGAGCTATATAACAATGATTATTTTTCTATCGATGAATGTATCCAAATAGTTGCTCACCTGTCTAATAAAACATAATATATTAAAGCATCTTTGGTGTTTCCATGGTTTCTGATGTAACTGATAGGCAACGCATGGACACGGTTTGTGTCCTGGTTAAAATTGCTCATTACTCTGGATTTAAAGCTGCAGTCCGTAACTTTTTGCGCTCTAGTGGTTAATAAACAGAACTGCATGCATCTTGCGGAAGAACATTGCAGCCAGAGCTACTTTTCTCTGTTTATGTCTATGCCGAGTCATGCAGGGAATGTGCTCCTCCTTAAATTCACACATCTACAGTTTTTATCGTATTTTTGATTAAATAAAGCCTTGGTGAGCATAAGAGATTTCTTTCAAAGACTTTTCAAAATCTTACTGACCTCAAACATTTGAACAGTAGTGATGATTTACTTGGTAAATGAGCTGCACAATTAATAAAAAAAACGGAGACAAGATTAAAATTGTATTATATAATAAACGGAGCAATTCCAATAGGGTCCTTACACCATCGGTGCTCGGGGCCTAATGATAAGCCAGATGTTGTGACTTTTGCCCAATAAACACTGCAAGCGAAAACTACAGTACCAACATTATAATAATTAACAAGGTGTAGACAAGTGTGTATATAACTGCTTTGTTTTTCATGCTGCTAAGAGGAAGTCAGGGTCTTGAATTACTGATAAATTAAGCTTTAACAATTCAGAAACAGTTCTCAGCTGAAATATTCTATTAATTTACGTTAACAATTAGGATTACAGTTTTGAGGGAATATCAAGAAAAGTATCATTTTTTTATTAAGTATTACTGTCATTTTGGTTTGATGATGACTTTAAGTATACGTTTCTTTCCTGGTGTTTCATCAGTCAGGTTAATGCATATTTTATTGTCCTACTGTTAAATCAAATATGTATTAAAACCGTTTCAAACTAATAAATAATAAAGGTTTAGATCTTGTTTGCATGTGTGTTTAGGTTATTTCTAATAATAGGACATGGGTATCATGAATTCAGCATTCACAAATTAGCTCCTCAGAGGAATGACGTGAGCGGTCTTGATTATAGACGAAAATATTGGCAGCCGCTGTCTCCTGTGAGGGCCATTAATACCATTAGATGGTGCTATAGACTCATTTTACCTGTTTAATGTCAAATTACATCAAATGCACACATACATACTCAGAGTATCTGTAATGATCCATCACAGCTCTATAATTAAATCACTTTATAGGTTTTCATTTTTAATCTGGTTCTCATAGACTGAGGGGTCCAACCCCCCCTCAGGACATTAGTCTCCTCAGGGCTGCGAGGATTGTGGGAACTTGAACTGTTCTAAGGGAAAATGGATTCTCTAATAAAGTAATGGATTCCTAAAATACGCACTTTCATAGACAAACTGTGTTTCTATGCGTATAATCATTTAAATAAATTGTTCTTAAATTAAATACTATTTTTATAACAAGTCTTTACCTTTTAATCGTCCCTGTTCGGGTGGCAATAAGACATTCTTTTGACCTGTTCAGTGGTCATCAAAAGGGTGTATATCTCATCCTTTTTATTATTTTTTTACTACAACTGCTCAACCTCACATACTACTGGAAAGTCATATCTGAATCTCTAGATAAGAACCGTCTTATAACATCACCGTGCCCATTTGTGTACCTGTTGCCATAGAAACCAAGCTTGATGTTTCAGATGCATAGCAAAATATGTTACACAGGTCACCAGTGTTTTGAAACAATGAGGTTAGTGAAGATGATGATGAGGGAGAGGCTGAAAGGAAACTAAGCAGGATTCCAGACTAAAAATGGATTTGGGAAACAGTGGCTCCTGTGATTGTAAACATTTAAGAGCCAAATTATTTTTAGTTGACAAAATTACTCGATAAAGATCGTTGTTCAAAAGCACATTAGTTCTTATATCGTGTCTTTGTAGTGATCTTGATTTTATTTGTAAATGCATATTTATATTTGTAATATATCACTACTGTATTTATAATGTCAAATTTATAATGTTTGTTAATCTTTTTTGACTGAATCATTACAAAGAACCAGTTCATAACTAGACTCACAAATAAAGCATCAGCTCACAATTTTATTTTTTTTACACACAGTTTACATATACAGGTTCCAAAAGGGAGGTTTTTGGAACCATTTTTGGTTCCCTGAAGAACCCTTTTCCATTAAAAAGAACCTTCTGTCCAATGGAACGGTTGCATTGAAGTTAAAGGTTCTTCATGGACCCATAGAAGCCAAAACATACACTTTTATTGTAGTGTTAAGATGTAGTGTTAACTAACAGCACTTCACAAGATGATATTGAACAAAACCACATTTAAACAAAGTTGTCCAGAATATAACTTTTAAATTATTGTTGCACTTTTTTTTCATTTTTGTTCACAATCTGGAGCCCTTCTAAGTGAGGACAGAGTTTGGTAGGAAACTCCTCAAAGCAATCATCTACAATTACTTTTACATAATTACCTTTTCCATCCTAGTTGACCCCTAGATAGTGAGTCAGCATGTCTATTGTCTTCCGAAGGTGACAGAAAATCACATGGTGGTGCCAAATGAATGGAGAAGATCCTCTACTACATTGGTTGAATTGAAATTCAGATTTTTTTCTCTCTCAGTTTGAAACCATGCATGGCATGTGTAGTTCAGCGATAATCCCTGCAATCATTCAAGAGAAGCAATAATAAGCTTGAACAAATGTAAGCGGGAAGGATCAAGACCGAGGATGTATCTAGCTTTGCATTCGAACCGCGTACCTCTTTCCCAGAGCAGAGTTATGAAGGTCAATACTCTCTCTGAACTTTAGAGAGTTTGCCTCGCTAGCAATCAAATGTCAGTCCTGTGTAGATCCTGTGCTAAAACAATACTCAAGAACATTTTAGAAGAATGCACTGAAGTCTCTTAATTTTTTATCTGGACAGACACACAAAGTGATCTTTTCTTTTAGGAACCAGGGGGTTTAGAATATGAAGTGATTTCAAAGAGGAAGCCTTTCAGTTGTGTGCTTATGCAATAGGGGAAACCTAACATTTTCATTTCACATTTAATGGTTTTGTTGATTTTTATGGATCCTGGTAGGTTCCTTATTCGGTACATTGCATAACCTTATGTTACAAAGGCTTCTTTGTGTGTTTTCCTGATGTTTGTGGGGTTTTTCTCCATACTTTTTCTAAAAAAAAACTCAAACAGTGGTTCTCAACTAATGGACCTCAGCAAACTTAAATTTAAGTTGAAAAATTAAAAAGTTTAATTAATAAATTATTATCAATATATTCAAAAATGTATCACTTATCTAAATTATAAATAAAAAAATTTCCCTCAATAACTATTGTTTTTATCGAACAACAATATTTATTGTATTAAAATAATTAACCAATTAAAAAGTATTAAAATATATATATTTTTTTATTTCTGCATGATATCACATGGATACAGTACAAGGGGTGGAACGAAACCCAATTGAGTTTATACAGAGTTCCACCCCACTTACATGAAAAAAAAAAAAAGACACGCAGACAAATAAGTTGAATAAAACAAATAAAAAAGGGTGAAAAACACATTTTCAGAAGCCTGATTATCCTTTTAACTTAAAGTTACAGATGTTAAAGGGTAATGGTAAAGGAGGATCAAAGGTGAAGTGAAATATACTGCAGGAATCTATAACAAAAGCTGTCGTAGTAAAATCAAAAGGTCTTTCAACTGTTTTTTAAAGACGAATAAAGACCACATAGATCGCATATGAGTATCTGAAATAAAAGTTAAAAAGTGTTGTAAAGTTGGTGGAAGGTCTTCTCTCTTGTAAATAAACTTATGAATAAATATGCATGATAAATAAACATTGACTTTCTCAATTGGTAAAATCTTGACATTAATAGATTCAATATATCAAAAAAAAAAAGTTTGAAGACAAGCAGCTTTGTCATATTTACTGCAACCATCTTTTTTTTTTTGTTGAAATATTTTTTTTTTTCTTGCATATAATTTGCATATATACTTCGAATATTATGTTGTGATTTCCAGTCAGAAAGGCTGAGCACTGAGTCCTCCAGTTAACTGGAATAATATGATTCCGTAAGACCGGTCGATCCCATATACAAACACAAAAAGATTCCGACCAGTGCCAAACAAATAAACTCTCGTTTTAATGTCCCTTGTCAGGATAAACACACTAACCATAATCCATCAGGCTGTCATGGCGCCAGATGTGGGGGTAAATATCATAAAACGATGCCGTTTGCTGCATCACAGACTCCCTAATGAAGTCAGAGGAGCCATCCTGTTGGATGTTCATTAATCTTAAGCTCCCTTTGTGAGCTAAAGCCTCAAACCATCGTCTGAAGTCAGGATCACTGACTTTAACACAATCATTTTCATGTATTGATTTTTTGTTGTTGTTGTGCATTGGGTTTTGAGATATAGCGAAGGCCTTTCAGATGTGAATGACCAGCTATCTGGCCTCCTGATAGGAGTTTGTGTGAATAGGTATTAAGTATCCATTTATTTCCCTGTAATCAAACTGTGCTCGAAAGTAATTGCATTCGCTAATTTCTTGCATTGTTAGCCATGAAGAAAATTCGTAACGGATTTCAATTTATCCCTCTCATTAAGGTGACTTTCAGCAGAGAGAGTGATATCTCGCTAATTAAATAAATAGATAAATAAATAAATGTGTTTAAGTAAAGAGAGCTCATCTGGTTCTACTCAGTATTCGTAGCAAGTGCTAGTTTAAACCCGTACATAATGTGTGTGTGTGGGAAAACTGGTAAACTAGCCCTTGATGTCATATGTCACAGTTATACATCACTGTCCGCTTTGAGGCACGTGTGAATTAGCCGCCCACGATGTGGTACTGGCAGAGTTTTGTTATATTGAATGGGAAAATTAATTGAAGCTGAGAGCGTCATTGCCATTTGAAAAAGGAACATTGTTTACAAAGCTCCTGAAAAGGTTAGCCAGATACACGAATACTGTAATAATGCGCCAGTGAGGTGAGATTAGCGGTTAGAATGGCACATCGGCATCAGCCTCAGGTTCATTCAGATTTACACAGAGGCAGGAAGAGCAGATGGTGTCAGTCCTGGATATTATTCACGGCTAGCATGTCTTTATAGATGCATACAAGTTCTTAAGCATTACATTTTAAACTTCAGGGTAACACGCCTTGAAATTAAAACATGCCGAACTGAATTGCTGTGGTCTCTGTGGTTGCTCATTCATGTGGAGAAGTCATTCTTTCCTCTTTGTCATTGTGCCTAAGGCCTTCATTTTCTGTTGTTCATACTATTCTGTCCTCTCTGCTGAAATATCCCTGTTACACTGCCATGCGACTGTGAGAAATGCTAGCCAACAGTGGGTTGGATGTACATTAAATGATCATTAGGCTTGTTTCTGGGGTCCACACTGTCACAGGAGACCGAGCAAGGAGAACGGTTGAGTGTATAGTGACTAGAAAGAGAGACAACAGTAATGATAGAAGCATAAGTGGTGAAGAAACTCACCGCTGCATTAATAGAACTTTTTGTATTGGAGAGAGTTGGCTTTACTAGGTGAAGAACAATGTGGTCTTTTGTGATATCTCCTGCTCACCATTTTTTTTTGTGACATTTCCATTTATGTTCGTTTGCACATATATAGATAAAAAAGGGTGTGTAAAAGTTTTTAATTCGTTTTTAGGATTACTACTAGACAAATATCAGAGGATTGTGTATGCATGTCATCTCAACACCTATTTACAATTGTACTGTGTACAATATGAAATAAATAATATATAATAAATGAGAAAAAAATGTAGCTGGGATGAGTAACAATGATCCTTTATTTAGGAGAGAAAAAAATGTGATCACAAGAAAGACACAAGAAAGGGAGTTTAGGTGGGTAAGTAACTATGCCATCTTGTTTTTCTTGTTCTTTACAGACATTCAAAATTGCCTGTATATTCTGGTTACATTTTTTGCACATAAACCACAATAATTTAATTTAATAAGAAAGTACAATTGCATCACCTTAAAATAAAGTATATCCCTACTTTATTTTAAGGTGATGGAGTTTATTAATATTACTCAGTACTTGTTTGACTACAATTTACTTCCATGTACTTTAGAGTTACGATTAGGATTAGGGTTTGGTTTAGGGTTAGTTACTTTTCATTTATGCATAGTTTACTGTTATTACTATTGTAAGTACATGTAGTAATGTGTAAAATTATCAAAGAAAGTATGCTGAAATTGTTTTAATTTTCCTAAATCATCTGTTCTTCCCAATAAACAGCAAAACCACAAGCAATTTTTAAGCTGGTATTCCTTGTCCATATTGTCTGGTGTTGGCTTTATTCTGCACATAAATCTGATTTGTTTTTTTAAAGGTGTCATGAACTGGCTTTTTAAATTTTTTTGTACTGTTGTCTCAGGTCAACTAATGATGTTTGTGTGAATTTTACATTCAAAAACATCATAATGAATAAGTAATAGGCTATTTTCTAGACTGGTTTTGAGGCTTTCTCCTGAACGCTGGGTTTCGATGGGCATGCCGCACTGGAGACTTGGAAGTAAAAGCCCACGGCTGGGATTGGATAAGATTTGCATATTTAATGAGCTTCAGCTCCCCTGTGAGTTCAGTTCACATTAGGGAGGGATTGTTTTGAAAGCGGCAACCGGAATGATTCTCTCGATCACAGGGCTCGTAAACGTCTTTATCAAACAAACACAAAGATTTATTTCTCATCCACCCGAGATTGATTGGAATATTATTTCTGTATTACATGGCCCGACCGATCAGTTGATAAGCACGAGCCGCACACACACACACACACGTGCGCGTGCGCCCAGATCTAGAAAGGATTTCACTATTTGAGATTCATAGGCCTGCCGACCATTACATATAAAAATATGTTTTACTCACATAAGTTTGTTGCACCATTCCTGTCGAATCCAATATAGAAGGCACAACACTGTGTCTGCAAATCCAGCACCTGAGACTTGTTTACAAACGATTCCGTAGTAAAATGAAGCGAACACGCGTACATGTCTTCCCCACGTGAGCTGAAACTTCATTAAAAATAAAGTTCAACCACTCATTCCTAATAGCATCCAAAGGAAGCTTATGCAGGGACTGTGTTCTTCCAGAACCTGGCAAAGAGCAATATTTTACTTTGCTCGCCATGATCACTGCTCTGTAAACCTGTAGCTCCTCGACTCTGTGGGTGGGGCTTCAGAAGCACACATACATATTCATCAGTTGAGTTGTGTTTCGTCTTCCCATGACGTCATTGGATTCCAGCTCTCGTTTTCTGGGCCTGGTGTCTATAAAAGCTTTTCTTTGACTAACAAGGACGTTTTCAGCTCTGAAACTTACAGAATATTATATCATGATGAACTTTGATATATCAAAGGCTCAAGGGAAAGTTGGATTCTCAATTCATCACCCCTTTAAATCTGACCTGTAGGACTGTCAGAGCTGTTATTTTGCAATCTCATCCATTCTTTGAGATAGTGTAATCAATTATCTGACAAATCTAAATAAGTTTCTATAGTAATGATGAAAGTGTCAATATGATGATAAGAGAATTTTGCCATTGTGGTTAACTGAAATTTTTTGCTGATGCTAAAATATATCATGATGTGTCCTGTGTGAACCGTTCGTCTGCTCTTGGCAAGTGCAAATTAGTTCAGGGAATTTATACGGTCAGGGGGAATAATTAATTTAATTCATTTTAATTTTAGTTCATTGCATTCTTTAAAAAAATAAATTTCACTAATTTAATGTGTGTTCATATTCCTTTGTCTGAAGCTTGCTTACTTATTCACTGTTAAGTATATTGTCACAATGTATTAGTGAATTCAGACTCAACTGTAGGCACTATGTGTGTGAAGTTAGTCACGTTGTGTCCCAGATGATCAAAAAAATAGTTGAAATCCAATCTAACCATTCAGACTGAAACACATTTGCCAAAAATCAAAACAAAGCCAGACTAATCAAATGTTTTCACTGACATTTCTTATAGATTCCTGGTCATGTACTGCAATGTCCCATTTTTTGGCAGAAAATCAATGTGAAACTTTGAGCAGCTGTGCTTCGCAAACGTGAAGAATCGTAATAGACTGCATTAGGATGCAATTCATAGAGGGAGTTTGCTCTGTGAAGGAGTGTGATGTGTATTTGTCCCTTCGGGGCTTGCCACAGAAAGTGTTTCATGTGCTGGAGTGCTTGCCAGCTACAATGAGAAAAAGATGTGAACTCAATTAAACACAGACAGATTAATTGATAATTTTAGATGAACTACTAAATGTTTCTCCAGCAAGAGTTTGTGGTATGTGCCTTTAAGTTGAAGTTTGGATTGGAGGTAAAATTCCATCTTGGTTGCAAGGTTGTGCATGAGATGGAAGTTTCTTCCCTATTGTGAAGTATATCCAAGTGAAATGGCTTCTTGAACAAGACAAAAATGTTGGGCGGGACTTTATTTTGTCCATCTGAAACTGTTTGATTGCTCTTGCTGTGATCATATGAGTGACAGGTTGTTCTTCATTGTTTCGTTTTGCTCCGGGGGATTGGGCAAAATTGACTGGAGGGCAATTTCTTCCAGTTTTTTTGTCCTTTAAACATTTCCATTTTGAAATGTTGACTACAAATAGAAGTTTTTCAGATTTTCTGTTATTCCGTTTTCTCTCCATATTTACTATTGCCTGCCTACAACGTGCTGGATTCGCTAGATAAGACCCTATTCCTCGGCTGGGATCGTGCAGAGCCCTCTGAAGCCTTTGAAACTGCATTGATTTGGATCGTCACCCCATTAGTTGCCATTGAAGTACATTATATGGAGAATAATCCTGGAATGTTTTACTCAAAAAGCCTAATTTCTTTTTGACTGAAGAAAGAAAGACATAACAATCTTGGATGAGATGGGGGTGAGTAAATTATCAGGAAATTTTCATTTTGAAGTGAAATAATCCTTTAAAGCCAGGGATACACCAATCTGATTTAGGTTTTTTTGGTGTGTTCCTGACACCTGGCAACAACACAGCTGGCTTTCATCAGTGCTAGTTCTTTGGTGGCGGTTTGGTGTGTCCCTACCTGACATAAAAAAGTTTGCTAAGAAGTATTTTCTACTAATGCAAGGCGATATTTGACTCTGGTAAGTGTATCCATAGCAGACTGCTGGGAGTGGGCTTTGACTGCAACATGCCCAGAGCATTATGGGTGTTGACGTTTTCCTACCTATTTGGCAAAAAGCAAAACAACAACCTGTTTTCTCTGTTTTTTTCTAGTCAGGTAACACTGATTTCAATCCCCTGTCTTTTACTGTATAGGCAGCCATGTCATATTGAAAGCCCATTTTGCCAGCAGTGAAGTACCCCTTTAAATGTTCTTGATAAAGTCTCTTTGAATTCATTTTAATTCTACTTCTTTAAAGTCAAGTTTGTTTCTATTCTAGTTCTGATTTGCTATGGCAATTTAAAAATAAATTAAAAAATGTAATAAAAATAATAAAAAATATTCTCAATCCACTTCTGAAATGCGCACAGATCTGGTTGGTTGTTCTCAGTGGCTGTGAAGAGAATTGGGAGGGCCATTAACTCAGCAGGGAATTGAGTTGGCGGGGCTGTTAATGCTCACCCGCTGACAGACACAGTTGCATGTACCAACACCCTTTGATTAATAAACGATTATGTAAATGATTAAAAATCAGCTGACAAATTGGTAAGACACTAACTTATCACTCCTTTACTGTTTTTCTAATGACAAGTCTCCACTAAGCGTTCTCTACCACTCCTCTACTAACACTGGGCTACCAAACAGCACTCCTATTCTACCTGAACTTTAATGAGCAACAAGCTACACTGAGTTTAACTTCATGCAATGACACAATGCTACTCCCAATCGGAAGGAAAACTGTACAGGTCATGTGCTGACACAGTTTAGTACTGAGTCAACAACTCCTTACTATTAATGAACGTTGATGCTCTAAATAAATATTTCAATGCGTATTGAAAACAAATAAGCTTTTTGATAATAATGTTAGCATTGATGTATTTAGATGTTTAATCAGTAAGTCTCATGCTAGTGACAGGTGGCTGATCTGGTTCAGGTCGTCTTTCTGATCTCCGAAATGCACCACATACTCAAAATAATCCACTGCTTTTCCTCCTGTTATAATTTATAGTCCTAGGACGAGTTTGGATCAGTGTGCTAAGTCAAGCCTGCAGAGAGTGCAATTCTGACTGTAAATATGGCCTGGGTTGCTACATTTGCATGTTAACAGCACACGCTGCTCTCTTGGCCCGAGCACATGCTTGGATTGACAGGTCGTCAGTCACTTTAACTGTCACTCACTTTTAATCATGAAAGAAAGCCTTGAGGAGTGTGTGTGTCTATGTTTGTGTGTGTGTGTGGCCCGTCCTGATTTTGCAGAGTTAGACAAGTTCCTGGGTCAACATATTTTGATATTACTGTCCGAAAATTTAGTCCTAACCATATCCCTACCACTAAACCTAACCCTACCTAACTTATCCCTAAAATCAGAGAGATAGGTGAATAACCAACACGATCTCATGACAATGCGTATAAATAGTACGAGTGTGCAATCTCGTAGAATGTATACGCCCAAATGAGTTTTGGCGTGCATATGGTACGCTGTTTTTGGCGTGCATATGATACGCACTTTATGGCGTGTATATGACACACTTTTGGGTAGGGTGAGGGTGGGGTGGGGGTTCGTACATATAATACGCCATAAAGTGCGTATCATATGCACGCCAAAAACGGCGTACCATATGCACGCCAAAATGAGTTTTGGCGTATACATTCTACGAGATTGCACACTCGTATTATTGATACGCATTTTCGTGAGATCGGGCTCGAATAACACTGGTGTAGAAGCACCAAACCCTGGTTGTAAGCCTAAATTTGACTTTAACTGTAAACTTGTCCCTCAAATCTGATTGGTTGATTGGAATGTTGCTCCAGGATCAACAATGATGATGATCCTGGAAGGAATCCTATTTTTTCATACTGTACATTATAACATTGTGAGATCTAAATTCACTTTATTTATATATTTTTATTTGAACACACAAAAAAGAATTTAATATCAAGAATGTATCAGTTATCGCCATGACATGAAAATAATTATCATCTTATTGATATCAGTTGGTATTGAAATAATAGTGTAACTGGTATAATTTTATAAAAATGTTCTTGTGCCTCAATAGAAAGAAGAACATCTGAATGATTGTTCAAAGGATCAGTGTCACAAATTTATTTGTTAGTGACCATGAAATGAATGTTAAATATTTCTTCTTTTCATGTTTCCCTTTAAAAAAAATTCAACATTTTAAAACTGTTAATTTCATAGTTTAAATGGCATTTTAAATCTTTTATTCATTTTGACAGTCTGCATCTTCATTCACTGAGCCATAGAAAGCATGAATGCACGCATAAATAAATTAAATAATTAATCGTTGCTTCTAAAGTAGCAACGTCATAGTGAGATATACAGAATCATTGCTTAATCATTTGTATTGGCAGAATACTCATTTATGAATTGTTTGTCATCCTCATGCCTCTGGCCGTACTACAGTAAACTGCCCCTGTTGGACACCAGATCCGCTCTAAATGTCTACCCGTTCAGCTGTTTTTCTTTCATGTTCAGCTATAGGCTCCAACTCTTTCTCTCGTCCCTCAAAACGCCCCCTTTCCGAATGTTATCCTGACACTTGAGTTTAGGAAGTTGCCCATGTTTGGACTAGGATGGAAGCAATGGCACTCATGGTTTTCTCTCAGAGGGGATGGTCACATTTAAGAACAAAAAGAAAGAGTGAGACAGGTCTTCAGTGGGCATAAAATTATAGAGCTGTCTAACAGAGAGAGAGAAAGATGGGAGGGAAGGAACCAAATCAAATTAAATGAGAACCATAGATCCTGGCCACCATTCCTACACTCCATCTCCAGGTTTTCAGTGTGGCTGTGTTTCAGTAGATCAGTCAGAGCGTGTGTGGAGCGTGTGTGTGTGCCTCCTGCGCGGTGCTGCAGTAGAGAGCGCTTCGCTCAACCAACTGCTACTTCTCTGTGGAGGGCATTGCATCCTCCCTGCCCTTTTTTTTATTTTTCTTCACGTTTTTTTAAATCATGCTTGGAGTGCCTGAATGAAAGAGGACGGATCGAGGAGAAAGGACGACACTATGTGTGTGTCAGAAGAGCAAAGCGTACTGCAGTGAGTCAAACAGAAAGAGTGAGAGCTCTCCACACCCATGACCGTGTGCCTGTCTGTGATCGAGTTGAACACAGCCAAACGGACTCATTCGTCACCTGACAGGTAGGCAGACGTGAGTCCCTTCATCTAATCTCACGTTCAGACATCTGGAGCTCCGAAACGCTTGTGCTTGCTTAGAAGAGATAATCATTCGGAACAGGTTTGAGAATTGTAGGGTTGGTAGGCAGCTTGATTGGGACACTAGATGTTCAGAAATGGGACTTGTGGTGTGAATGACATTTATTTCAGCAGGAAGTGCTGTTTTTGTTTTGTTCCCACAGGTTCCTGTCATACCCCGTTTGTTTTGAGTGTAGAATACTTGCACTTTCTGCCAGTCTTGAATGGGAAATTCTGATGCTTTTAGACTCGTGAGCCTCTTTGGGGGCATTCTGGGAGTGGGTTTGGTGACTTTATGTAAGCAGTTTTTGCTTGTGAAAGAGGGGCGTCCTCCACAGGGTCACATAACAGTCTCTGAGCCGTGGGTGAGGAGTTTATTCATATATATATATATACTGGCTGCAAGACTCCATGTGTGTGGGTGAATGGACTCTGGGAAGCACATCTTTGAGTTTGTGTGTGTGTTGTGTAAAATAAGAGAGATATTTCATAAGCCAGTCCTTTTCTCCCATTACTGACACATATTAAGTGGATCTATACTAATAACCAGAGATGAACCTCACTCAGAAGGGACTTTTATTGTATGTGTGTGTGTGCTCCTGGCTATTGCCCTCAGAAGATTTACTGCACTTTCTGTCAGTGTCCTAGCATATATATCAGCAGAGAGACAGAGTGGGAATGAAAGAGGAAGCACTGCAGGTCTAAACACTTGCTCCTGCAGTGCATTCCCCCTCCTCTCCTCTCTCTTTAGGTGTCACGCACACTCACGCACCCACACACACATATATACACGCTCTGTAGTCTCTGTAGTCATGTCACTCAAACACAGATATGAGGACTGGGGAATTCAAACTTGTCTCATTGTGAGTCATACATTTGATCAAGTGGAAAAGACAGATCAATGGATTGCTCTGAACTGAAGTGTGTGTGTGTGTGTTATAATGATTATAGATTATTATACTACAGGGCTGTTGAATGCTTGAATCTGATTGGTTGACAACGTTTTAAAGGGGTCATGGATTGAGAAATCAACTTTTCATTCAGCCTTTGATATATAAAAGTTAATCGTGATACAATAGTATTCTGTAAGTTTCAGAGCTGAAAACGGCCTTGTTAGTCAAAGAAAGGTTTTTATTGACACCAGGCCCAGCAAACGCTCGATCTCAGAATGTGCCAACCTGTGACGTCAACTGTGAGTGTGGTGAAACGCTGCCTCAACAGAAGAAGAAGTACGCCTGATTCTGTAGCCCTTCCCACTGTCTCGTGCAAGAAATGTAACATAAATAACATGGGCCTACGTGGAGCTAAAGGGATCACGCTACCGAGCAATAAACATGCCGAAGATAGCAAGATATTGCGCTGTGCCTGGTTGTGGAAGAACACAATGTCGCTGCATAAGCTTCCTTTGAATTCTAATATTGGGAATGTGTGATCCAGATCCAGCTCACGTGGATAAGACGTGGCGAGTTTGTTCCTTCATTTCACCACGTATTTGTTTGTAAACGAGACTGGATTTGAAGACAGGATGAGATTACATGAATGAATGAAGCAACACCTTCATTTTTTTTTATATGTGATAGTATTGCATTGTTACAGATCGTTGTATATCTATTGATTATGTGTACGTGTCTAACTCAACATAACTTAGCACACTGTCACAGGAGAATCCTTTATTTGAGGTGTTGGTTCATTGCGATTCGTGATTAGACTCGGACATGTATGGGCCAGGGCTCGCCAACGTCCCGGGGCTATGTGTTTCCCAGACGGGCTACCAAAATTTAAGTCCGTCGGCAGGCCGGTGAATCTTAAATAGTGAAATAACATTCCTTTCTTGATGTGCGTTGTTCACTCTCTTGACTTGATATTTGAAGGAAAAATACAACCACTTAAGTTTTGATCATGCTGATTTGTCTGACTCTGTAGTGAGGCTTGTGTGTGTGTGTGTGTGTGTGTTATGCATGGTTCACGGTTATATCCACCGATCGGGCCAGCCAAGTAATACAATTTTTTCTTAATATTATATAATGAATTAATTGCGGGTGGATGAGAGATAAATCATTGTTTGTTTGATAAAGACATTTTGCAAGCCCTGCGGGGAATCATCGTTCCATTTGCCGTTTTCCCACACGCTTTCAAAACAATCCCTCATGTGTACTGACGGGGGAGCTCGAGCTCATTATAATATGCAAAGCTATCCAATCATAGCAGTGGGTGTTTACTTCCAAGTGTTCATTGCGGCATGTCCATAAAAAATGAGCGCTCCATGAAAGAGGCTCAAAACCAGGGAAGAAAATAGCCTATTACTAATTAATTATGTTTTTGAATGTAAAAATCACGCGAACGTCATAAGTTGAACTCAGACAACAAAATAAAATAATAAAAAAGCCAGCTCAAGGTATCCAATTATTCTTAAAGTCCTAATGAAATCAAAATAAATCTTATTTACTCAGGTCTTAGGGTGAACAATTCATCCGTGCAAGTTAATACACAGAAAAAAAATAGTTTGCTGTGGTAATCTTTAATCAAAATCTTTAGGGTTTGAATATCCTTAACCACTCCCCTCCAACCGTTAGTCTGCTATGAGCGCGAGATGGAGAGGAGGAGCGCTGAAGTGAAACCCTGCCCTCTATTCAATATTCTGTTTCACTTGGAAATACGCCACAGCACTGAAATAAAATCAGTTGCAACTTCCGGTTCACTGGGACTTTTATTTTCTTGTTTTCTGCATTTTTTTTAGCTTTATGCTTAAAACAAGTAAGAAAAATAAACTTAAATATATTAATAATATTCTCTGAAAACAAGTATCATTAAATTTTTTTTAAATAGTTTTATCTTATTTTAAAGATGTTTAGTTATTTTAACTGGAAAACAAGACAAAAATATTGATTAGGAAAAAAGTTTTTTTTGCACTGATTCGTATTAAAAATGTGTCTTATGATTTAAATGCACTTCCATACACTATTTTGATGTTACCAATGTATATTGTATATATTACTATATATAGGTCTGAATGACAGGAAAGGATGCATATTTACAAATGACATGAAATTGACCAGACAAAACATGAAATATTTTTTGTTCATATTGTCTGCAATGAAATACAAGTAAAAAAGTAAATTTTGAAATCACTTTTTTTTTTTTGCGTTTTCCATGCTGTCCCAACTTTTTCTGATTTGGGGTTATATATATATATAGATTATATTAGTACACACACACACACACACACACACACACACACACACACACACACACACACACACACACACACACACACACACACACACACACACACACACACACACACACACACACACACACACACACATGTTTGTTTTTGTGAAATGTGGGACATTCCATAGGCGTAATGGTTTTTATACTGTACAAACCGTATTTTCAATCCCCTACACTGCCCCTGCCCCTAAACCTACCCATCACAGGAGACTGTGCAGTTTACTTTCTGTGAAAAACCTCATCCTGTGTGATTTATAAGCATTTTGAAAAGTGAGGACATGGGGAACGTCCTCATATTTCACCCTCTTTTGTAATACCTATGTCATACCCATGTCATTATACACATTTGTGTCCTGATATTTCACAAAAACATGCCCACACACACACACACACACACACACACACACACACACAGTGTTTATTCCCTGTCACATCCCTGAGTCCTCAAGCATTAATTATTAATTATGTCTCACTTTCAGTGACTTGTCACACATGCCATCCAATTGCAATAATGCATGAGGAAATCAAGACTTAATGAGGACCAGTTAAAAAGTGGCTTATTTGTGAACTCTTGATTGTAGTCACTGAATCCATCTCACTTCTGATGCCACTTTATTTATTTTAAAAATAATTCAATAATGAATGAAAGCAACATGTTATAGTAAGACTGATCATATTTGTGCATCCCTATATAATAATTATATTAATTGTATTATCAAAATTTAAATTTTTATGAAACTTGGAGCAAAAATAACTTTTATATTCTTCAACATTTCTTCTTATACGGTCCACAGATAAAAAGAAAGTCAAACAGGTTTGGAATGACATGAGGGTGCATAAATGATGACAGAATATTTGGCTGAACTATCCCTTTAAAATCAAGGGTCTAAGACAACAGAAGCACAGCAGGACGCTTTGATGGTGTAAAAGAAATACGCCCAAACACGCTCAGACTCCCTCAGACTTCTGCAGAAATGGTGAGAGGAGGAAGAGACTTTGACCAAAAGCAGATGATGAGTCGAAGTTCTGACGCACACGAGAGCTGTGGGAACAGAATGTTTGTCTGAAAAAGCTCTTTTTGAGACACTCTTAGAATTGATGGAATCTGCCTCCTCAAGGACGTCACTCTACTGTAACTGCGCTGCGAGAAAGTGAGTTAAAGAGTGAATAGGGTGAGAAAAAGAAAGAGAGGGCTTGAAAGCACGTGCGAAAGAGAGGAAGAAGTGATAGGTTAGGACAGGTCTGTCCCCCACAATGACTCAGAGATGAGAGTAGTCGGGTAATGAGTTCTGCTCCTCTCATAGATATGGAAAAACACATCTTGTTTTTTTTTTATCTTACTTTCTCTTACTCTCTCTAGCGAGGATTACATTGCTGTTATTTGACGGTGCTCCACAGGGCTGTGCTGCTCTTGTTGCCATGGAGACGTAGCTAGGCAGCAGAGTCTGCGATTTTTCGCATGGTTCTGCATACGTGCCGAGCGGCGATGCTACTTCTTAGGACTTACCGCATACTGGTGTGTGTGGGTGTGTGCATGAACGGGCCAGAGGAGAGTGTTCCTCTAGATGCATGTGTGTGTGTGTGTATCAGCATGTGCTGTATGTGCATCTGAGAGATGCTGCAAGCCAAACTCTTTCTCTTCCATGCAGAGAGAAGAGGAGGTGACAGAGAGACAGAGCGAAAGAGTGGGTGGGAAAGTCACACATCCTTGCGCACATTGGAGAAGAGAGGGAGAGAGATGTGCGTGGGTGGGTGTGTGCAGAGACAGGAGCTTGTTTTTCTGTGTATAATCACTCGGTCCTATGGGACGACTAATGAAGCAGGAAAATCTCTCATTCACCCTGTAGCATTAGCATTAGCTTGACAACACTGTGACATGACCTCGCATATCTTTTCACCCGGAAAGAAAAGAATAAATAGAAAGAAAAATACATTTTAAACAAGCAGGATGTTTCTGATTATGTAATACCATGATGAATGCAGGTTATATAAAGTAAAAAATAGTAATAGATAATATGCAAAGCGCTCCATCTAAATGAGTCGTAAGTCACAATGGGACGTTTAGAAAAATAAAAAATAAAATAAAAATTAATAGCGTTCAAACTTCAGTGAAGAGCATATCACTAAAATTTGTTACATAGATGCACTTTATCATAAGTAAAAGAATAATGCATTTAAGCGTCTTAGTTATATAATATTTAGGCCTACTACAACTTATTATTAGTTATTAGTTTTTTTTAATATTTATAGAAGCAGTAAAGTTACATTAAATTGATTAAAAGTGTTTTTTTTACGTTGGTAAATGCTATTCTTATGAACTTTCTGTTCATCAAAGAATTATGAAACTTAATGTATCACTGTTTCCAAAAAACAGCTTTAGTGCAGGTTTGAATAAATGTTATCCTGTCAAAGAAAATGTCAAACAAATGAAATGTGTTTGGAATCAAGTTTTTTATGGCAGCAGCCATTTAAATGATTGTATCTCAACAATAGAAACATAATAATTATGACATTAGAAAATAGTGACTTTAGTGCATAAAACGTGATAGATGGCTCTGGCCTTTACTGTTTTATTTTTCAGACTCTCATTGCTGCCCACCCTAAGGACCATTGGGATATACACTGGCACTTATACGCCCCCCCATGCTCTCTTCACCCTTTCACTGGTATACTGTGAATCCACCAGACAGCACCCATGGATGATGGGGCATTGACAAGGGCATTCAATGTAGTTTAGAGGAAGTTGCTTTGTTGAATGTAGCAACAATTTGGACTTCAGTATGTTGTCATAAGCACAACTCCAGAATCAGTATGTATTTGGGGTCTTTTTGCCCTACATTTGTTCGTGACAGAAGCACGGCTGTCTGAAAATCACTGAACTTGCCAAGCTGTGATAAATATTCAGATGTATTCTGAGTGCTTTTTTGACTCTCAAATGAATGTGTAAGAGCTCTTATTATTTTGAGTTTTTCTCTCTCATGACTCGATATTATATGCTGTTGTGATTGTACATATAAATAGATAAAGCACACAGGTGACTGCTTTCAGCCTCAGATAAACATTCACTTTCGGTCATTACAACAAGCAAGCACAATAGATTGTGATGTATTTGATTCCGAAAGAGTCTTTTAGTCCATTTTTAGTCTAGCTTTGAGGCATACTGTATATGTATTAGTGTACTTCTCATATTGGTATACACATTTAAAATGTACAGTATTTCTGTTCCAGGAAAGCAGCATATGTTTATCATCCATCCGTCCATCCATCATCCATTTTGCGAATATTTCAGGTAGGCCTACGTGTCAATTTTTCATGTAAAAGAAAAAAAAATCTCTGGAATAATGCTGCAAACTGAACAGGGAACACTTTCATTTGCTAAATAACTATAATATTAACAGTTAAAATTTTAATATAATATAAAATATAAAAATGTAATTAAATTAATAAAATGAAAATAGATTGCAAGTATTTGAGCCTGCGCCATCTAGAGTTTCATTACAGAATTTTGCTACCTCATTTAAAATTAGGGATGCTCTGAAACAAAATTTCTGAGCAGATACCAATATTCAGTTATTCAGAAAGACATCTGCCAATGCCGATACAGATGGTTTGATTGTAATATTTTGACCTTTTGTGCTGCACAAATGAATTTGTTTTTGAATTTGAATGCTATTTTACTAGACTTTGCAATGCTTGCGCTATATACGATATGATAACAATTTCTGAAGATATTATGGTTTACGGTATTACACAATTTGATTCAATATTGATTAATTTATAAATATTTTAGGTAGGCCTACATGTCAATTTTTCATGTCAAAGAAAAAAAAAAACCTCTCCCAAAACTGAACAGGGAACATTTTCATTTGCTACATAACTATAATATTAACAGTTAACATTAAAGGTGCACTATGTCACTTTTCCGTCCGCTAGAGGTCGCCTATTCAAAACAAAGGCGCAGCTTGATGACGGCAAGTTTAAGCGCAAAATCTTGGGACATGTGGTCATCACCTCACAGCCGGTGGAAAAGAGTCGGGATTGGATTTGGGCAGAAATCATGTTTGTGGATGCGATTATTAACTGATACTGATTATTGGTCGATACACCTGTGCATCCCTAGTTTAAATGAAATTCAAATTCAAGAATTATATTGGAATTTAAAGGGATTCTCAGTTCAATTCAGAATGGCTCTCTGAAGCACAAACATATTAAAATTTTAATTATACTATTTTTAATTCTTAATTTCTGTTTGGAAAATAGCTCTCCTCTGATGTATCATCCCAGTTTATTGTTTCAATAGGAAATACATTAACAAATTAAGAAAGTCTGTGCTTGTCAATCGATTTCATGGGGTTTAGCAAGCTCTGAGCATAACGAGTTGATAATATACCAATTATCTGTCCGTTAGCCCGCTGGCTTAGATTGCTGCACTTAAATTGTTGTAATTACAGTCCACTACAGACCCTCTTTATTATGACTTGGAGTCCATTAATAACACACAGTATTTGGACATATCAATTGATATAATGCTAACACTTTACACATCTTACTACACATTACATAGTTGCTGTAGTAATAACAATAACTATTGCATAATCACATGCCACTAACCCTAAACCGAACCCTTATCCTAACCCTGAAGTAAGTATATGGTAATTATAATATAGGTAATTATAATTACTCAGTACTAAAATGTATAATACTGTAACACTGACACCTTAAAATAAAGTGTAACCAATACAATATATGTACTGGTGGAGGCACTAACATACTGTATGTTCTATTAAGAGACACCACGTAACTGTTGGTTTAAAATCTGTTTACATTAGACACACATTTTCCAGGACCCCAATGGGCTCCAAACTGACTTTAACACAAATATTGGTTGATTATATAAATCTTGTGGTTATAAGTGGATATAAGCAATCAATGTGGCTGTAACGGACTTGGCTTTGTAGTGGTAATCTGACCCTAGCAATATTGGAACATGAGCTACATTTTAGACCACAGTACTTCCACAGTATACTTTTTTTAAGTGTTCAGGCATGAAAGATCGCTGTTTGACACCTCAAGAGTAAGAATAAAGTAAATGCCATCTCCCTTTCATAGTTTTTCTTGAAAATGTGCTTTGTCACTCTCAGAGTCCGACCGTAATACAATTTCTCTTCTGTCAGTGTAAACTCAGCAAGAAAAGAGTTATTTGACAAGCTTCAGAACGAGAAAGAAAATTGTCCCACATCATTTTGCAGACAAGCCTGTGTTCGTAAGTGAACTGTACATCGTTGGCTATCATTTTGAAGTGTTGAAGTTCGCTACTCCTGTCTTGTGGCTTTATTGCTTAGTTCACCCTAAAACGAATATTATGTCATTAATTACTCACCCTCATACCGTTCCAAACCCATAAGATTCTAACCACGTGAACAGTGCCGGCCAATATAGAGCTGGTGTTCTGACGTAGAACCCGGAAGCGATGCACTGCGGTTACAGGTTGAAGGTTGAACCACTGTAGTCACATGGACTATTTTACTGATATCTTTACTACCTTTCTGGGCCTTGAAAATGGTAATTAAATGGTTGTCTATGGAGGAGTCAGATAGCTGTCGGATTTCATCGAAAATATTGTGTTCCGAAGATGAACAAAGGTCTTATGGGTTTAGAACGACAAGAAGGTGCACGAAGATAGCTGTTGCTACCCTGCCTTGACCCGGTGAGACTGCTATGCCATTCAGCACATGGCTGCAGATGTTTGAAAATGATCTACGGGTTTTTGATGCAACAGGATATGCCTTGCTGGATTAAAGATAGAGAACTGTACTGCTTCACTAGCTTGGCACGGAGGGACAACGGATTGTCTACTCATTGCCTAACTCGGGTACGACGTATAAGGAAGCAGAGGATGCTTTGAAAGCCTACTTCGTGCCAAAAGCTAACATAGTAGCTTTTATGTTAGTTTACTGTTTAGTTTTTTTATACCTTCCGTAAACGCTATCAGACACCTCAAGTTTTACAGTATGTTGTTGCTTTGTGAGAGCTTGTTGTTTCATGTGAGTTCGATGCTAGTATTGACAGAATTATTGTAGAGTATGTGCTAGCTTAGCTTAGCTTAAGAAACTGATCTCACTCTGGACATAGCTGTTTTGATAGCAAGCCAGATTGAATCTGCTGCCACTTGAATCAGCAAACGGCTGTGAAGTATTCAAAAGCCCAAATTCCGATGGTTGGATGTTTGACAGCGAATAACGTTTCCCTACATGCCCAATCAGTTCCTGTTATGTTCTTCATTGTGGACAAAAGGATACCACTCATGGGGAGGGATCTAATGTCTGCACAATCAAGTCCTGCCTCCTAATGCCCTTCCTTTGCCTGCTTCTCCGGTGGCAGTCCTTCATGGCACTGTTGGATGTGTTTAAAATAGTCTAACCACATGAACTTCATTAATCAAAATGGTCTTTTCCGTTTTGTTGTGTTCCTTATGGATTGGCTTCAGTACCTGGGTCATTTCAGAAGATGATGACCATCATCCTAACTGGCTGGTCAACGGTTGAAAATTAGCTGGATGACTTTATGATCCATGGACGTGACATGTCTATGCATTACAAAGCACTTCAAGAGGTCTTACAATGACTAGAAGATGCTGGTTTGCAGCTCAATAAAGATAAGAGTTGCTTCCGGCAAACCAGCCTGCTGTTCTAAGGTCATACTGTTTCAGCGGAGGATCTTCTTCCTGATGAATCACATCTACAGCTGATTCAAAATGCCTCTTCTGATTATCTGGCAAATTTGCCCATACCTTCTTCTCCTGTAGGTAATGGTGTTGCTCCAGCTCCTGTTGATGATGTGGAGTTTGTTGCTTTTCTATTTGCCACCTGTAATTCTCTGTCTGCTGCTGATGTTGATGCTACATGTGCTTCTTGTCCTGCTCTAACCAAACTTCGTACACAGATTTCTAATGGTTGGTCTCCTTCACCCAAGGGATTGGACGTTGAGTTGATGTCGTACTATAAACTGCAAAAAGTGGCTGTTGTTATAGTTGGCTATGTCACTGCTGAATCCAACTGCAGGTTTGCTATAACATTAACGGATTATTAAAGTAAAGGGCCTGAAGTCTCCTTTCCTCACACTGTCACTACGGATTCTCTGGTTTCATTTCTGTCATCAGTCTTCAGCCGCCATGGCAATTCATTGAGTATTGTTACTGATAACGGTGTTCAGTTTACGTCTGCTGCTTTTGCTGCTATTCTGGAAGGGATATATTCATCACAATCGTTCCTCTCTCTACAGTTCCAGCAGCTAATGGTGATTTAGAGAGGTTCAACTGTGTGTTCAAACACACTGTCCAAATGGTCATCCAGCAACATCAACCATGGAAACCTGTGGTAACTGACTTCTTGCAGGTGCACCGTGCCACTTCCTATGCTGCACTGGGTACTTCACCCTTTCACCTCCTCTATGGCATGCAAATGCATACAAGGCTTTCTATTTTGCCATCTGCTCCTGTTCCCCCGCCAACTGACTTGACTGTTTGCCGAAAGGGTTACGCAGCTGCAATATAAAATGAAAAAAATATACAGACGCTAAATGGGGTGCTTGCACTCCTTGTTTCCAGGAGGGGGATAAAGTGAAGGTATGGAACCCCCAGCATGTTCATAAGAGACACATAATGTTTACTGACCCTTATGGTTGCCAAAAGACTGAGGGTGCTAGAGATCGACCGATATGGGTTTTTCTATAGCCGATGCCGATTTTTAGAGGTCAGGGGCAGCCGATGGCCGATATGTGCAGCTGATTTTTAGGGTTGAAATCTTAAGTTTTCGCCTTCATTTGCATGCTAAAATGTCACAATAATAATAAGTGATGCACAACATTTCTAAACTTAATTTATTGAACACTGACTTTAACCATATCTCGAATCTTAATTTCGTGAACTGCACGGTATTAAAATAAAATATTTATCCAAAGTTAACCAAACAAATCAATAAACTGACTAAGTATTAATATAAACATGGCTATAAATGCCATTCTATGAAATGCATCTACACTATATCTAATTTGCATAGTAATGTGTTTTTAGGACAATATGTAATGTAAAAATATGTATAATAATGGGAGTAATAAAAATGAATATTTTCATAAGAATATCCTGACAAAACTGTGTATTTTGTCAGAGAAATTCCTAAAATATAACCTCTATTCTGGGTCTCAGGGGGGATATTTCTGTCTCGTGCAGAGAGAATCCAGCTTTTATATTTATTTAATGGATTTTATCGCCTGTATAGCCGAGTTTATCGCGAGTTTCGCGAGCCTGCATTAACTCCGCACTGAATAAAAACTCGGATCACGTTCAGGAGATCTGGCTGCAATAGGCTACTCACCGCTGCAAACACGTTGTAAATAGACGGCGCTCTCCAGAGCGCGAGCACAAATGTGCAAATCTGCCCAATCTGTTTCGTCAGTATATTATTACATTACGCTTCTGCTTACGTTTGAGAGTGCTTCAGCCTTGTTTATATTTTCCGTGCGCCTCAGCTGACTGTGCGCGCACCTCCGATCGCTGAGCTCAACGCGCACGACATGTCACTCTCAGCTTTGATATCATTTTTGCCGCGCACACCCTCGCTCGTGCGGATGCGTCAAGTTTAAACAAGGCTAGCCTGTCTTACACTGTTCCGGGCTGCTCCAGGAGTGAGGACAGCTCTGTGTTTCCGAGCACAATACTGTCTGTGAGCAGGGCAGAGTAACGCAGCCCTCGCGCTCAATCCCGCTGCAGTGTTTGTGAGAGCTGCTGCTTTCTCCACCTTACGCACAGAGTGACATTCTCTGACTCCGATACAGGAAAAATCAAAAAGAGCTTGTAACTTTGGGGGTAATATGTTAGCAAGCAAGCTGCTGATAGTTTTCGACTACAGTCCTTATCTTTCCGGCCGGTTCCACCGCACCAATAACACGGGGCTGCCCGCGGAAGTGCCTGACTTTAAATCGGCGCTACTAAACACAGATATCGGCCGATGCCGATATAATGAAAAAGGACAAATATCGGTCCGATATATCGGCTGGACGATGTATCAGTCGACCTCTAGTACACATTCTTAATTCAGTACATTCCATCTTCGGCTGAGAACACTGCTCACTACACACACACACTCATACCACTAGACCTAGACGTGATGTTCAGAAGCCTAGTTAGTAAAAGGACTATGTTACTTAGACGTGATGTGTGGAGAAATGAGTAAACAAGATGGATGAAGTTTGCTACTCCTGCCTTTTGTGCTTTAGGCTATTGCTACTTACTAACTCCTGACAGATACCACACATAGGCTATCCATCAGCCAATATCCGTCAGCCAATAAAGGCTGCGGGAGCCAAACTAAACCGAGGTAAAGCCCTTTTTTAAAAATTATTCAAACTGACAAATCTATTTTGTTTAAATATTGACTTGAGTTCTCCCTTGAGAACTCAAGTCTCCCTTGAGAACTCAAGGGTGATATTTTGGTCTTTCTCTCTGAATACCACTTTTCCCAAAGCATTTACTCTCATGACTGATTTACTTCTTCTATTCTTGCATGTCCTTTGTCTCAGGGCATCTAAAATTTGATTCCGCTCTGATTTGTTTTACAGAGACAACACATGCCTCAACAGCTACAATAGATCCACTCTCACTGGGTCTTAATCACTAAATGTGCATATGAGTGTATTTGTGCATAAGACCTTGTGTCGAATGCTGTCAGAATCGTGACTCATCTGTAAGTTTGCACTTTACTTAACATTTAAGTTGTATTTTATCACGTTTTCCCTATAACTTTCTACTTTATTTTGAAGGGATTTGAATATTTAAATTACAGAAAAAAACTTAAACGTTTTTAATGAATAGAAAGAAAAACACCATATAAAACTTTTACGGTTTCCACACAAATAGTAAGCAGCACAACTGTTTACAACATTGATAATAATAAGAAATGTTTCTTGAGCACCTAATCAGCATATTAGAATGATTTCTGAAGGATCATGAGACACTGGAGAAAATTCAGTGAAATTAGAAAATTCAGCTTTGGCATCTCAGGAATAAATTCCATTTGAAATGTTTGTAAAAATTGTAATAATGTTTCACAATTAGGGGAGACTGGGTATGGTTACACCTTTTTTCTTCAGCACCAAAACTACCCTTTTTTTAGCTACATGTCTGAAACTTTTAGGCAAAGTAAACTATATCACAGACTTTGTGAGATGATGACAAATACTAATTGGTCCATTGTTACAACCTACCCCACTACTGGGGTAGGTTGTAACACATACTGGGGTAAGTTGTAACAGATAGACAAAATGCACAAAAACTAAGGGTACTCCAAGTGATATGCAACAACAACAGTTTTATTTTAAATGAATGGCTGCAACAATAAAATATGTGTATTGTGTGTGTGTTAGTGCATGCACGTGTCCGTTAGTTTATGCATGTCTGTACGTGCACATTCATATGTGTGTGTGTGTCTGTGTGTGAATGAGAGCAAATTGACATAAACATAGGTATTATGTATAATTATTAAAATCACAAAAATGTTCTTAGTTGAATGTAAATGGGTGGTTGTTTCAAAACACGTGTTACAACCTACCCTGCCACTGTCACCCATTGTTTAGCTAGCTGTATTAGCATGGTGCTTTGATATTAGCAGGAGATTGATACGCATTCTTTACTAGAGAAACTACACTTTGACCTGATATAACGCATACAACATTATCTACAACGGTAGAAGTACTAAACAAAATATTATCTTATTTTTTTTACCTCAGAATGAGATTTTCTGCTGTAGCTTCAGGAGATATAGCAACACAGACTAAAAAAACTCCACTGTTGGATCGTAAAGGAAGCCAGAGGAAACTGAAATCTAAAAATTGGAATTATATGAATCCCATCTTATCTGGATCTTGTGGAATTGGTAGTGTTACAACTCTCCCTGTTACAACTATAGCAACTATAACAAGGTCTCCCCTACATTTTTGTTGTTGTTTTTGTGGTTGTTGTTTATTTTGTATTTAGCCTTGGTAAGTGTGAGAGACTTTTGATCTTACCTCTTACCAACCCAAAGTTTAGAACCAGCCAACTAAAACGGTACATAAACATCACAGACTTGCAGTGACTTAGTAACATTGAATGTATTAAGCAGAAATATGCTATTATGATGACATAATATTAATTGTAGAAACTGAATAATTAAGTGACTCTACATCTTTTTTCAAAAAATTATGTTCATTACAGTACAATCTGGGATGGGACAGCGATCACTTGTACTATGTGAGTGTTTGTTGGGGCGAGAGTGTAAAGATTTTCTTTTAAGAGTGATGAATGGTTGTGCTGAAAGCACTTATGTGGGATATAACAGAATGTGGATATTTATGCAAATCAACTGCAGCTACATGCTCCTTAATTTAAAATAATTCAGGTTAATCAACATTTGAATAAATCTATGTGCATATGGTGTATTATCAATACATTTATGTGTGATTAATGTGTGTACACTCCTGTTCCAGAATACATTTTCTGTGATTACCTTTTCTGCGCACATAAACGTGAAACGTTTTTATGGTAACACTTTATAATAAGGTTCATTAGTTAACATTAGTTAACATGAACTAATAATGAACTGCACTTTTAAAGCGTTTATTTATCTTTGTTAATGTTAATTTCAACATTTACTAATGCATTATTTAAATCTTGTTTGCACTGTGAAATAACATGACCAAACCATGAACAGTTGTATTTTTATTAACTAACGTTAACAAAGATTAACTTATGCTGAACAGAGGTGTTCATGGTTAGTATATGTTAACTAATACATTAGCTAATGTAAACTAATACAACCTTATTGTAAAGAGTTACCGTTTTGATTTTATTACAATTATGGACTGCTTTCTCTTTCTTCAGCCAGGCCCACCATGAGATCTGTCTTCATCTGAAAAGTCATGATTGTCATCCTCATCCCTGTTGTTATCATAACACAAAGACACTTTTGAACCAATATTATTTATTTGTGTGCTAAGAGTTTAACACCATAAATTTATAAATGTATCTGCTTGTGAAAGTCAGGAGGACAAGCAAGTTGGCTCGCATTCTGGCATCTGACTCCGAGCCCCCCTCACTGAGATAGTTTGTGACGGCTGCCAGATGCATGCTGGGAAATAAGAGGCTGAGTGGTTTGCCGAGTGGGGCAGCGGCAGCACAGCGAGAGCCACATGGCCATGTTTATGAGACAGGCAAATACTAACGGACGCAGAAAAGCGGCAGCTTGTAGCCTTCCAGAGAGCATATACACACCCACACAGTTACGCTGAAGACTGATAAATTGAGACATTTATTAGGGCTCTGGGGCTCTGCGGATGACAGCTTTCTGTTGACCTTGCAAGGGCCAAATAGATTGTGTTTGATCCTCAGGAAAGCATGATAGAGTGATTAAGTCTTTAGTTTAGTGCATGTGTCATTTGTAACACTGCTGATTATGCCAATAAATCAGCCTGAGCTGTTCAGAAATGCTTCAGATAACGTTTGACGGTGTCATAGGATGTTTATGTATTAAAGTAATTACTGATTATCAAATCGACCTTATTTTGACCTCCTTTCAGATGCTGATTTTATTTATTCGTGTGTGACCTGACTGTGTCTGCTGGATGGTTGTGTGACTCTAGACCAGGGAAAAGTTAGTACTGGTAACAGGCACAATAGGATGGTGACATAATCTGACACACTTCTCCTCCATGTCCATTCCAATGAGGAGGGAAATATCTCACTGCTTTCAGCCCTGTTGGAAATAAACGTTTCACAACTTAAGGAGAGAAACCTAGATTTTTTTATTTTTTTGGTCTGCAAAAGGCAATTCAGTACATAGCCTTTGTAATTTAAAAACCACTCATTTGTGACACATCCCACCTCTCTAATCTCCTTCTCTGTTAAAAACGAGAGATGGATTCACTGTGCACTGGGTTACATTTTCAGAACGCTAGTCAGACAATGACAGTTAAAAGCAGGCTTAAATTTTCAAGATGAACTTACTGACCTACTAAAATAGCCTACATTTCGGTTTGCCAAATTCCTTTAACCACATTGCAATTTTCTCACTGATGTGTCCCTAATGACATTTTGTGACGATATCTCTGTAGTACTTCACTTGTATCTACAGTTGTATTAGTTGTATTATTTTTTACTATGGCCCTGATCATACAATGGAAATCATTGGCTGGAATTCACTATGAATCTATAATGAAACTAATTAGGGATATAAATATATTGGCAAGCATAATCTGTCATTTTTTATTGTATTTCATGTAATTTGCCATCATCTGATGTTTACATAAAGTCAGTCTTTAAACGCTTATAATTTAATGACACTGTTAAATGTAAGCTTTGGCAAATTTAAAAATGTATAATAATTTTCATGTACATATAGAATGCAGTGAGGCTGAAGTTCTAAATATAAATATTATTTTTTATTTTAATATATTTATGTTTTTATACGTTTTAATTATTTAGACAGACAATATAGAATTTTTATTGGTAATAGGACATAAGATGGAAATAATTATGATCTTATTGGTATAAGCCATATTTTTACATCTTTTTAAAAAGAATGTCAGCAACTTAATTTAATATATTCTTGTATACTAATATATTATAAAGATTCAGTATTATTTTGCTCTGAAATATATGCAACCATAAAAAGTTGTGAAAATGCCCCACTGTATTTTTAACTGCTCTTTCTTGTGTTTCACTTCTAAAGCATCTACCATGCATGAACATAAATTTAAATGTGTAAACATGAAAAGCAGAAGACAGCTTTGCAGATGATGAGTTAACGGAGCTCCTCTATAGTTTGTTCCTTGTAATCGAACAATGATATGTCAGTCTGTAATGAAATCCAGCACAGTGCTGAAGCATGAAAATAATTTAATTACTCTGAATTGCCTCCCATAACACGTGACCACCGGGAGGGTGGCATGAGCTCCCTGAGGAGCTGTTTGAGCTGATATGAGTTTGGTGCAGTGAGGAATCTCCTTGGAGTCTTAATTGAGAATGTAAGAAAGCCACTCTGAAAAAGTGCTGCGTCAGTCGGTGCAGGAAGAACCAGCTGAAACAACGTTAATAACAGACGTGTGACTCTGCATATAGTGTTTATAATCAACAAAGATGTATTATCAACAAATGTGTGATATTTCCTATAGTATAATGTTTGATACATTTATATTATCCTCCAATCAAGACTAATGTGTAGAATAAGCAACCTTTTCACTGTATATTAAAAGAGAGCTTGGACTGTATTAGGGCTGCATGACATATCATATTGGTTATAGGCCATATTTATTTGATCTATCTCTGTCTATCTGTTGGTTTATAAGACCATATGGAATATTTAAATATTCAAACTCATTTCCCTATTTTTTTCCCCATTTAGATTAAATTTGCGATAATCAAACGCTCACTTATATATGATGGAATAATAGAATTTTAATATTGTCCATTTATTGGTTATTGGCCGTAACAAGACAATAACTGTCAGCTTATTGGAATTGTAATATCAGTGCATCCCTATAAAACTATAATCAAAAGATGAGATTATGATTTTACCATTGGTTCTGTCATTCTGTAAAACATCTCACTGTTTGGGGCCCCTGGGTGCCCCAAATTCAGACTCAGTAATCCTGTGCTGCTCTCTTTTTACTCTCTCTTTAAAGCATATTGAAATGACACTCTGTTTTTTATCCTTTCAAATGGAAAATGAATGTCTGTCACCAGGCTCAAACGGTAAATGGTCTTTTGAAAAGATACCTTGACTCCATTTGTTTTCCGATTCACTCCCACATGAGAAGGGCTTTAAATCATGTTATCATGTGGCTAACCACATCAGGGGATTATTGCTCTGTTTCCCATAGAAACCGACACTTCATATTTAATATCAAACTGACTTCGCCCTACTCTTTACTTCACTTTCCCCCATTTTGAAGCTGAGTGATTTGGTCTGCAGTAAGCCAATGCTTTTTAACAGTCAGTTGTTGAAGCGGGCTTCCAGAAAAGCTTTTGATGCTCTGGCCAGAGTAAACGGTGAAGAAACTGCTTTTTAATGAATCCAGCTGAAGCTGAATTGAGTGCTGTTGTAAGGAACAGATGCTTGCCTTGTGTGCTGCTGCATGGCTGTTAGCACTAATCATGGCAGAGCAAAGACTGCTAATCTCTCCATGTCCTCTTGGATGTGTCTGAGCTCACACAGATGCTGCCTGTTCTACCAGAACCACTGCAGGGCCCAGGCTAATGGATGCTGTTACACTAAACAGGTTTGCAGCTAATATCATAGCACAGCGGTAGATCAGAAAGTCTTTATGGCATTGTGTTTAGTGAGGTTCTTTTAAATGTCATTTAATGGAAAGAACTGCATAATCAAAAAATTAACACTAACATTAACATGAAGGTGATTAAATATGGTTTAACTTTTGGGTAAAAAAACAGAAAAAAAGAAATTAGTGTTTTTTTGTGGCAGTCTGAAGCAGCCAGTACATCCCACTAAACTGTACTTCTATCCCTCATTGTTTGCATCAAATTAATGGTGGTACAGTTACCAAATGTTTATTCCTTTAGAGCAGCTGCAAATTTCATTCAAACAAACAGCAATTTTACATGGCCTTTCTAGATCTGTCTCAAAGGGAACAACACATATTTGTCTTGGAGGTTCTGAGAGACTTGGTGTTCACTTGGCCAATTTTGTACTCCTAATTGACATGTTTTTTATCATTTAATGTTAGACACTTTTATGTATAGGAAAGTGAGAGAGAGGACTGGAATAATTTGGGAGAAAAAGAGGGGAGGAGTTCAGAAAATATGTGATGGATGTGAAATTTGAAATGTTGAAAATAAACCCACTGTATATATTTCTGTGATACCCCAGTCAATGATAGCATGCACGGGCTTGTTAGAAATCATGTAGGTATTTGATCTTTACATGCTCATATGTGTGTGTTTATGTAGGTGGGTGGATTAAGGTCAACTAGGGGAATGTATGGCTCACTGCACTTGATAGCTTTGTATCCACAGGGCTCACTTATATCAGCCTGTTGAACATCTGTACAGACAGCGGGAGACACCCATAACACAGGGCTGGGTTTGGAGCGCTCTCATCAGTGCTAGTACACAACTCTATTTTCCAGTGCCATGTGGGCTTGATTTACTAAAGCATTCAGAGTATGTTTGTCTAAATCAAGGATGTCTATAATACTAGTTGAAAGCTTTATTACAATAGCATTTCCATGTATCTAAACTGCTCTTCACTATAGCCACTATACTGCCTGAGCAGAAAGTCCATGTCACACGTGCAATTCACTTGCAAATGCAATTAAATTACATTTATGGAAGAACACTTCATTTCCCATAAAGAAAACCGTTAAATATTTTTGAATTACATGTCATTCAGTTCAAGTTTTGGTGGCCAGTAGAGTGCACAATACCCATAGGGAAATAAAACGTATTTTAAGAGTTATAGCCTTGAATCAAACCAACCAGCTACAAGGTGAATCACAATATTTGCAAACTTTAATTTGAAACAAAAAAGGTATTTGGAAAATCTGATAAAAAGACAAAGGTACAAGACCATGGGTGCAATGGATTCTTCCTTGTTTCCCTGTACCCCTGTCCTCCAGCCTGGGACCTGGAAACCGATTAAAGTACCATAAAATAAGCCATAAAGTAAGCCAAGGACTTCTCATTTCTCTAGTTGCACCAAGATGAGGCGAGGAACAAAAAGTGAGGAAGTTTCCATAGGAGCTATGAGTTAGGATGCACATGTATCCAATACCGAACGTTAAGTTTTCCTACCATTCACATCTGTCACAATAATTATATATATGTTTTCTATTTTCAGTTTAAATACACCACTTATCTTAAATTTTTCAACAGTGCATCTTGCCTTATTAAAATTTATTATGAATTTCTTAACTAAACTTTAAAAACAGAGGGGAGATCCTTTGAGCACAGCTGATGGCGCTTTGAAGTGACGCTTGAGTGATCAAGAGTATTCCAATGTGCAAATAAGCTTTCCTTCGATTCCTTCATCCTCATTTTCTTTTCTTGCATCCTTTCATTGCATCCTCAAGGGAGTGGAGAAGCGAGGATTCACATATAAGAAATGAGAAGCACCCAATGTACTTAAAGGCTTTAATGCGGGACAGAACTACAATCCCACAAAGCATTGCGAATAACATCACTTCATTTAAAAAAATCACAATTTATGTTTCATGAGTTCACACTTACAAATAAGTCAGATAAAATACCTGTCCGAGGAGAGGGCTCCGAGCATTTGGCCCGAACCCAGAGTACTCCCCCCGTATCTCTGGTTTAGGAAAGTAACCAGATGAGTGTGAGGAAGACAGGGTGGTGGAGGGATGCTGCAAAACTTGTCGAGGAACGTTGGTGAGTTGACTGGGTATTTATATAATCCTCCACTTGTGCTGATAGGTAGACATGTTGATTACTGATTGCTGACAGCTGGTTGGAATGACATGATTAGATAAATAATTTGAATGTGCTCCTCCCAAACCTTTTTAATGAAATATACATAATATGCATATGTAACAGACGTAGGCCAGTAAAAGCTGTGCAAAACCTCCTACGCCGGAGACCTTGGTTCAAATCCCGCTCGGAGCGGGTTGAGTAGGACATGTTACACATACATATATGCAAAATATGCTTATATAGCACAGGGAGACTGACAATTACATCATTTGCAGTGCTTCATGGAGTGTGTGGGTGCGAAAGTGTTTTTTTTGGTGATGTTTGCTTGTTTTGTTCTGGTGGAGATCATGGGTAGTGTAGTTTTTCACCAGGACTTCCACTGTTGAGCACCATTATTAAAAAATTAGGCTTAAATAACTTTCCAAATTAAGACACGAAAAAGAGTCAATTCTTCCCTTCTGAATTTTGCACAACCCTGCAGATTTTGCCGTGCTAACCAGCCAAACCATGACCCTTTGATCTACATTTGAAAACCAGTTGATTGGTGTTTCCGATTGGTTTACATTTTTGATTCATTGTCATGCCTCCTTCAATAACATTGTACACGGACCAGCTTGAGCCACTCAGCTGTGCATATACTACATGGTATATACAGTATACATTGAGCTTATCTTTCTCGCACAGTGTACCAGATAAAACCATCTCCTGTCCTGCCAAATCCCTCCTTGAAGCTTCTCCAGCTTCTTTGCTGTATGCTGCACCGTGGATCTCTGCTGAATTGTGTGATGGAGCGGTAAAGTGCTGCGCAAATCCAGTTGCCGCTGGCTGTTAGCTGAACTTCACTTTAATGTTTCTTGTAATGGCAGCCTAACACAGGTTGAATTTAACCTCTGGCTCAGGTCCAGCTCTCTCAGGCATGAAGATCTTTGGCACAAACAGTGATCTGAGAAGATGAAGAGATCTTTTATTAAACATGCAGCATTCAGATCAGATCTGCAAGGCTTCTTTTGAGCAATTAGCATACAGCATTTGTGTGTTATCATATTAAATTAGCATATGCAATGGGAGATGCTAACACTCTCAGGAACACCTCAGCTCTGAATATCACCATGGCAACTAGATCAGAAATGGTCATCTAAACACTTTTTTGTGTTGGTTTATTCTGTTTGCGTCTTAACCCATTCATGTGAAAGTACTTACGCACACACACTTACACATCTAGTTCTTCGCCTGAGGTAATGAGACACAGTTCCCCTCACCTACGAATGACTTAAGGACTTCCATAAGCTTTACGTCTGAACGGCAAACTGTGTTGGCGTTGGTTGCTAGGTTACTAAGGACTGAGAGAGTCTCAGATGGCTGTTCTACCCTTGTTTAACATAGAGTCTGTTATTAGGTGAGAGAGCACTTTAGAGCTCTTTATTGACGCCCTGCTGAATTTGAATGACATTGGAAGCTCAGGTCCTCGTCCAGATGAATTCTGAACATAGACAGAGGACCAAATTCGAGCACAAGGCTGATAAATCGAGAATTGTGAGGAGAACGTACACAGCATCCCCCATCATCTGCCTCTGGCCTGTTTTCTGGAAACTTTGCTTGTGATTGTTTTCTTGCTTAAAAGCTGCAGAAAGGCTCAGAGGAGGGTGCAATTAGTGTTGGTTGCGAGTTCTCAAAAAATAAAATAATAAAACTCCCCTGAGAACTAATACAAACCTGCAAGTACTGTGAACAAATCCACATGCAATTATATGCAGTTAAAGGAATTGTTTCATTTTTGAATAGTTCAAAAATGAAAATGAAAGTTAACATTATTTGTTTGTTAAAGTTAACTTTACTCACCCTCAAGCCATCCTAGGTGTATATGACTGTAGCAAAGTTTAGGGAAGAAGGAGGCAGGGACCGGCAAACGTTCAAACACACTTAATTAAACAAACACAAAATGAAAGTAAAAGCAGCAGCCCCTCAAAGACGACTGCCGCACACACATAAATGAACCATAAGGTAAAATTCCAGGCTTGGTCCTCTCGTCCTTCACTGTCGTCGCTCTTCCATTTATGCTCCCGAAGCTCCTCCGTGAGAAAATCGAGACCAGTGTGGCGCGCAAGTGACACTCATTAACGGTGCATTCACATGGGGCGTCGCCGTAAAGGCTTCACTTTTATTTTGAGTGGGTGATGTCATGCATTGCCGAACTGAATTGTGGGTCCTGTTGCATCACATCACTGCCGTTTGCTTATGGCAGAAGTTTACTTTTCAAGCACCAAAAGTAAAGCCAACCAGATTACCCATTCAAATACCATATCACAGACGCTAGCCAATTGCGTTAATGCAACAACTGAAAAGTAATGTAATTGGCTCTAGTCACTATGATGGTAGCGTCAACACCAAACTTCAGATATGCCCTCCACAAAGCGCCAATACAGATGTATCAGCTGTAACACTCGCACCACCGGCCTTGCTCCGTTCTCATGGCTCTTGGCCTAGTCCTGCTTGCCACAATGACTTTCTTCTTTCAGCCAAACATAATACTAGAGTTATATTAAATAATATCCTCACTCATTCCACCTTTGTAATGGCATTGACGAGCGTCCGTGTTGTTGAAGCTCCAAAAAGCACATCCATCCATCAAGTAATCCATAACTCCAGACTCTAGTGGGTTAATCAATGCCTTCTGAATTAAAGCAATGAATTTCTGTAAGAAAAATATCCATATTTAAAACTTTATGAACTACAATATAACTGTCTACCAGCAAGGGCCGTATACTCGTTCATTAGAGAGTTGAGTTCCGGCGAAGGGTGACCTCTCACTCAATGTATGACATAAGACTTTATTTCAAATTATGGTTTCAGTGAGGAACAGATTAAAGTTTGTCATCATTCACTGATACTTTTCTCCATCTGCAATTTTGTAAATTTCTTCAAAATTCTTAACGTGTTGCATGAAAAAATAACAGCATACTGGTTTCGAATGACATGAAGGTGAGAAAAAATTGACCGCATATTACATTGCATAGATGAGAATAAGATATTCATTATGATATGGATTTTATTTTCTCTACTAGAATGCACTTCCTAATAGTGCCATCATTTCTGTAGTTCTCTCCATTCAGATTGTCATTGGTACAGTGCTGATGCGTGTAGGAGTTGTTGCTTGGCAACTGAACATCACTAAACAATAATGTTTGATTCAAATCTTCAATGGCTTTCCTTTCGTTTCCAATCAATAAATAGTTAAGGAACATTCAGATCAGTGTAGATGTTGGGGTTTGGGACACACATTCTCTCTCTCAGCAAAAAATAAGAATCATTTATGATTCAACTCAACTGGATGTGATTAATTTTTCCAACCAGCAATTACAGTTAAAAACTGAAAGTGGGTCAGTCTAAAATGATGCTGTGGGTTGGGATGGACGGAGCCTTCACATCTGGTGCCTGCTGCTCTCTCTTTCTGACACAGACAGGGGTAGCAGGTGCATTAGCTGAGAGTCTGGTGAGTGCTTTCTGCCAATTACTCATTATTAAGAGTCTCTAAATGAGTGGACAGAGTTTGGAGAGGGAAAGTATGTGAGCAGATGGAGGATTGTTGTTTTTTTGTAGTTTTATTTTTGTGGTACTTTTTCTCTTAAGAAATCCTGTTGTTAATGCTGCCTTAACAGAGGTGCTGCATATTTAATGGAGGTAATTGACATTTTTGGGACGTGTCTTAGCATTCTTCTTTTAGGGCACATTAAATATGTAAGAGACAATGTGCGGTCTTAACTGTATGCTATCCCACTCATTACACAGCTGCCTATAATAAATACATGGATATAAAATATTGATTTAAGCCAAAATTATTTTTGTATTACTTCGATTTTCCCATAAGGTTAAAATATTCCATAACAATGTAGAAAACAATCTGTCTAGCAGCAACAGTAAAGGCATGTATAATGTTACAAAAATTTATTTCAAATACATTTTCTTTTAAACATTCCAAATCAGCATATTAAAATGATTTCTGAGGGATCATGTGACACTGAGGACTGTAGTAATTTCAAACATCCCCAAAAAAAAAAACAGTTATTTAAATAGGATTAATGTTTCAGAATATTACTGGTTTATGTTTTTTAATCATAAATAAATACATGCAGTTTTATTGAGTATAAAATCTTACTGACCCCAAACTTTTGAACAGTACTGTATATTATTATTAATATGCAATTCAAGTTACTTTTTCATGGACTATCTAACATATTGTATTTAGCTATATTGTAACTTTTCCCATTATTTTAAGCTCTCATCTAGCTCTTTGTATCTCATATCAGTGCCTTGTTCTTCCGGTCAATGTTTTCGGTTTGATTCCTGAGCTTCTACCCATCTATATATTTATTCTCAACATATACATTAAAATTAATACCATTCATGATATAGCCCTAAAGGCCTTTTTACTACAGTTAAGTTACTAGCAATTTTAAGTCATGAGATGGCTCTGATTCCATTGGTATAAAAGGAAATATGTGAAAATAGCATTAGTTTGGATATACAGTATACAGCAAATACGGTTAGCCATATATCTTAGTGGTTATAATATAAAGAATAATTATTGCGAAATAACCCCTGCCAAGTTCATGAGGCCTTGTATCACCCTGAATGAATTTATTTTGCAATAGTGATTGGCTGTCTGTACATTATTCCAAATATACATGGCTTCTTAACAAATAAATAAATAAATGCATGAACAGGAAGGGAATAAGACCCTACACTTTTCTGCATTGTTTTCTCATCCTTCCATCTACCTCTCCTTTTCTTTTGCATCCTGATTTATTTTCATATCCACCACACAGTCACTAGCACACTTAAGTTCAGAGCAGGAAGATGTGTGTCTTTATTCCACATGAGTGTTCCTGTAACTTTCAGGTTTTGAGGAAAAACAGCACCCTCGTTCCTGTCAGATTTCTCCTGGGTCTGTCTCATAATCACCAGCAACTTATTAAATAAATGACAGGCATTAAGCCGGCACACACGCGCACACATGCCTGCAGCTGTCTGAGTGTGTGACTGGACCAGAACTCTAGCTCAAAACACTGAGGGGGGAATGAGAGACTGATAGCAGGTTTGAGACAGATTGTACCTGTTGGGGACAGTAAGTCACATTTCACTGTGCACAAACATCTGCTCTCTCACCCTCTCTCTCTTCCTCCTAATATAACCATACTAGGGAATCATATAAACGGCAGTCTTAGCTAACTGGCTGTCTGAGATTGCAGAAGTCCCTGTATCCATGGCAGCAGTTGATTTGCCAGGTTGTGCTCTTGCTGTACACTCTGTTAGTAATGTCTCACCTGTAAAGCACATCTGATGCAACACCGGCAGCTCAAGGAGGCACTGTACGGATGGCATTCCTCATTGTCATTATCTGTTAGGCTTTTCACTCAGCACTGTGACACATTGTAAGTTATGCCCAGATGTTAGTACAGAGTACATATATTTTGGGGAATCATAACCGAACTAACCACGGTTTCAGTTATCCATCGCATATGCTATTTTACTTTATGTTTAATGGTGTTTTTGTGTTGCACTTGACTTTGCCTTTCAGGATAAATAAAAAACTCTTAGTTTTTCTTTTCTTTTTGAAAACGTTTTGTTTCACTTTATTTTACATTACGTGTACTTACAGTGTAAATTAAGTTTTGGATAATATAAGGTAACTACATGGGCCCTATTTTAACGATCTAAGTGCATGGTCTGAAGCGCATGGCGCAAGTGCACTTAGGGCGTGTCTGAATCCACTTTTGCTAGTTTAGCGACCAAAAAAGGGTCAGTGAGGCACATGGTCCAAAAGGGTTGTACATCGTTTCTTAAAGCTGCAGTCTGTAGTTTTTCCTCTTGGTAGCCATCTCTGTTTGAAATCTACAATTGGAGTTATTTGCGGAATTATCAACTTTACGTGAATTGTGCCTCGGCACGGGACAGCGCGGATGAATCCAGTGTTTTGAGGAGAATGTGCGGCTGTCATTCGGAATCACAGATTCTACTGTTTGAGAGTATGACATAAGAATGTAATCTTCACAAGTTAGTAACATCCACTTTTGTTCTGACCAGCTAAGAGGAAAGAAAGCATTGCAATAAATCGCAATGATTAAATCTAACGGTCGCTTATCATATCATGTCAAACCGTGCAAATGATACTTTGTTTTCACATTGTTAATGTTAACATCAGCATTGCGTGACTGCATTTAATGTGTTTTAGGGCTACCTATAGTACAGTTTCCATTTCTGTGCAGTCTAATTTCTAACTGTCATATATCAACAAATTAATGTGGAGTAGGGCTGAATTGCTCCTTCTCATAGCTAGCACAAAATAATGAATATTTACCATAATGCACATAGCAATGGACAAAAATTAGGTCAAATGTTGTTTTGGATCCCAATGACTTAATTTGTATGTGCCACAACAGCTGAAACATTCCTCAACCTCAACTATCCTTTTAGAAGAATATAAATTATGGAATCATTTACTAGAGATTTCAGTTAAAAAATCAGCACTTGCCATTTATTACAATAGATTTTAATATTGTTAGACTCCTTAAAATAATTTATTCATTAATTCTCCTTCATGCCCTTGCAATAGAACCATTAATCGACTGAAAAATGCAAGACAGTTTATCTCAAGCCAGTTTGGAAATGCCAATGATCTCAAAATAAGAAATGTCCTTTCCAGATGTTCATAGGGCATTATGAACTATGCCACTTTGTCATTGCCATCAGCACTGAATGTTCACAGTTCAGAGGAAAGCACTGCAATGACCTCCCATGTCAACCCAAACTCTCTTACTCTCCTCCTCCTCATCTGTCATCTCTCTCTTCCTGTCTTTGAGGTCTGTACAGACCTGCACTTGACGCCTCAGTGAGCCTATTCATGAAAACAGAGAAAGGAGAGAGGGAGCGAGAAAGTAAAGAAGAAAGGGGCAAAATAGAGATAGTGAGAGAAAAATGAGAGAAAGGGAAGGCCACAGGATGAGAAGAGAGGAGTAGAGCAATGAGAGAACATCATTAAGGGCTGTGGAAAGGAGAGGCCGCAGAACAAACGCTTCATGAAAGATTCTCTTATAATACATGAGGGTGTTCATCCGTGAAGAATTTCATCAGTCCTCTAAGCTCCCAGCATTCCTCAGGAATACAGCTGCACCTCATCCATTTACTCACCACACAATAGGGCTGCACAGTTAATCAATAAATAAATGAGATTACGATTACAGCTGATATAGTTAACGATTACACTTTATTTTAGGGTGACGTAGATACTTTGTACTTAAGTACTGAGTAATATTTATTAACTACATGTACTTTCTATAGAGTTACAGTTTGGTTTATTTACTTGTAATTATGCATAATTTACTGTTAACCACATGTAGTAACTACAGCACTTTAAAATAAACTGTTACCTAATTGATAAAAGTGTTGATTAATCCATTTCGGCCTACTCATGTTGCGTCAAAGATTGATATTTATCTATTTACACGTTTCTTTATAATGTAAACACAAGTTTACTATTTGGCTGAATCCAATTTTCTCTGAGGAGGTACCTCTTTTGATTAAAATTTGCAACTGTTATTAAGTATGATATAAATGTGTGTACTATGAATGTTAGTAGAACATTTAGATTTGTCTTAACATATTACATGTCTCATGTTTTTTCTAAAGTTTGAATTTTTTTGAAAACGTATATTCACTCATTAAATACTATTATTTTACTCTTTTAGATTATCCAATTGGTTACTGATTCCAAATTTCATAACAAAAATATTACTTAATTTATTACATTTTGTTAGGCGTTTAACAGTTCAGACCCAGAGACCAGTAGTGAATAATGAAGACCAAAAATCAGGAGTGCAATTAATTAAAGAAAATTTTTACTGTAGAATAGTTTGCAGTTTCATCAGCAGAAGCCAGCTTCAAGTCTCACAAGGAGTTTGTAGGCCGCGCTCCTCTCTACCAGTCTCGTCGTACCGTACATACAATTGTCCCAACAGTTTACTGTTTTCAAGGTCTAGCCACGTCATTATTGCAAGGTGTATGATTCTGATTGGCTCAGAGGAAATGCACAGTCATGGTAAATTTCCACACAAGGATAGATAGCAGAGCATATCACTAAACTAGGTAGACTAGTTGTCGCCCAATGACTAGATTTAGATCATTGTTGACCTCGGAGGTTGCAGAAAGGCGTCTTCACGTCTGGTGTTGTGTGCAGAAAATGTCCATCTTCAATATTGTGCCTGCACAGATCATGCAACGCACACACACAAAAGCTCCCTAGTATCACAGCTCTCCCAAGGTTGGAGAGTCTTATCAATAAAGCACTTCACCAAAACATGCTGATAGCATGTGCTTTCTCTCAGTGAGAGGTACAGACAGTTGTACAGGCAATATTCATCTTGATTCTTTAGTGTTTCAGTAAAAGGAAATGAATAAAATATAATAAAAATCCATATTTAATCTATGGAAGCCGGGCTAAGTGAGCAAACACTGTTACTGCACTCCCAGCATGTTAGAGGTGTGTGATACCTCCAAAATCCAAACACACAACAACATGTAGCTATCAAGTGTTTAGTGACACATCACACAGCCCTAGGCCAGACCCTCAGTCACCACTCAAAGACCAAACACAAACTTTAGAAAACATAAAAGAAGAACAAACAATCAGTGGTTCTATTGAGTAAAATCAACTGGAATTAATCATTAGAAATAGGAGGATAAAAATTAATTAAGGCTTTGATTATGAATCTGATTAAGATATTTACAGGTATATTGAAGCGGCAGGGGATTTCAGATTCCTCCCTTCAATTTCATAGCTATTATTAATGACTTGTACTTATTAACTTAAAATCTAAGGGCAAATGTAAATATATTAGGTCAAAGAGGTTCAGATGATAAATAGTTGGGGAGTCCCTGCATTGCATATAAATGTGAATTTAAACATTTTAATGTGTTTTAAAGACAAAAGACTTCCAAAGACAGTAATACATGGTCAAATGACTCACTGGGTGAAATAAAAATGAGCTGATTAGATATGTAATGTTGCAATGTTGAGAAAATACATCTTAAAGGATCAGTTCACTTTAAAATGGAAATTACCCCATGATTTACTCAACCCTCAAGCCATATAGTGTCACGGTTCTGTTTGTGTTTTGGACTTTCAGTTTGTATTTTAAGTGAAATAATCACAATTATTTGAAAATGGAATATAAACTAATTACGAGTACTTCATTTTTGGAATCTGATTACAGAATCCAAAATGCATGTAATCAGTTACTACCCGGCACTACTACAGGAAGTACTAGGGCCTATGCGTGTTTGGATGATGGCAACAGATCAAAGAAAATATGTAAGGAAGTTAGTTCAAGTTAATATATTATAGAAACTTGCCTGCAAAATAACATATTCGGCACAGACATCTCTGTATCTCTCTATTATCAAAGAGGTTGGTCCACAGGTCCATTACGGGATAGCTTTTTAAAAAATGTGGAGAATCTTCAGCATCATCTAAAACAACATTTACTCTGGTAGCTGGATACCCTTTAAATGAGATTAAATGGAGATTGGGGTAAATGCTGGAAGCTTTTAAACTAATTCAAATACCCAAATGCATGAGCCCTGCATGGTAGATAACAACACTTGATTATGTTTACCAGAGGAACCTTCACCGTGTTCAGGTCTGTGTGTGCTCTTCTGTTGTAACATGTTTGTGTCATGGTTGTTTCCCTGTTTTTCCCTGTGACCTAGTTTTCAGTCTGTGCCTTTCACATTCGGTTCACCTGTTGTTGATTCATTTACTCAATAGTTCTCTTGTTTAGTCTGCACATTAGTTTTCCGTTGTTTCTTGTCCTGTCTCGTTAACGTGTTTGGTTGACTTATTCTGAAGTCTCCTATGTGTTCCTGATGGATTATTATTAAAAGATTGTTGAATCGTATTTATACAGCCAGACCGTGACATGTGTTTATTATGTGATTTTTTTTAGTTTATTTTAAGACGCTGGATGTTAGGTAATTCATGACAAGTCTGTTCTGTGCCTAAGGGAGTGTGGAAAAAATATAAAAGAACAGAAAAATAATCAACAGTCTAACACCCTTCCTTCACACTTTCAAAATATACACACGGTCACACTTCTCTAATTTAGAACTTCTTTAGTAGTTCTTTCTTCTGTGAGAGAGAATGATTTTTTTCTGTACTTGTCAAGCAATGTTTTAAGGCAAATGGATAATGGAAAAGAGTAACTGCCCAGTCAAGGACTCATGTCTGCTCTAATGTAAGAGATGAGTCTCTTACTTTGTTTTCACTTGCCCACCTTTCTCAGTGCTCTGATTGGGTAAGACTGTATTAAGAGGGAATAAACAGATAGAGTCCTTCATCTGCAGGGAAGAACAGACCTGCTCACCAAGGTCTTAAAGGCAACTAATGCTGGATATGTTTGTTCAGCTACTAGCACTTTTGAGCCCATGGACTTTCAAAGAAATACTTTCCCTTAAAACACACGTCACCCAATCTCTAACAATGCCAGTGAATCTGTGATTTTTCCCCCCCAGAACAACTTGAATATTGTTACCGTATATTGTTATTTTATCACACCTCTTTCATCACATTTGTTTTTCTTTTGTATTTTCTTGTGTGGTTTATCTTATTTATTATAAAAAAATAATAATCTTTTTATGCTTTATTTTATAGCACATTGTTTAATTTTCTGTTTCTTTATAAATACAGAAAAACTGAAACATCTCAAATGATGTTTTGGGTTTAATAGCATTTTTTAAATTTATTTTTATAACATGGTAGATTGCTTTGTCTTGCTAATGCATCTTATTTTATAGACAGCGGGGGAAAAGGCTCTTTTAAGCTTTGTTAAAACAATGTTAAAGGGCTAAGAACAGTACAGATTTTCCAGCTTCGCCCTCTTGAAGAAACTGTTATGTTCTCAGTCTGGAGCTCTAGTGGTGTAATGATATGACAAAATGTCCCTTGCTGCGTCAATTAGTAGTATACAGCTTTATCATAACTGTCCTCTCGATCTTTCTAAAGATAGTGCTATACTGAACTGGGCCTTATTGAACACTAGCTTTTCTGAAATTGAACTGTATATGTCAGTTGCCTTGAATGATTTATTCTTGCAGACTAACAGATAATGGCACTACTGGGATCCATAACATTGGGGCTTCATGCTGATCTAGAGCATTTTGCCCCAGAGGAAATACTGAGGTAAATATGATGTTTGAGTCTGCAGCTAGAGCAGAAATGCAGGTGTGCTTTAAAATTAAAACTTTATAGCCAGTAATAATTCACAGTCAGCTGATGATTGCAAAATAAACCTAGACAGGGTTAATTGATTTGAGATTAAATTAATTTATCATGTGAGATGAAAGAAAGTGTGGCATATAAGACATTAACAGTACTCTTTCTGCAGTTTACGTTTAAAACACTTGATTAGTTGAGTCGTTGAATCATTCACTCGACCGATTTACTCAAAAGCACTGATTCATTCAGGAATGAAACAGGTGGCTTATTTATGAATGAATCACTGAATTGTTCACTCACATTGATTCATTAAAGAGTCACTGAATCCTTCTCTTAACCAATTCTTTCAGGAACAAAACACCACTGTGCTGCTAGAGATGTGGAACTGTTCATTTCTCTGTGGCTATGTTTGGAACTGTTATCCTTGCTGGAGTGAAAATTGACTATGTAAATGGCAATATTTTGGCTAAAGAGTAAATATTAACTTACTATTTATTGTATTGTTGTGTATTTAAAAAAAAACATACCCGCTTGAAACTTCTGACGTTCTGAATGTTAACACGGCTGCCGTATATTCTCTCATCCTTTTGCAGACTTGGTATGTTGTTATCTGTTTTACACTTAGGGACTGATAGCTCGTACAAGCAGAGTGCTTATGATAGACTGAGTGCTAACAGTCTTCATAAAGTCTGATACTATCTGAAAGTACAGAAGTGCTTTGTCAGCTCCTGCAGGAGCAGTTAGCCAAGCACAAGAGGGATTATTTTGGAGTGCAGAAACTGAAATCAATAGTAATCTAAATAGAGTAAAACACGGTATGTGCGTTTCTGTGTGTTTACACAAGCCAGGAAGCTTGTCAATATATTGTATCTGCACTGATCATCTTTGAAGTGACCTCTATTAATAATAGGCAGACTCGTTTATCTCTGTACATGATTCTGCTCATGTTAATCAATTTGTTTCTCATGACCTCATCAAATGAGAATAGGAGTTCACAATTTTTTTATTTAGAATCGTTCTATAATGATATAATTGCGCATTAACACCCCGTCTCCACACAGTGCAGAAGAAAAGGCTCTGTGTGCCTGTGAAAAAAGACCAGAACAGAAAAGCTAATTATCACCACTGACACTCCCACTTATAACACTACGCCAACTAAAGTGGAGAGTGTGAGCACACAAGGCTAATATGCAAATACTGGTGTTAATTATGGAATGCTTCGTTGTGGAATGAACTGAAACGCTTTTTTTTTTTTTTTTTTTTTTTTTTTTTACAGGCAGAGCCAGTTAGCGCTTCTTATTTTGGTGAATCGCAAGACAAAATTGTTTTCCTTGGTTTCCATGGGAATTCTAAATCTCAAATGGGACAAGTCAAATGTATTTGTAGATATGAACTTTTGGTGTCTTGGCCAGTGATGAGGTCTTGAATGTATATACAGTATCTGCATGTATCTTTTACTCAGAATATGTTAATGAAAATTGATGTTTTCTGTCCAATTATATATAGTGTCACTGTAAAATATGAGATTGTATTGCTTCACTTTCAGAGAGAGTTTAAAAACTTCAGGAATTAAAAGCTCCAGTCAACATGTCAATAAAGACCCAGAAAAGAACAAATGGATTTTTGCCAAAGTAATTTTTGGGCATTTTTGTTTGGAGTGATACTAAAACATGTCTCCAGTTTGGGCGGCATTTATGACATTTGGACTGGATTGTATATTTGGAGTCTGCCAGAAACACAAGTCACTTGATGAGAAGATTGGTCTGTTGAGTTTGTTGCCTGTTCACATCTCTCAACATGATTATGAACAAATGTCAGTTGTTTCATAATTAACAGCATGGGAATATAGCTTAAATAGACAGCGCTATAGAATGAATACTAATCAGATACTCACTGAATCAACCATTCAACACAGCAGAATTGCTATTTAAATCTTTGCCGTAATGCCGCAAGGTCTTTAATAATAGTGATTCTTTTTAATGGCCATTGAAATGAAAATTCAATTGATAGCCTACATGACAGAATTTGTAGCATTACATTTGTTGATGGCATAGCCTACTCTTTTGAAAAGCCCATGTTTTACAGATAAATAGAGTTGCTTTTGTGAATGGAAAAAATATGTATTTTTATATATTTTTTTGATGTAGCTAAGAATCTTTTACATTTTTAAGATATGACTTTAATGTTCTTTTGCATACATTGTACATGGCATGCATTTGTATTCAAGTCTTGCTTTAGCTTTTTTGCGGCTGCAAAAATGTGTTTGTTTGTGCAAGCTTGCATATTTAGCTCAGAGAGTTGATTGTAATTGAACCCAAAAGTATCCGTTTGAGATTTTGCAAATTGAGGCTACACTAGTGAGTACAAAATGTTTTCCCAAAATACTTTACTGCTAATAGAGTATATTTATAAGAATGCAGACTGATTTAATAGTAGGGAAGTAGATTTCCTAACGCAGGTGGGACTAACAAAACAGGTTCTTGAATGGAATTATGCTTATTTTCTGTATAAATAATGGGGCGTTTATTTGTTTATTATTTCAAATATGGGCCCTTTTCTCTCTCTCTAGTTTTATTTATTTTGTCCAGTGAACTACAGTATACAGTAGAGTGTATCTGCATATGCTATACAGTACATATTTAGTTTCTTTACACATATATATCACACTAACTTGATTAAGAGTGATTATTTTACCATTCAAATTACATTTACATTTACATTTACATTTAGTCATTTAGCAGACGCTTTTATCCAAAGCGACTTACAAATGAGAGTAATAGAAGCAACCAACACTAGTCAAGGGCAACAATATGCAAGCGCTGTAACAAGTCTCACGAAACACAAAACACAGGACAGTTTTTTTTTTTTTTTTTTTTTTTTTTAAATAACAAACAGTAACGAATAGAGTGATAAGTGCTATTCTTTATTGGTCAAGTGCTGCTGGAAAAGAAGTGTCTTGAGATGTTTTTTGAAAATGGCTACAGACTCGGCTGCTCGAACTGAGACAGGCAGGTCATTCCACCAGGTGGAACGGTCCAGGAAAAGGTCCTAGTGAGGGATTTCATGCCTCTGAGATGGCACCACTAGGCGCCGCTCACTTGCAGAACGCAAGCTTCTGGAGGGTGTGTAAGTCTGAGCAAGTGAGTTTAGGTATACTGGTGCAGAGCCTGCGGTTGCTTTGTAGGCGAGCAACAGAGCCTTGAATTTGATTCGGCGCAGCTATCGGCAGCCAGTGAAGACTGATGAAGAGAGGTGTGACATGAGCTCTCTTCGGCTCGTTGAAGACCACTCTCGCCGCGTTCTGGATCAGCTGCAAGGGTTTAACAGTGGATGCTGGAAGGCCCGCTAGAAGAGAATTGCAGTAGTCCAGTCTGGAGAGTACAAGAGCTTGGACCAGGAGTTGAGTGGCCTGCTCTGATAGGAAGGGTCTAATCTTCCTAATGTTGTATAGCGCAAATCTGCAGGACCGGGTTGTTGCAGTAATGTGGTCAGTGAATTTAAGCTGATCATCAATCACAACTCCAAGGTTCCTGGCAGTCCCGGACGGAGTTATGGTTGATGAACCGAGCTGAATGGAGAGAGTATGTCGAAGTGCTGGGTTGGCTGAGACCACAAGCAGTTCTGTCTTTGCCAGATTGAGTTGAAGGTGTTGTTCCTTCATCCAGGCAGAAATGTCTGTCAGGCAGGTAGCGATCCGAACCCCAACTGTGGGATCATCTGGTTGAAATGAGAAGTAGAGTTGAGTGTCATCAGCATAGCAGTGATAGGAAAAGCCATGTTTCTTGATGACAGATCCTAGAGATGACATGTAGATGGAGAAGAGAAGTGGTCCAAGCACTGAGCCCTGAGGAACTCCAGTAGCAATATGATGTGACTTAGACACTTCACCTCTCCATGACACCCTGAAGGACCTACCTGAGAGGTAAGACTTGAACCACTGGAGAGCAGTTCCTGAGATCCCCATCTTCATGAGTGTTGACAGGAGGATTTGGTGGTTAACTGTGTCAAAAGCAGCAGACAGATCCAGCAGGATAAGTACTGAGGATTTGGAAGCTGCTTTTGCCTGTCTCAGTGCTTCAGTAACCGAGAGCAGGGCAGTCTCAGTTGAGTGGCCGCTTTTGAATCCAGATTGGTTGTTGTCCAGGAGGTTGTTCTGTGCAAGAAACATAGAGAGTTGGTTGAACACTACTCTCTCAAGTGTCTTAGCAATAAAAGGCAGAAGGGACACCGGTCTGTAGTTTTCTAAAAGTGCTGGGTTCAGAGAGGGTTTCTTAAGCAGTGGGGTTACCCGAGCCTGCTTGAATGCTGTGGGAAAGTCCCGGTGTGAAGAGAGGTGTTGACGATGTGGGTGAGTGCAGGAGTAATTGAAGAAGTAATGGCCTGAAGCAGGTGAGTGGGGATAGGATCAAGCGGACAAGTAGTGGGGTGTTTGGAAAGGATGAGTTTGGAGACTTCTGTTTCAGAGAGCAGAGAGAAAGAGGGCGTGTGTGTGACGGTTGATGAGATGTGTATGTCAGTTTGTGGTGTGGAGAATTGGCTGCTAATGGAGGAGGTTTTGTTTGTGAAGAAAGATGCAAAGTCGTCAGCTGTAAGAGTTGATGATGGAGGGGGGGGAGGAAGGCAAAGAAGAGAGGAGAATGTTCTGAAAAGTGCACGAGAGTCAGAGCAGTTGTTGATTTTGTTGTGATAGTATGTAGTTTTTGCAGTGGAGACATGTGCAGAGAAGGAAACAAGAAGAGACTGATACAAGGTAAGATCAGTAGAGTTCTTAGATTTGCGCACTTTCTCTCTGCCACCCTGAGGCCAGAGCGATGTTCGGAGAACATCAGACAGCCAGGGGCAGAGGGTGTGGTGCGGGCTGGTCTAGATGAAAGGGGCAAAGCTGTCTAAACAAGATGTTAGAGTGGAGCAAAGAGTGTCAGTAGCACTGTTAGTGTCCAGAGCTGAGAACTGAGCAGGTGGAGGAAGTGAGGATGAAACCATAGTGGATAGACGAGAGGGAGAGAGAGAGCGAGATTACGCCGAAAGGTGATCTGTGGATTAGTATGAGTTGTATCAGGAGTGAGTATGAGGTTAAGAGTGACGAGGAAGTGGTCGGAGGTGTGCAATGGAGTCACTAAAGTGTTGTTGTCTGTAGAGCAGTAGCGTGTGTAGATAAGGTCCAAATGATTACCTGATTTGTGAGTAGCCGTGGTAGATACTCGCAAGGTTAAAGGAGGTGAGTAGAGAGGTGAAGTCTGCAGCCTGGGGTTTATCAAGGTGGATGTTGAAGTCACCAAGCAGCACCAGAGGAGTGCCATCTTCAGGAAAGTTGGAGAGTAACATATCCAACTCCTCCAAGAAGTTGCCCAGTTGACCTGGGGGGCGATAAACAACTACAACATGGATTTTAGCAGGGTGAGTGATAGTGATTGAGTGTGATTCAAATGAGCTGTTGCCAGAGAGAGATGGTATGGGCTCAAATTTCCAATCCTTTGTGATGAGCAAACCAGTACCTCCACCTCTTCCAATTGGACGAGGTGAGTGCAAAAGGAGAAATTAGTTGAGAGGGCCGCAGGAGTGGCCGTGTCTTCTGGTTTGATCCAGGTCTCAGTTAGGGCCATGAGACTTAGATTAGAATGAGTGGAGATAGCTGAAATAAAGTCTGCTTTGTTTACAGCCGACTGGCAATTCCAGAGACCAATTGGAATGGACAGTAATGTGGTAGAGGAAATCGGTACCCTAAGCAGATTATTAGGATTACGGCATCGTGAATACACAGAGCGTGGTTTACGGGTGGTAGTGGTAATAGTGGAGATTTGAAAGCACATAGTGAATATGGATTAAAGAATAAACAAACGAAAACAAGCAAAATACCAAAGTAAAAGAAAGCTATACTCAAGTGCCTTGTCGGTGTCCTTGCTCGAGTGGAGTCGCGCAGAGTAGAGTCGCTGGTCTTTACACTCTTCGGTCTTCACACTATGAGGGCTTCACACGAGGGCTGCCGCTTCCGCTGCCGCGGAGTCCCGCTCTATTTATACACACTCCTTATTGAATTCAGCTGGCTACTCGATACTGTTAACTCGCGCGAGGCCACGTGGTCAAACCGTGAACAAACGCTACTTCACAACACAACACACTACACTATGCAGACAAACGTACTAAATAACAGCTGAGTTACAAAAACAAGGAGAACAGTGATACAGTACTCACACAGTCGTTGCCTTTCCTGTTGCTCGAATGCTTCTCTCTAACTACATGTAAACAATGCAATGCTTATATACAACGCTGGCTTAGGCTACGCCGCCGATACTGTTAACTCGCGCGAGGCCACGTGGTCAAACCGTGAACAAACGCTACTTCACAACACAACACACTACACTATGCAGACAAACGTGCTAAATAACAGCTGAGTTACAAAAACAAGGAGAACAGTGATACAGTACTCACACAGTCGTTGCCTTCCTGTTGCTCGAATGCTTCTCTCTAACTACATGTAAACAATGCAATGCTTATATACAACGCTGGCTTAGGCCACGCCTCGCCGATACTGTTAACTCGCGCGAGGCCACGTGGTCAAACCGTGAACAAACGCTACTTCACAACACACTACACTATGCAGACAAACGCGTACTAAATAACAGCTGAGTTACAAAACAAGGAGAACAGTGATACAGTACTCACACAGTCGTTGCCTTTCCTGTTGCTCGAATGCTTCTCTCTAACTACATGTAAACAATGCAATGCTTATATACAACGCTGGCTTAGGCCACGCCTCGTCGATACTGTTAACTCGCGCGAGGCCACGTGGTCAAACCGTGAACAAACGCTACTTCACAACACAACACACTACACTATGCAGACAAACGTACTAAATAACAGCTGAGTTACAAAAACAAGGAGAACAGTGATACAGTACTCACACAGTCGTTGCCTTTCCTGTTGCTCGAATGCTTCTCTCTAACTACATGTAAACAATGCAATGCTTATATACAACGCTGGCTTAGGCCACGCCGATACTGTTAACTCGCGCGAGGCCACGTGGTCAAACCGTGAACAAACGCTACTTCACAACACAACACACTACACTATGCAGACAAACGTACTAAATAACAGCTGAGTTACAAAAACAAGGAGAACAGTGATACAGTACTCACACAGTCGTTGCCTTCCTGTTGCTCGAATGCTTCTCTCTAACTACATGTAAACAATGCAATGCTTATATACAACGCTGGCTTAGGCCACGCCTCGTCGATACTGTTAACTCGCGCGAGGCCACGTGGTCAAACCGTGAACAAACGCTACTTCACAACACACTACACTATGCAGACAAACGTACTAAATAACAGCTGAGTTACAAAAACAAGGAGAACAGTGATACAGTACTCACACAGTCGTTGCCTTTCCTGTTGCTCGAATGCTTCTCTCTAACTACATGTAAACAATGCAATGCTTATATACAACGCTGGCTTAGGCCACGCCTCGTCGATACTGTTAACTCGCGAGGCCACGTGGTCAAACCGTGAACAAACGCTACTTCACAACACACTACACTATGCAGACAAACGTACTAAATAACAGCTGAGTTACAAAAACAAGGAGAACAATGATATAGTACTCACACAGTCGTTGCCTTTCCTGTTGCTCGAATGCTTCTCTCTAACTACATGTAAACAATGCAATGCTTATATACAACGCTGGCTTAGGCCGTCGATACTGTTAACTCGTGCGAGGCCACGTGGTCAAACGCTACTTCACAACACAACACACTACACTATGCAGACAAACGTACTAAATAACAGCTGAGTTACAAAAACAAGGAGAACAATGATATAGTACTCACACAGTCGTTGCCTTTCCTGTTGCTCGAATGCTTCTCTCTAACTACATGTAAACAATGCAATGCTTATATACAACGCTGGCTTAGGCCACGCCTCGTCGATACTGTTAACTCGCGCGAGGCCACGTGGTCAAACCGTGAACAAACGCTACTTCACAACACAACACACTACACTATGCAGACAAACGTACTAAATAACAGCTGAGTTACAAAAACAAGGAGAACACTGATATAGTACTCACACAGTCGTTGCCTTTCCTGTTGCTCGAATGCTTCTCTCTAACTACATGTAAACAATGCAATGCTTATATACAACGCTGGCTTAGGCCACGCCTCGTCGATACTGTTAACTCGCGAGGCCACGTGGTCAAACCGTGAACAAACGCTACTTCACAACACACTACACTATGCAGACAAACGTAGCTAAATAACAGCTGAGTTACAAAACAAGGAGAACAGTGATACAGTACTCACACAGTCGTTGCCTTTCCTGTTGCTCGAATGCTTCTCTCTAACTACATGTAAACAATGCAATGCTTATATACAACGCTGGCTTAGGCCACGCCTCGTCGATACTGTTAACTCGCGCGAGGCCACGTGGTCAAACCGTGAACAAACGCTACTTCACAACACACTACACTATGCAGACAAACGACTAAATAACAGCTGAGTTACAAAAACAAGGAGAACAGTGATACAGTACTCACACAGTCGTTGCCTTTCCTGTTGCTCGAATGCTTCTCTCTAACTACATGTAAACAATGCAATGCTTATATACAACGCTGGCTTAGGCCACGCCTCGTCGATACTGTTAACTCGCGCGAGGCCACGTGGTCAAACCGTGAACAAACGCTACTTCACAACACAACACACTACACTATGCAGACAAACGTACTAAATAACAGCTGAGTTACAAAAACAAGGAGAACAATGATACAGTACCCACACAGTCGTTGCCTTTCCTGTTGCTCGAATGCTTCTCTCTAACTACATGTAAACAATGCAATGCTTATATACAACGCTGGCTTAGGCCACGCCTCGTCGATACTGTTAACTCGCGCGAGGCCACGTGGTCAAACCGTGAACAAACGCTACTTCACAACACACTACACTATGCAGACAAACGTACTAAATAACAGCTGAGTTACAAAAACAAGGAGAACAATGATACAGTACTCACACAGTCGTTGCCTTTCCTGTTGCTCGAATGCTTCTCTCTAACTACATGTAAACAATGCAATGCTTATATACAACGCTGGCTTAGGCCACGCCTCGTCGATACTGTTAACTCGCGCGAGGCCACGTGGTCAAACCGTGAACAAACGCTACTTCACAACACACTACACTATGCAGACAAACGTACTAAATAACAGCTGAGTTACAAAAACAAGGAGAACAGTGATACAGTACTCACACAGTCGTTGCCTTTCCTGTTGCTCGAATGCTTCTCTCTAACTACATGTAAACAATGCAATGCTTATATACAACGCTGGCTTAGGCCACGCCTCGTCGATACTGTTAACTCGCGCGAGGCCACGTGGTCAAACCGTGAACAAACGCTACTTCACAACACAACACACTACACTATGCAGACAAACGTACTAAATAACAGCTGAGTTACAAAAACAAGGAGAACAATGATACAGTACTCACACAGTCGTTGCCTTTCCTGTTGCTCGAATGCTTCTCTCTAACTACATGTAAACAATGCAATGCTTATATACAACGCTGGCTTAGGCCACGCCTCGTCGATACTGTTAACTCGCGCGAGGCCACGTGGTCAAACCGTGAACAAACGCTACTTCACAACACAACACACTACACTATGCAGACAAACGTACTAAATAACAGCTGAGTTACAAAAACAAGGAGAACAATGATACAGTACTCACACAGTCGTTGCCTTTCCTGTTGCTCGAATGCTTCTCTCTAACTACATGTAAACAATGCAATGCTTATATACAACGCTGGCTTAGGCCACGCCTCGTCGATACTGTTAACTCGCGCGAGGCCACGTGGTCAAACCGTGAACAAACGCTACTTCACAACACACTACACTATGCAGACAAACGTACTAAATAACAGCTGAGTTACAAAAACAAGGAGAACAATGATACAGTACTCACACAGTCGTTGCCTTTCCTGTTGCTCGAATGCTTCTCTCTAACTACATGTAAACAATGCAATGCTTATATACAACGCTGGCTTAGGCCACGCCTCGTCGATACTGTTAACTCGCGCGAGGCCACGTGGTCAAACCGTGAACAAACGCTACTTCACAACACAACACACTACACTATGCAGACAAACGTACTAAATAACAGCTGAGTTACAAAAACAAGGAGAACAATGATACAGTACTCACACAGTCGTTGCCTTTCCTGTTGCTCGAATGCTTCTCTCTGTTATCATAGTTTTAAATTATCATAGTTTAAATAATTTATATTTTTTATGTTGTATTTAGACAGTTGGGAAGCTGCAAAATAAATGAAGGCATGTGAGAAGTTTTCAAGACGGTATTAAAGTGACCTTTATAAAACTAGAGAAAACATTGATTTTATATAAGACATACATTGCATTCATATATCTTTTTTATATTTTATTTATTTATTCATGCATACATTTATGCGTTTGTTTTTACAGTAATATAGGTTATGTAATTATATAAATATATGATATCACATTCTGAGTCTGCTCTATGTTGCTAATGGTTTACATTTAAAATAAAGCGCTGAAAATAAAACAACCCCTTGGACATCAAAGTGCCGAAATGTCATTTTAAATTTGATTATGTCAGGAGACAATATACGTAATGCAACCAACATATCACCCTGTGTATGTGAAAGTTTGCTCAAAGTTCGCTCTCTCTTGTTGTTTTTTTGTTTTGTTTTTGTTTTTTGTGTGTTTTATAGAGTCACAGTGCACATTGTGTGGTGAGACCGAAGGTGAGTGTGTTCCTCATCTCCAGAACTGTGTGTGTGGTAGTTAACACTTAACTCAGACTGTGTGTTTGTGTGCTCTAATGGCTCGGTGGGGAGTTCAGAAATCCCATGCACTCATCTGGTTTTAATGCTTAAATTCATCATGATGCTGAGCTGCTTGCAGTCATTGTGTTGTGATTCCTCGCTGCTTGCATCCTCACAGCTGGCTGTGCTTCAGTAGAAACGAGGCTGCGTCTCTCTCTGCTTCACCCGCTGCTAACATGACTGATTCACAAACAAATTGAGCAGGAGATCTGCTACTCTGCTTTCATTTACATCCATTTCTTTCTTTCTTTCTTTCTTTCTTTCTTTCTTTCTTTCTTTCTTTCTTCTTTCTTTCTTTCTTTCTTTCTTTCTTTCTTTCTTTCTTTCTTTCTTTCTTTCTTTCTTTCTTTCTTTCTTTCTTTCTTTGTGTTATGCACATTGTTTTCATGTGAATTATTGCTGGATTTGTTTTAGCGATTCAGGTTTTGAAACATGATGGTAATGATGATTTCTTTACCATATTCCACATATTTATCTGCTATAAATTCTCATACATATATATCTGCTGCGAACAGACACAGTGATAACACTGAGAATTTTCTTTAAACGATTAACTGATTTTCTTAAACATGCGATGTGATGTTCACATGCATACAGTACATAGCACGCTACCATTTGAAATGTTTATTCTAGAGTAATACTGACTGCTTCATTAACTGTTTGTTATAGTTAGCAGTTTATTCTGTACAGCAATCAGTAGGGCAGTGTTCACACTATAGGACTGACAACCGTGTTCTGCTGCTGTATGAACATGGCCTAAGCAGTAGGAAAGTATTTTATTCAGAATTTTAGCCATGCATACGTGCGTACACACTTCTCAATATTATTTATGGAAGCTTGTTTCCACCAAGGAATAAAACAAATTAAAAGATAACTGCTGACTTTTTTTTTCTCTCACGATTGCGAATTTGCGAGTTTATATCTCGCAATTGTGACTTCTTCTCAGAACTGTGAGATACAAACTCACAATTGTAAGTTATCTCACAATTTTGATTTTATAACTCACAATTGCGTGTTTCTCTGACTGAGAAACTTAATGATTGAAAAATATTTATTAATAAGAAAAAGTTTTGGTAACATTATAGTTTAGGGTTCAATTCTCACTAACTTTTTGCTTATTAGCAAATATTAATATTAAAGCACATATTAATGCCTTATTCTGCATGACCATATTCTACATCCCTTACCCAGTACCTAAACGTAACAACTACCTCACTATTACTAAGCAGTTATTAGGATTTATTGAGACAAAAGTCATAGTTAATAGTTAGATAATAGTGAGAATTTGACCCTAAACTAAAGTGTGACCAAATGATGTCGCTTCAGCTCAGTAAATAATGTATACAGAATCAGAGGTTGGAAATGGGGCTTAGCCAAAAATGTATCAGTATTCTTTTTTTAAAAATCCTTTTGTTGATTTGATATGGCTTTAATCAAAAGGTACCAATATTAGCCTGGATGCCAGCCGAATTTAGCCCCGCCCACAACATTTGAGTTTGGGAAATTTGGTCTGGACTTGATCCATTGTGGACCAAAACTATGCCTGAACAGGAGCTGTTTGCACCAATGAAGTTGACAGGGCAGGTTTTATACGCTCCACTGGGCTGTGATTGGACAGATGATAAACAGTAATGTAAGCATTCACGTCACCAAAGAGCGCTTGGGTTGAATTCGTTCCTAAACGGAGAACTTGTTTGTATATTCATTCACCTTTACTGTTTCTTTCAAAAATGATGATCATGTTGGTAAGTACTCTGTGTATCCTTAAATTCTTTTACAACACCAGCATAGATCGTTTACACTCATCTTCTTCCTTCCAGCATGCGTGGAGTTGAGTTCTGTTGACAACTCTGCATCTCTCCATTGCTCTGATTGGTTGTACGTCTATCCAATTGAGGTCTTTCCTGGTTCAGTTGAAACACGCCCCATAATCACAGCCCAATGTATCAGTATCAGACTCATATTCTGACTAGAATTGAGTATGACAACGTCAGGCTACACCAATATAGTAAATCCTGATAATGCATTTAAACAGCATTTATTTTTACTAAAACATTTTAATGTGGAATATGGCATATTTTTGAATATTTCTGAAAATGGCATATTCTCTCAAGAAAGAGAGAGGGAAAGAGATAAATATGATAGTGAAAAAGAGTTGGGTTATTCTAAAGGCATAAAGAGAACGAGATACAGGATGACAGTTTGCCAAGCTAGAGGCCACAACATCTTTGAATCCAAACAGTCATCAAAACCTGCACTTGATCTAAGTGACAGTAGAAACGTTTTGGAGGCTGGTGGCGGGCATAGAGCCCATGTGGGTCAGAGTTAAACAGCAGCAAGAAATCTATAACTGCAGAAACACAGAAAACACACACAGACAGAGCAATGCATCTTAGTGCACTATTGTCTGATGGGACGGCAAATGGAACACTGACAATTCTAACTATTAACTGCGATTTTGCCTAAACTCCTAATTACTGCTTATTAATAGTTAGTAAGGGATGAAGAATATGGTCATGCAGAATAGGCCATTAATATGTGCTTTATAAGTACTAATAATCAGCCAATATCCTAGTAATATGCATGCTAATAAGCAACTAGTTAAAGGTGCACTATGTAACTTTTCCGTCCACTAGAGGTCACCTATTCAAAACAAAGGCGTAGTTTGTTATTGCCAAGTTTGAGCATAGGATCTTGGGGCATGTGGTCTTTGCCTCACAGATGGTGGAAAAGGATTGGGATAGCACTCATAGCAGAAATCATGTTCATAGATGCGATTATTAACGTTACTGTAGTGTGAAGCAGAGCAGGACTGAGTGTTGTGGGAGCTGAGCAAGGCCACTGGAGCGATTGTAAATAAGATGAACGCAACACACGCCTAACGAGCAGTGGGACTTTTATTATGCCACAGTCGCCGGCGCCATTTCCGCTTTTCTGGTCATGAGTATGAGGCAAAGCAGCTTTGTTTTTTCATATTAGATACATCTGAGTGTGTTGAAAATGATGTTATGACGTTACTCTGTGCGTTCGCTAGGCAGCTGCTATGACACTTGTTGCACGCTGCAGTAAGAGTAAAGCGCTTCTGCAAAATAAAACCGGAAACCGAGGGTAACGCAGATATAACGCAATTGACAGGCGACTTCCTCACACGGCCCGGTTCGTTGGTTAAAATAGCAATTTTCTCATGATTTACAAATAATTGAAAATTTAGGATATTGTATTGTAAGTACTGAACTGAACAAAATATATAACACTGGCCTAGTGGTTTTTGATATTTTAGTGCAAAAATGTACATAGTGCACCTTTAATAGTGAGAATTGGACGTTGGGTGTTTTTTTAATGCATTTAACAAATTTGACAACTGTTTTATTCTGTTAATATTGTATAAATACAATCCAGGTAGGATTTTTAACATGCACTATACAATTCAAAGGTTTGTGGTTGGTAAGATTTTAAGTTTTTTTACTTTTTTATACTCACAAAGTTGCATTTATTTGAACAAAAATAAAAGTAAAAACAGTAATACTGAATATTATTTAAAAAAATGTATAACTGTTTCTATTTCTATATTTTATCAAATGTAATTTGTTCCCTTTGATGCCAAAGCTGAAGGAATCTCTTTGTGGAAACTGCGATACTGTACTTTTAAAGATTCTTTTGTTAACAGAACGTTTTTAAAGAACAACATGCATTTGACATTTTGTAACATTTGTAACATTAAATGTCTCTACTATCATTTGATGAGTTCCTTCCTGATTGAAAGTATTAATTTCTTTTAATAAAAATCTGAATGGGAGTGTTAGTCATTGGAACACTTCAAATGGCAGAATATAATGAGAATTGAAGCTCGACAAGTATGAATTATTGTATTTCTGTACAAACTTTGATGTAGATGTCAACAGCAAAAATCATTTTATACATTTGAGGATTGTAAAGAAATTTGTTATATTAGCACAGATTTACATTGAGTTCAGTGTTTGCATTTCCCATGCTTTTTGATGCAGACTGTGTAAGCTCCTTTGCAGAAACCTACCTCTGATGTAACTCAAAAAGTTTTATTTTCTTTCCTTAAAAATGAATTTAATATGTTAACATGTTAATTGACATTTCTTTATCGATCAGGCTAATGTTATTGTGATATTCACAGCCCTGAGTGGCCCGGGCTGTTTATTTGTTTAAGGTATCGATTTAGTATCGATACAAAGGCTGGTATTATATCATAGACAAAGTTTTGCTATCAATCCAACCCAAATCTGGGTCAAACTGTATCAGTTTTCTTTGCGCCATTTGTTCGTAGGAAATATAAACCAACCTAGTCTCATTATGTAGTCAAAACATTATAACCACCGACTTTTTCATATTAATTTAGTAGTATCAATCGAAATTATACAGAGCTTCTGACTATTGTTTCTGCATTAAATCGCTCACCATAAACCAATTAGAATGACAGACTCTGATTACATTTCATCCCTCATTCCTGACTACTCTCTGTATATAACTTCTTGAATTTGAATGTGAACTTGAACATTAGAAGTGTTGTTCTGTTGAATGTAAATGGTTACATAATAGTTCATTAAGCATTACTGTAGTGTTTATTACTGGAGTTCTTCCTGATGAGCTGCAGAGAGCAATCAGAAAGGAAATTAAACCATCTACATGAGAATCAAATATTTAAATGAACATATTACTGGTCCTTGTAGTTATTTAATGTTCTCTGATGGAAATTGTTTTCCTTTGTTACATGACAGTGATCAAAGACAGTATGAGAGAGAAGCATCAGCTAATGTCTATATGGAAAATGTTTATTCACTTCACTGAGCATCATGTTTGAAATCGATTCACAAGAGTCCAACTAGATTTCACAGACGCTTCTGCTTGAGTGATTTTAGAATATTAAGAAGCAACTAGGATACTCAGAAGTAGGGGTTGTGTGGCGTCGTGGGTGTGTGTGAGTGAGAGAGACAGAGAAAGAGAGCTCAATTAAAGTCATAGTAGATTCCCCTTTCCCTTTTTTATGAGATCTTTAAGTGTTTTATCACTTTGCTTTTTTGTTGTGTTGGCAGAATCCTTGCCCGCTGTGTTGCCAGGGGAGACGTGTGTCTACACTGTAAACAAGGTTTTTATCCTGACCCTGCTCCAGAGCTGGTTCACACTCTCTGTGCGTGTGAACCACAGGGCCCTTTATTGAATTTATTGGCAGGAGAACAAGTTGGCACTCAAGACTTGACACTAACTTCTTCCTGATATGGACTTTTCTGTCTTTTATAAAAACGAATATTATAATCGAATACAGTGAGGGTATGTATTAATACAAAATAGAGAAATAAACGATACTTAAAATACTTCACTCTTTTATTAAAACTTCTGAATACAAACTGTCACAAAACATTAAATAAATTATTTGCAAATGTGCATTAAATGTGCAATCTTTTAAATAAAACCAAAATAGAAAAACATTAATGTAATCAAAAATAGAATGTTACAAAAATAGATACTTAAATAATGAAAGCAAACATAAGAACAGCAAGGTTTCAACAATGACAATGACAACAATGACCTCAAAATCGTTCCTTCCTAGCTTTTCTGGAGGCAAAGTCACTGATGACATCATTGTATGGTATTGCTTGGCCAACTTTGTTATTGATACTAATGACAGCAAGTCCACTGAGTCTTTCCTGGGCCATTGATGATCTCAAGTATGTTTTTATCAATTTGAGCTTGGAAAAGCTCCTCTCTGCTAAGGCAACTGTCACAGGCAAAGTGCAGGCTATCCTGAGAGCTACCCAAAGATTTGGGTAAAGCTCACACATCTCATTTTGTGAGAGGTATGTGAGAAATGTGTCATGTCATATTAACAGGCTATGTAACCATTTGCCATCAAGAAAACCTCACCTGCTGTATCATCAGCTGTGAAGGCTCTGACACTCAATGAAACATTAGGGGCAGGTAGAGTTGGTTTTTCTCCATAAAACTTCAACAGTGATCCTGGAAACAAAAAAATAGCAGTACATAGTAGCAGAATTAGTTTATTTTGCCATCATTACTTACACAACAAGCAATTCCACACCACACCTAACAATTCATATTCTATTGGAAAATGAGGCATAATTGCAGTATGGTGAAAACTTAGCATGGTTGGTGATCTACTGCAGCCTATACATATGAGGATAGCACTGCTACATCACTCGCCACCATATAAATAAAATTGAAGTCTATTTTCATCACAGAAGTCTCCCCACCCAACATGGGTTTGGTATATTTTCTCATAAAGATCAATACCATCTCTCACCAAAGATCTTAGAGCAGAGAGCGCACGTGCGTTGCCTATGAAGCTGGAACATTCACTTCAATACAAACAGCAATGCTATAGCTAAGCTGGCATCGCGGTTTTCTCCAACTTAAACCGATATCTATCAATATGTGAAATACACTAGGGCTGTCATTTTTGAGAAAAATGTAATTCGAATGGATATCAAATATCAAGCAATGTATTCGAATATGTTCGAATATCTTCGAATACACCCCATAACAAAAATGTTTATTGCCAGCATACAGAAGTTATTACACGACCATTAACACAAGGACAACTTCAGTCGGAACATTCTAAAACGCTTAGGCTTATTTTATTATCGCGACGCACACGCAGCGCGCTCGCCAATTGTCAATGCACGCACGCCAGGCGTGACAGGTGTCTAGTGTATGCGCATGACTCAAATGCTGGCAGACACAGCAGCAGTTGTCGGCAAATCAGAATTTTCTTGTCTTGAATTATTCATCCATTCATTCATTAATTCAGTTATATCACTTGTTTAAATCATTTAATTGTAAAAAAAAATTAAACATTGGGGGTGGCCCCTGGTGGCCCCAAGCAGCCGCTTAGTTCGGCCCTGCACAGACGACTGGTTTTGGGTACAGGAATGGGCATATTTACTGTTTGATCAATATAAGCAGCACGGCATGACGGTTCATGTGCTCGTCTTCACCTAATTAGGACCCAAATAGAAAAATATTAAGTCTGCTTTTTAAAACAATGAAAAGTAGGATGATTAGTATGCAACAACACCGGGAAAATCTGTAAATGCGTACGTCAACCCGATCACTTTATTTAGCGTTCTTGTAAACACTTTGTTTGGATTCATCAATCAGAATGATTTCATTCAGATCGAAGCAGAAAGCGTCCATGTAAATGTAGCTACTGTCGTTGCTGTTCCTTTTATGCTTCCGAAGCTCCTCCATGAGAAAGACCGGTGCGGTACACAGGTCCGCATTATCTGCTCATTATCAATCACGTCCTTGCCCTGTTCTCACGACTCTCAGCCTCGTCCTGCTTGCCACATACCCCCATCGGGCCGGGGGTATCCACCGGAGGGGGGTCCCAGTCATGGCGGCCATGGCACCTGGGGATAAGGACAAACAAGGCGAGAGAAAAGGAGATGGAAGCATGAGGAGCGACAGAAGGCAGAGAGGAAAAGAAGGAAAAAAAAGTATTGTTCCGGTTTCAGGACACACTGCCGCTCAACCAGCCAGTGGCGGTCACCACACCTTCAGGCTGCCAGACCTCCTCAGCACCTTGATCCCTCTCAGCAGCGAGGGCTCTCCGGCAGCATGTCCCTCCTTTTTCCAGGGTTTCGGCACCAATGTAACAAGGTTTAATGTTCATGGAAGAAAGAGGCGGAAACCGACAATCGTTTCACCAACTTTAATCCAAAAATAAGCAAATACAAAACAAAGTATAAGCGGCAGCCCCTCACAGACGACTGCCACACACACACACACACACACACACACACACACACACACACACACACACACACACACACATGTTGTGTTTCCATGTTTTGGGGACATTCCATAGGTGTAATGCATTTTATACTGTACAAACCGTATTTTCTATCCCCTACACTGCCCCTGCCCCTAAACCTACCCATCACAAGAGACATTCTGCATTTTTACTTTTTCAAAAACATCACTTAGTGTGATTTATAAGATGTTTTCCTCATGGGGACCAAAAAAAAAAATGTCCCCACAAGGACAAAAATTTGGATATTGCCATCTTTGTGGGGACATTTTGTCCCCATACCGTAGGGATTACCAGTCCACACATACACACACACACACACACACACACACACACACACACACACACACACACACACACACACACACACACACACACACACAGTAAAACATAAACAAAACACAATGTAAAGTCCAGGCCTGGCCCTCTCTCCTCTTGCACTGTCGTCACTCCACCTTTTATTCTTCCAGATCTGCTTCCATGAGACTCGAGACTGGCACGCTTATTAGCAATCGCACCTCCAACCTGATCTGCTCTCAAGGTTATCTGCCTCGTTCTGCTTGCCACACCATGGTGAAAACAGGGAGGGAACTGAAAATGTACAGAACTAATTAACAAACTATAAAACTAACCCAGAAACTCAAACATGAATAGAGCAGAAAAACAGATAAAAAACTAACCCAAAACGTGACAGAAGTGTCGCTCCGTGCCATTTACATTCCGGACGAGCTCAGTCGTGCAGCCAACGCACTCTCACGACAGCTCACACTCCTGGGAGAATGGAGACTCCACCCTCAGGTGGTCCAGCATCATCCCTTCTTGGGACATCTCTGTAGTACTTACAACCCTGCGGAGTTCTCCGTTTGAGCTGATACAGACGAGCTGAAGATCCTGTCTCAAGACAGTGCATCTGCCTACGCTCCGAGTGTTGCCTCCTCCTGGGCGTTGGCGTGTTGCACTTCTCTGGCAGCCATCTGCAGAACTGGCTTGGCGACACCAAACACCTTCGCGAGATTCTACAATCTCCGGATGGAGCCGGGTTCTTCCCTTGTGTTTGGCACAAACAGTTAATGTGCGGGAAGGCCGGCTTGGGGTCATTCCCCTCTGAAGGGATACGAGCACCCTCTTTAATAAATCAATGAATAGCACACAATTATGCCAGGTAATCGTTTATGAACTAATGCTGATGAATAATGAAAATGTTTAATTTACAATGTTTATATAGTAATATGTTTTAGACGGTTGTAACAATGCATATTTTATCTCCTCATCTGAACTTGAATGAGCAGCTGCAACTGCAATAGGCACATTGCAAAATAAAAGTCAACATGTATTTTTAGCTCATTTATAATTAAAAGTCACGCACGTTTTTGGTTACACAACAAACTATTAAATTTAATTCCCATTTAATTCATAGTCAGGAGGAAAGACTGAGAACAGTATTTGACACATATTATTCAATAAATTATCAGGGTTATAATAGTTAACTAAAACCATTAGAACATCTTCATTACTTGAAAATAAATAAATGTTAACTGAAACCAAAATAAAAAAATATTAACTTAAACTTATTTGAAGCTTTAGCTAACTAAAACAGAAATACAAAATTATAAAAAGTATAAAGATGTTTGTTTTTTTTAAACAAAAAAGTGCATTGAGCTCTCTTTTGTGTATTTTTGTGTTTGAATGGTCAAAAACACAATTATGTCAAAATGTCAGTTTTTACGTAGTAATAGTCGGTTATGTAATGTTTAAATAATGCAGTACAATTTAACTAAACTCATTCAATTTTAGTTGAATTTTAGTCAATTTTAATTTTAGACTAAATCTACTGTCCATGCTCATTTCTATTTCACTTATTTCTGTGCCTTTCATTAATTATTATATTGATTAATAATACATTGTTAGCTAACCTGTGTGCTTTGTATATGTACATTTGTCATATACATAACGTGGACAAATCACTTTAAATTGTAATGTAGATTCATGCATTTTCTGTGAAGCTGTTTTGAAAAAACATGTATTGTGAAAAGCGCTATACAAACAAATGTGAATTGAATTGAATTAAAATCGTATGATATTTAGTCGAATAAAACTAAAAACAATTCAGGTGACAAAAATATGACCAAAACTAAATGGCATTTTAGTCAAAAGACTATGACTAAAGCTAAATCACAATTTCCTGTCCAAATTAACACTGCTCCCATTAACACTGCTCCTACTAGTGTGCCAGTTAGTCAATCCTTCAGATGTTTCCTATCATGTGAAAATTTTACGGATTTAGTTTTAATTTATTTGTTTTCATTCACTGTATGAATTAAACAGCTTGTAAACATACTTTATCACTAGAAAAGATTGAAATAACATATGCAATCGCTTAAGTATTTTTATTTTATTATATAGATTACCTTTTTGGCATAAAGGGTTCTTTAAAATTGAGTAAATAACCTTCTATATAGAACCCAACTGAACATTTTTTTTCTAAGAGTGTAGGCTGTCAAATGTCCAGTGTTTCCCAGTAGACAGATGAGCAGTAATGGACATTAGTATCTTGTCATAATGCGGTGAGTCCCCAGTGATGAGGATAAAATCTGGCATTCTCGTTAGCCATCATGCAGACAGTAATAAGGAGGCGGAGAGTGGTCTGGTGTCTGCCCTGTCCTCACTCCATCCTTACATGATATCTAAACAGGTCCCGTCAGTCTTGTTCCTGCCCCACAGCTATTTGTAATGGCATTACGCACTAATGCACAGTCCCTCTGTGGGGAGATACATGAACTCACACTGAATTGGGCAGCATAGATTTTTAATTTCAAAAATCCATTTACATTGATTAGAGGAGAGATGGACAGGATGTCTGCCAAAGACCGACTGGGGACTAAAATCAAGTTCAGGGATACATCTAACCATAAACTGATGTGCTGATAGACTGAGCTTTGTCTTATAGGCCAGGTTTACACCCTTTTAAAGCAAACCTTGACTTTTACTAATCTATTTAAGAGGTTTATGTTCTGTAACAGCTTTTAACTGCACAGTGCTTTGTCTCTGAGAAATCTCTCAAACTCTGCACTCTTGTTGAGCCATCTTACTGATGCATGTAAAATCATGTAGACAATGAAACAACATTAGAGTTTAGATGCTTTTGCTATACCATCAAAACAATATGTTATAGGAAGGTGTGATCGCTTACATTTCTTTCTGTTTTGTTAAGATTATAATAATCTACAAAACAAAACAAATAACTTGCAAACATTACTGCATAGATGCATGAATGTCACAGCATGACTGTGTAAGGTCAGAGAGATAGAGTGAGAGATGTGTTTGAATATCAATTTTAATATCGTGCAATGTCCATACACAAGGTACATCATATTGTAATATTGTAGGTTCACCTTACGTTCAACTTGCATTCAAAGTTCCAATGCATTACAGATAAAGCACAAAAAGAACGAAAATGAGAAGATTGGAGTATCTCTGGAATATGGATGAGAATCCAGGAGCGGTAGAGAACATTCACGGATCATTAAAGGTACAAAGCAGAGCTGAGTTGAAGCAAAGTCACCTCTGTAAAATGTCACTGAAAGTCTCTCTTAGCTGAGTAAGGAGCTGAATAAGGAGTATATAATGCAGCCACTCTTGTTTTGACCACATTATTCACTTTTTTAAACTGTTAAACTGAACTTTTTTATTCATTTGAATTGACAACGCATTTGCATTTATGTTCTTAATAGGACTGACTTGATAAATGCTTTATTCCATCAATCTTTTATTACACCTCTAAACATTACCTTAGCTTCATGTCACACTGTCTTAACTGCAGAACTGTGCTAAATAGCAGCATAATGTAGTCAGATGCTGAATTTTGCATATTATTATCAGGCTATATTACATTTGTGGTACTCAAGACCTAGTACCCCATATGTCAATTTAGTTTTTTCTGGACAAAATATTAAACTAAGTGTATTCATAAATCAAAGAATAGCTTTCTTGTTAATATATTTTATCTAACGAGGATCGCTCACTCGCTTTGTGTAAGTTCCAGTACGAAACAGCGCACCTGTACTTATTTATTTTCCAATGGTAAAAACTAATGAAATGTTGTTGTATTACTTATCAATTTTACAAAAGTCAAACTCAAATGCAGTTACGGGGTTTTTGATCAGCAAATGTGTGAAAATGTGCATTTTGTCGGCATCACGGCTTGTCGGCTTGTTGTAGCTAAATGTGACCTTTTTCCTGTTGTAAAATACGTTTGGCCAAAATCTCATTTTATAAAAGATGAAATGCTACTGTATGCACAGGCTATTTAAGTGTAGGCTATTGGCTGTGACTAAATGGCAAATGCTAGCCCTGTCTCTCCGGTTCCATGTTTCAGACCTCAAATACATAAAATATGAGCCTTTATAGACATAATGTTTTTTTGCATAAAGAAAACGCTGTACTTATTCAAACAAAAAGATCTTAATCAAGACTTTGTTCAGCTGTCTGCTGTGCCGCTGCTGCTTAGCTTCGGTTCATTCAGTCAAGATAGAAGGGGTGGAGTTATAAGGTTTACTGACAGTTTGAGGGCCCAACAAGATTTTGTCACAAGCTCTTTTTAATACCTTTCATTGGCTAAATACTTGTAAAACAGACAGACAGATGTAAAGTGTGACAAATAGCACTGATTTATTGAAGAGAAAAAAAAAACATCACCATAAAAAGGGCACTTCGTAGTGTAAGGGCAAAAAGGCCATGTGCTCTGCACAGGTTGAGCCCTACCCTGATGGGGGTACATCAGTGCAATCTGGGTGACTTGTGTGTGTGTGTGTGTGTGTGTGTGTGTGTGTGTGTGTGTGTGTGTGTGTGTGTGTGTGTGTGTGTGTGTATATTGGTATTGTTTACAGAAACACATACTGCCGTCAAGATAACATCTTCCCTGGTAAGCAAGACAATGCCAGGCCTCAATTAAAGATTGGTTTCTTGGACACTCTACACTGCTTCCTTGCAGTCCATATCTGTCTCCTATTGAAAATGTACGGCCCATCATGAAAAGGAGAATCAGACAACGATGACCACAGACTTGCAAAACTGCAACAATTAGTATCCTCAATTCCCAAATGAATTGTCCCAACCATTTTGGAGTGCGTTGCAGCCATTAAAATCCAAATTTGTTTATAAATACAAAATACAATAAGTTGTGAGTGAAAAATTGGTTAAAGATAATTAACAAATCACAGATTCTTGATTTTATTGCATTTTACAAAATGTGCCAACTTTTCTGGAAACGGTTTTGTTTATAACAAAATCTACCTCAAGTAGATCAAATTTCCAAGCTTAACTCGATCTGTGCCCATTCAGCATAAAGTCTGGTTCAAAATAAATATGACCCTGACACCCGAAAACTGTGTAAAGCCAGCCAATTGAACTTTATCTAGATTTCAGACAGATTTTACCTTTTTTGAGTAGTATGTGTCAGACGGTCAGTAAACAGACTGTGGGTGGTCAGATGCTGAGATTAGGAAATTGCAATTTTAATGATCCGTGAATGTTCTCTACCGCTCCTGGATTCTCATCCATATTCCAGAGATACTCCAATCTTCTCATTTTCATTCATTCTTTGTGTGTGTGTGTGTGTGTGTGTGTGTGTATATATATATATATATATACACTTTGTATTTACTGTCCGTTTTCCTTTTAAAATATATCTGAAAATATAGTTATTTGTCATAAAGGACAATAAAGTTGCAATTTCCTAACCCACAGTCTGTTTACTGACACATACTACAGACAAAATGTAAAATCTGTCTGAAATCTAGAGATACAATTTGACTGGCTGGCTTTACACAGTTTTCGGGAGTCAAGGTCATATTTATATTGAACCAGACTTTATGCTGAATTGGCACAGATCGAGTTAAGAGAGAGAGAGAGTTAAGCTTGGCCTCTAAAGCAAGAAGTACAGCTTGCTGAAATCCTGACGAGTTGAAGTCAAAAACATGTAAGTACAAGCTTCTGCTGGTTGTATTCACAGTGGCAGAGTTCCTACAGCAGTCTGAGATGCCAGTGGCTTATGCATGCAACATCAAACATGCTTTGCTTTCACTCGCTTCGAGCTCTCTCTATTTCCTTGAGATTTGATTTAGATTTTTGCCCACCAGTACTCGATTGCCATGGAAACTTATGATGGCTGAAGGCCACCCACATGTACCCTTATACACCAAGAGATTGTCAGTTGTGTGTTAGGGATGCCCCTATGAAACCTCTGAGATCAGAGCTTGCTCTCTTAGTGAAGCATTGTATTAGATCACTGCAACTAGGGATTACTGGCAGTAATTTTAGAGATTTTGTTTATGGTTGATATTGTAGATTTAATCTTTAGAAAATGAATATCCATTTTTCATACTGTATATTATAATGCTGTGATGCCTAAATTCACTTGAGAGTTTTCACTTTAAGAGTTTTGTTTTGTAATTTATCTTGACCAAGTAGAAAGTAGTAATTGGTTTTGGGGCAGAATTTTAATATCGGTGCATTTTTAAACAAATTTTAATAATTTTCAAAAATCAACTGACTACTCATTTGTTTAGCTTTTATACAGAGATATACATAAATCTTGAAGGAATAAAGATAAATATTTTCTTCCTATGATGCACTTTTTACTGTCTAATACATCAGAGACAGGAGACGTTCTCTGATGCTATCAGTGACCTTTCCAGTTGTGCCGTCTAATAGTATTTAACCAGATTTGGGCTGTACTAGCCAGACAGCTGTTTTTCCTCAGTGCTGCTCCTGTAATTGAATCTATCCAGCTCTGTACTCTGCTGAGACATATCTGTCCCACACGGTGAGATGAAGATTACAGCTGCATCTCAAACATCGATCTCTCAACCCCTCCGCTGCTGGCTGACATGCCTGCATGAATGGATTGAGGTTTGCTTTTGAGGCCAACTGAAGGTGACGTGTTGTAGAGAGCAAGTTGATGCTATCTCCGTCCTAAGAGACATGCAGCTTTAAGGTTCCTTCTGAAACATTCACTACTATAACTTTAAAAAGATTTCAGTTTTATTTTGTATACAAGGATGAACATTGTTAATGGGCGGAATTGTATCACCAGTATTGTGCGAGTTCTGTATAGATAAAAAATAAAATATAAAAAAAAAACTATTAAAACTATACTAATAATACTTTGTATTAGTGTTGCACGATATACCGGTACTAGAAAAATATTTCGATACCCTGCTATTACAAACGGTACGATATGGAATTTTATTAGTATCGGTACTTTAAGAAGGACCGCGCGTTAATAAGAGTTGTATTTATTTGTGTCGATGAGTGACAGCAGAAGTCAGGATGTGTGTGCAGAGCTCTCCACCGTTCACTAAACATTGGACGCAGAAGAGATATACACGCGCAGCGCATGACAAAGAAAGCAACAGAAACATGCGCGCATGAGAAAATATAGCGCGGCGCGGGATGTGCTCGCGCTGCCGGACTTTGATCTGAAGCGCGAGCACACCCCTTTCAGACAACATGCGATCGCGATTCAGTTCTTTCGGATTATGGATTTCAATGGTCAAAAATATGTAAAAATTCACATCATGTGAGTATTCAGGTAAACACAGTCGGGGGTGTCTTTAGTGAACGTGTACAGTTGAGGTAATTGGATCGGTGTTAAGCCGGATCTAATATTCTGTGTGATTAATGTTAATCGAACAACAATGAAAAAAAGAAAACCACCCCATGACTGGCTAAATAATTTTTATATATTCATTAAGAATCATTGTATAGTTAATTTATTGAGTGAAGACTAAGCAGTTTTTTTTTATTTCTTTCTTGACTTGCTATACTGTTAAATAGACCTATAGCTGAAAAATAAAGCACTGTTTTTGTCATATTGTTTGTAATTTGCATTTTTAGCTTATTTTTAAAAACAAAGATAAAATAAAAAAATTGCAATGAGAAGAAATGGTCAAAAACCAGGGCAGGAACATGCTGGCCACTTGAGTTTTTAGTTAAAAAATTAAATAAGACTATGATTAATAAGTTCTGTTGTCACATTATTCAATTACTTTTACTGGGTGGTATTTTGACCGTGGTATCGATTTAGTATCGGTTTCGAGGTATTTTAGTCTGCTATCGTATCGAAGTCATAATTTTGGTATCGTGATAACACTACTTTGTATAATAAAAAAACTTTCTGTCATTGACATAATTTTTTTCCACAGAAGTGGAAAAATCTGAAAACTGTCATTTTGACAGATTACACTGAAGGTGATCAGTAATTCTCACCCCTTTCCACTTGGTGGCAAGTGTGCTCCTGGTAATTATCAAGTTTATGATCAACGAATGGCTTTTCTGAGTTTACAAGCTGTTTATTGTCTTTCTGCAGTTGAAACATTGATTCAGTTATTAGATGATATAGACATGATCCTGATTTCGGTAAATTGTATTGTATCTTTCAATATATTTTCTGATGTTTGTTCATTTTTATTTCGTTCTGTAACGTTGTAAAGGGGAAGGGATGATCGCCAAATTAAAGAGCACCAAAACGTATTTACTGTTTGAATTTTGTGATAAAATGGAGAAAATTTGAAAGCTGAGATTTGCAAAGCACAAAGCTTACTGCGACAAATGTTTATGATGAAACCTGAAAAGTGACCCACAGTCTGTGCAAATTTCTCTTCATAAATAAACAAATAAAAATGATAATGTGATCAAAACCAGCATATTCAATGGCTTATTATCATTAAAATATGAAAATTACAATGATGAGTAATAATAGATTATGATGGAATTGACAGACAATGCGGAAATCTAACGTGACCTCTGAAATATATACACACACATAGGTATATATACTGGAGTTGCTTATGCATATCCACACACACACACACACACACACACACACACACACACACACACACACACACACACACACACACACACACACACATACATAAACTACTGCAAATGTTTACTTTCCCCTTAAGGGTTTTCTGCTGGTGTAATTTTCAGAGCTGTAGAGATGAAGTCTTGGGGCTGGATCAGGGCAGTTCTGGGATCCCCAATGCAATCAGTGCAGAGGTGCCACTATGACAAATGTCACACCAGGGCCACCATCCAAATGACGTTTGTTGCCCACAAAGGAGCAAAGCCTGATGGGACATGTTTAAATGTTGACAGCAGGTTAAAGGCCCTTGAGTATAGTGGTCAACGTTAAAAAATAGAACTGGTTGTAACTTGCAAGACAGAAGCATGGTTTTGATTTAGCCTTAATTGGATACACTTTTTATTCTTCTTTGCAGCGTAATGATTTTTTGTAAAGAAGTACCTTTTTCCTTTTTTAAAAGTGTCACTCAAATAAATAATAGTCCCTTAAAAATGTTTAAAATGACATACTCTCTCACATAATATTAAGACTCCATGCAGGCATAACAGTAAACAAATATATTTTAGTTTGAGCGAGTCACCTCATGGAGGCCGTCATTTTGAGATCACTTGACCAGTCGAATACTTCTCTTTTTATCTCAATAAACCCCCTGTTATTGATCACTTTTGCTCATGGAGTGCATTTGCCATTGCTGACTGCAAATAGCATTATTCTTTAATGTCAATCTTGTTCATCAAGGAAAGAAAAGGGAGGCGGATGAATGATCCCAGTTAATTCATGTGTAAAATGACTGATGGCCATACACAGTTGAAATGACATAAAGACGTTATTGAAACCAATAATCAGTTTAGTTTTGGCGTTTATGTTTTTCTATAGCTTGACAAAAACAGTTGACAATGGGGTGGAAAATACCAGATCTGCTTTGTTGTTATGCTTTAATAGTGCTTACTGAGAACTTACACACTGTGACATGAACGACTCTTGTTTTTTTAATTAATCTGTTTGATTAAATATTTGTTTGAAATTACACAGAGGTCGATGGACACAGCGCTTTTGTCTTTGGGCCCAGCAGGGATCACACAGGCCTCCTTTAGATATTCAGATATAGAGAGCCAATTACTCTAATAAGTCCAGGCTGCAGGGCACACTCACAGTTCAGCTCATACAGGCCTCCATCAAGCACTACAAGAGTTCAGCTCCAGGGGCAACTTTAGTGGCATGCTCAACATTCATAACTCTTAATAACTTTTGCCTATGTCTTATTTTAGTAATTAAATGCTGTGGGTTTTGATAGTGCAGAATACAAATATACAGAGCTCCTGAGGTTGACGTCATGCAATCTAACCTCCGCCATTTTGACAGACAATCAGGGGAGCTCTAGAGCGGCTGTAGCATTGGTAGCCTAACGTTACCTATAGTTGTCAAACAAAAATATAAAACCAGACTTAGTTTAAACCTTACTATTTCAACATGGTGGACGGCTGCTGTTCACCAGGATGCCAGAACAGGTGGGAGGAAAGCAACGAGGACATTATTTGATTGTAGTAAGTTGTTGAAATTCCTTGAATTTGAGTTTATTTGACTTTTGCCTCACGTAACTAATGATAAAAATAAGTTCCCATTAAATACACTTAATCGTGAATAACAGTGATATAAATTACATTCAGAAACTGTAGGCTATTTGAAACTAAATTAAGGATCAATAAATAAATACTGAAACAAAAATTACATTTACTGATGAAGACTTATGATTGTGGTTTTATTTAACATGCTCAACATGAACCGATATGGGACAGATGCACACAGCGCTGTGCTGTTTTGGAGTTCAGTCTGTCTGCTATTTTATTCTATCCGTCACTCCTTCGGAGGCTTTCGTAAATATTTTGTTTATACATAGATTTAGGTTTCAACTAATTATATGTATATGCAACATACGATGTGGGTCATCGCACCTGGCCCACCTTTACAGGTACCCTGCCCTGCACCATCTGTGGGCCAGCGGCATCGCTCTCTCCACTCTCCTCTCCTTCTTCTTCCCTTCCAAGGCACCAGCGGGACTATGCCTAGCAGGACCATCCTCCTTCCTGAGCCAAGTCTGGCCTTAGCCGCATACCTGAACAAGACTTGGGTGGCTACAGCCGGTCGTCAGATGGGCACCCCCCTTCCTTGATGTTTCATCAATTTAAGCCCATGACACCTCGGGAGGGCTTGACAGCAGATCCAGCGTCCTGGATCTACCCCAGCTGACCACCACCCGTCTCTGCTGTTGTTGATCCTTCCCCAGGTTGGCTCTGCCACCGCACATCTCGCTGTATCCAGATCCATCGGGATGCTGTTTCTGCCTGTTTGGTGACATTGGCTACCAACCGCTTCCTGGCCAGACCTTCGATACCCAGTATTCCAAGGGTTCTCCAGAGTGACTGCCCACCAAAGCCCCTGCAGCCGACCTCCACGGGCAGGTTCCAGGCCTTCCATCCATTTTGCTGGCTTTTGAGGACAAGGTCTTGGTATTTTTTGAGCTTACGCTCCTGTGCCTCCTCCATCCTCTCTTCCCAGGGCACTGTTAGCTCTATGAGCACCACCTGCTTGGTACCTTTAGACCAGAGGACAATGTCTGGTCTAAGGCTTGTGTGGGCTATTTCTTTTGGGATTTTTAGCTGCTTTTTCAGGTCGGCCCTCATCTCCCAGTCATTTGCGGAAGCCAAGATCCCTCTACCCTTTCGTCCTGTTGCAGTGCTTTCTCCTGGCCTGACGAAGTGGATAAAGTTAGGCCCGTTAGAAATCTTCACCTTTTTCCTCGCCTGCTCTACGCCATCTGCCAACTGGGCTAGAATCTTGTCATGTCGCCACCTGAATTTCCCATCTGTTAAGCCTAACCGACACGATGAGAGTACATGCTCGAGGTTAGCTGTTTTTCCACAAAGCTTACAATTGGGGCTCTCTGTTAACCCCCACGTGTGGAGATTTGATGGAGTAGGCAGAACATCATACACAGAACACATCAGGAACTTTACTCGGTGTCCTTCCATACTCCAGATGTCCTGCCAGGTCAGGGCCCTCCCTCGTACGCCCTCCCACTTTGTCCAGCTGCCCTGTTTCTTCATGGCTACAGCCTTGACATGCCGAACCTCCTCTTCTGCCTTTCGAACCTCTATCTGCACCATAGTAAGCCGCTTCTTTGGGTCGGCATTGTTCCAGCTCACTCTAGTGGAGCAGCCTAGTCCAAGTCTGCCCTGGGCTACTGTCCCCACAATATCTGAATGATGCAATCGGACCTCTGCCTCTGTCAGTGCTCTGCTAGCTGACCACTTGCGGCCTGTCCTGACCACAATGCCTGCCTGGCGTACTCTTTTGTCTTTGCTGTCTCGCAGCATCATGGCCTGACGCGTCTTTGTCGCCTTAAACTCCTCCACCACTGATGTCACAGGCAGCTGTAGCTTGCTGCCTGTGCTATACAGCCCGATTGAGCAAAAGCTTTTTGGGACCCCCAGCCATCTTCTCAGGTAAGTGTTAATCTTCCTTTCCAGCCCCTCGACGGTGGATACAGGTACCTCATTGACTAGCAGAGGCCAAAGCAGTCTAGGGTGGACCCCATGCTGGTAACCCCAGGCCTTATACTTGCCAGGCAAGCCGCTCATCTCCAGTGATGTCATCCAGGTGTCTGTTTGGATAAGCATCTCCCTCACACTCTGCCTATCATTGAGGTCTGCTCTGAACCACTTCCCCAAGCTCTTTACTGGTTTTTCTTGGACCGTGGGGATGACGGTCCAAGTATAATGGTGCAACGCAAAACTTGCGCACAGCCCCAGGATATTGCAGGTCGCTATCCGTCCCTTTATCGATACACATGAAAAGAACCTTGGGGGCATTATAGGTATCTGTTATGTTAAATCTATTAAGTTTTGATATGTACAGGTCTATGTATTTTGAATTCAAGTGCGCAGTGAACTTGCCTTGAAACTCATGCTGGGTGTCATTCATTTCATATTCCCTCCCGGCTGTCCCGAATTCCTGCCAATATGGCATTGTAAACAGAATGGGTCACGTGACATCCGGAGCTCTATACACACACATTACTGTTCAAAAGTTTGGTGTCAGTAAATTTTTGTATTATTATTAATTTTTTAATTAATACTTTTTATTCAGAATGGTGCATTAAATTGATCAAAAGTGACAGTAAGTCTTTTACATGCCATTTGTTTGATATTTCTGTTCATCAAAGTATCCTGAAAATATTAAGCAGCACAACTGTGTTTATAAGATTTGGTAATAAGAAATGTTTCTTGAGCACCAAATCAGCATATAATGATTTCTGAAGGATCGTTTGACAGTGAACACTGAAATAAGTTTACCTTATTGGAATGCTTATGCTTGAACTTTAAATGTAGAAGAGTTTTGAAAGTAGTTGGGAAAAGTGGAAACTGTTGGATAGGTTTATTTGAGCGATGATGTCCAACAGTCGGCACTCACCCACACAGACAGAGTTTCATGCCCATGCGTCACTTCTTCTTGTCTTGGAATAAACATTGTTTTTTAATTCCTCCTGAGAGACCTACAGGATACACGCCTCAACAATTGGTTACCCACAGAACCAGTTTTGACCAGTCATTTCTAAAGTAATTTTTAAACCTTACCAGAGAGAGGAGAAGGAGAAGTGCAGTAGGTGCCTACATATAAGAGGTTCTTAAAAACACATATTACTATGGCTTTGTAAAAATGTTGTTATGTAGGTTCATTCCTAATAAGGGGAGATTCGTGAGATATACTGTACCACCACTGTGCAAGGCAGTTAACCTTGGGTTGCTCCAGGAGGATCGGCTCTGTATATGACAAGCAGAAGTCACTTGGATAAAATGAAAAATACTTCTCACTGCTCATAAAGGTCACTGCTCTTTACCCTGATCTCTCTCTTGCTTCGCTCTATCTTTTCATATCTCTTCTCTAGTCTCCCACACATATGGTTTGAGAGCTAGAGCCTCAATAATTGCTAGTCAAATTAAAATCATTAACAAATGCATTTCTAGGGATGCGAAATATATCAGTGATTAACAGCCAATATTGATTTTTTTTATTTATTAACTGGACTGGTATTGGTTGATATTAGATATTTTGTGCATGCTTATTTCCTTTGTTTTTACATTCAGATTTTCTCTCATCTAACACTTTTAAAGTGAATCTTTAAAAACAATTTTTTTTCATGTTGTATTTTATAATGTTGTAATGCATAAATTCACTTGTAGCATTTAACAATTGATTTTTATTTAGTTTTTAATGTTACTTATTTTTAATTAAATGATCGAATTAAATAGTATAGTATTTTAATATCAGCCGTTTAATTGGTTATCTTCCATAACATGAAAATAATTATCAGCTTATTTGTATTGACAAGAATTTGAAAATTGGTACGTTCACTTTGTATACGCATCTGCATGTGCATTTCCCATTTTTCCCTCTTTCAAATTGCTCTAGTTATCTGCATGCTCAGACTCACATTTTAAAATTTTAGTGAACTACCTCTTGGGAGAGAACAACGTATTTTCTTTGAACGAAGTCGGTTTGCACTTTCCTGATTATTTATTTATGTCCTGCCTTTTATTTATTTTTTACACATTTGTTTGGGTACTTTTTAGAAAAAATAAGTGGTAAAATGAGATAAACCATGTTTTATTTTATCACCTGCGTTCTAAGACATTTCACAGTCATCTAAAATGAACTGAAATTCTTTTAAAATGAGCACTTGTGAGCTTATCAGTGTGTATTTGAGTTCCCCCTTTATTTGACCTCTGCATTTTGCTTTCAGCGTTTTGCTGTCAGCCAGGTGATTATCACAGACTAAGTGTGTTGAGCACAGAAAATGTCCAACGGTAACAACAGACCAGACCCTTCAGTGTGTGTGTGAGACATGTAAAGCTTTATTTGTGTGTGTGTGATTACACAGTATGTGCGTGTTCATTTTCTGATCCAAAGGTCTTTTGTGTGTCGTGTGACCCCTGTGGAACCTGAACCACAGACCATATGAAAGGTAAAGTCATCAGCAGGAACACTGTCAATAAATAAAACCATAAACTGTACACAATCAATTTTTGCACAGCCAATACAATTATATTCTTCTGATGGATGAAGATGAAGCAATGCATTATTGTCTGTATGGGCTCAAATGCTATAGTTTTGTTAGCAACCATTTCTGTTCTTATGGTATCTGCGTCCATCTGATTTTTGTCTGCACTATCAGGGCTTCACAGATTCAGGGCTTTCGATTTATAAGGCTCTATGTTTGATAAGAGAGCTGCCCTGAGCAGGTGAGGTGTAGTGGGTCTGTCTCTCACTGCTGCCAGTGTTCACCCAGCATAAAATATGACAGCCCAAACATAATTAAGTATTAAATTGCATTAAATTGACCGTGGAGGGAGTCATGCTTAATATATTTGCTGGTAATTCAAGTACAACACCAGTAATTAATAATAAATGTTTCTGCGTTGCTGCATCCTTAAATCTATTCATTTATCCCAGCAGTTTAGATGAATGCAATTTACGGGCTGGGTATTGACACAATTTTCACAATTCGATTAGATTTCAATTCACAAGCTTTCAATTCGATTTGATTCAATATAAATTATTTTGGATATATATCAGGTACAATACATGGAAAATGTTCTCAAGGAAAAAAATGTCTTATCTAATGCAACTATGGGAGTTAGTTGTAGGCTACATTAGCCTTGACACTATAATATTGAAGGTAAAAATTAACTGATTTGTATACAAACACTTTGTATACAAAAAATATGTTATTATAATAAAGTTATATGAAATATAAACATTTAAATGGTGGCTTTCATAAAAACTTGCCAGATTTATTTAAACATGCATTAAATATTGAAGAACAAAAAATTATAGGCTAATGAATATGTAATATGATCAAAATGCTCCTCTCTGGAGTTCATTTTTCTAGCTGACTAACGGGTTTATGGACACTGGTTATGGTTTTTCTGAGGTAAATGTGACATTATCTGACATCTTTCCACGGTTGAAACATTGATTGAGAGATTCCATGTGACATAATATGGATTTCGGTAAGCTTTACTCTTATCTTTTAACACACCTTTGATGCTCATTCATGTTTATTTCGCGCTGTAACGCTCTATGCACTGCCTCTTGCACCACAATGATCTCATGCCACAGCACAAAAACGGTATTTATGTTTTTGAATTTCGTAATCTAATTTGTAATCTGAGACTTTGTTTCATATCAATAGTAACAAAGCAAAAAGATGATTGCGATTTATTGGATGGGAGGCGCGCTACAATGTCCCGTTCATTCATCAGTGTAAAAAGGGTGACTAATAGATTCTTAGGATTTAAAGGGACTTTTTGAGACTTTAGCTTCTACAACGTATCCCCCAGAGTTAGATTAGTCCATACATACATTCTCACCTCCGTGCGTGCATTAACTCGCATGCTGGGGACTATTTTCAGGTGCTGCATAATATCATTGCGCCTGCTGCAGCCATGATACGGCAGCAAAGTTCCTTGATTATTACACAGGATTGAAAGTATAGTTCCTAGCCATATCGGTCTAGAAAATTGCAACTTTTCATTTTCCGTCGGTCTTAGTATACAATGTAACTATACACATCACAACATGTAAATAGGAAAATGTTGGTGTTATTTTGTCACTCATTGAGCATTAGGCTAGATGGAACCGTTTTCCTCCAGTCTTTGTGCTAAGCTAGGCTAGCAGGGAGTGCATCAGACAGATTTACTGCACGCACGGAGAAGAAAATGGTATGTATGGACTTATCGAACTACAGGGAGTGCAGAATTATTAGGCAAGTTGTATTTTTGAGAATTAATTTTATTATTGAACAACAACCATGTTCTCAATGAACACAAAAAAACTCATTAATATCAAAGCTGAATATTTTTGTAGTTTATTAGGAAGTAGTTTTTAGTTTTAGCTATTTTAGGGGGATATCTGTGTGTGCAGGTGACTATTACTGTGCATAATTATTAGGCAACTTAACAAAAAACATATTTATACCCATTTCAATTATTTATTTTTATTAGTGAAACCAATTTAACATCTCAACATTCACAAATATACATTTCTGACATTCAAAAACCAAACAAAAACAAATCAGTGACCAATATAGCCACCTTTCTTTGCAAGGACACTCAAAAGCCTGCCATCCATGGATTCTGTCAGTGTTTTGATCTGTTCACCATCAACATTGCGTGCAGCAGCAACCACAGCCTCCCAGACACTGTTCAGAGAGGTGTACTGTTTTCCCTCCTTGTAAATCGCACATTTGATGATGGACCACAGGTTCTCAATGGGGTTCAGATCAGGTGAACAAGGAGGCCATATCATTAGATTTTCTTCTTTTATACCCTTTCTTGCCAGCCACGCTGTGGAGTACTTGGACGTGTGATGGAGCATTGTCCTGCATGAAAATCATGTTTTTCTTGAAGGATGCAGACTTCTTCCTGTACCACTGCTTGAAGAAGGTGTCTTCCAGAAACTGGCAGTAGGACTGGGAGTTGAGCTTGACTCCATCCTCAACCCGAAAAGGCCCCACAAGCTCATCTTTGATGATACCAGCCCAAACCAGTACTCCACCTCCACCTTGCTGGCGTCTGAGTCGGACTGGAGCTCTCTGCCCTTTAACAATCCAGCCACGGGCCCATCCATCTGGCCCATCAAGACTCACTCTCATTTCATCAGTCCATAAAACCTTAGAAAAATCAGTCTTGAGATATTTCTTGGCCCAGTCTTGACGTTTCAGCTTGTGTGTCTTGTTCAGTGGTGGTCGACTTTCTGCCTTTCTTACCTTGGCCATGTCTCTGAGTATTGCACACCTTGTGCTTTTGGGCACTCCAGTGATGTTGCAGCTCTGAAATATGGCCAAACTGGTGGCAAGTGGCATCTTGGCAGCTGCACGCTTGACTTTTCTCAGTTCACGGGCAGTTATTTTGCGCCTTGGTTTTTCAACACGCTTCTTGCGACCCTGTTGACTATTTTGAATGAAACGCTTGATTGTTCGATGATCACGCTTCAGAAGCTTGGCTATTTTAAGACTGCTGCATCCCTCTGCAATATATCTCACTATTTTTGACTTTTCTGAGCCTGTCAAGTCCTTCTTTTGACCCATTTTGCCAAAGGAAAGGAAGTTGCCTAATAATTATGCACACCTGATATAGGGTGTTGATGTCATTAGACCACACCCCTTCTCATTACAGAGATGCACATCACCTAATATGCTTAATTGGTAGTAGGCTTTCCAGCCTATACAGCTTGGAGTAAGACAACATACATAACGAGGATGATGTGGTCAAAATCATTTGCCTAATAATTCTGCACTCCCTGTATATATAATGATATTGGTTGGTGAAAATGAGAATCGAATATTTTTTCACCCAGCCCTAGTGAGTACACCCCTCACATTTTTGTAAATATTTTATTAGATCTTTTCATGGGACAACACTGACGAAATGACACTTTGCTAAAGTGTATAGCTTGTATAACAGTGTAAATTTGCTGTTCTCTCAAAATAACTCAACACACAGCCATTATGTCTTAACCGTTGGCAACAAAAGTGAGTACACCCCTAAGAGAAAATGTCCAAATTGGGAGAGAATGTGGGGAGAATTTTGAGTGAATGGGGAGCAGGTGTGTTAAGTTTGATGCTATTGCTCTCACATGCTCTCATACTGGTTACTGGAAGTTCAACATGGCACCTCACGTTAAAGAACTCTTAGAGGATCTGAAAAAATGAATTGTTGCTCTATATAAAGATGGCCTGCTATAAGAAGATTGCCAACACCCCGAAACTGAGCTGCAGCACGGTGGCCAAGGCCATAAAGTGGTTAAAAAGGACAGGTTCCACTCAGAAAAGGCCTCGCCATGGTCGACCAAAAAATCATATCCAGAGGTTGGCTTTGGAAAATAGGCGTACGAGTGCTGCCAGCATTGCTGCAAGTGTTCAAGGGGTATGGGGTCAGCCTGTCAGTGCTCAGACCATACGCCACACACTGCATCAAATTGGTCTGCATGGCTGTCTTCCCAGAAGGATGCCTCTTCTAAAGATGATGCACAAGAAAGCCTGCAAACTGTTTGCTGAAGACAAGCAAACTAAGGACATGGATTGATGAAACCATGCCCTGATGAGACAAAGATAAACTTATTTGGTTCAGATGGTGACAAGCGTGTGTGGCAGCAACCAGGTGAGGAGTAAAAAGACAAGTGTGTCTTGCCTACAGTCAAGGGTGGTGGTCTGGGGCTGCATGAGTGGTGCCGGCACTGGGGAGCTACAGTTCATTGAGGGAACCATGAATGCCAACATGTACTGTGACATACTGAAGGGAAACTGGGCCGTAGGGGAGTATTCTAACATGATAACAACCCCAAACACACCTCCAAGACGACCACTGCATTTCTAAAGAAGCTGAGGGTAAAGGTGATGGACTGGCCAAGCATGTCTCAAGACCTAAACCCTATTGAGCATCTGTGGGGCATCCTCAAACGGTAGATGGAGGAGTGCAGGGCCTCTAACATCCAGCAGCTCTGTGACGTCAGCATGGAGTGGAAGAGGACTCCAGTGGCAACCTGTGAAGCTCTTGTGAACTCCATGCCCAAGAGGGTTAAGGCAGTGCTGGAAAATAATGGTGGCCACACAAAATATTGCATTTTTTGGCCCAATTTTGACATTTTCACTTTTATTGTCAGTGGTTTAGAAATTAATGGCTGTGTGTTGATTTATTTTGAGGGTACAGTAAATTTAAGCTGTACACTCACTACTTTACATTGTAGCAAAGTGTCATTTCTTCAGTGTTGTCCCATGAAAATATATAATAAAATATTTACAAATATGTGAAGGGTGTACTCACTTTGCGCGATACTATAAATAGCATCATTACTCTTCAGTGTCACATGATTCTTCAGAAATCATTCTAATATGCTGATTTGGTGAATAATTATCAATGTTAAAAACAATTGTGCTGCTTAATATTTTATGGATACCATGACATTATTTTCAGGGTTTGTGGATGAATAGAAAGCTCAAAAGAACAGAACTTATTTGAAATAGAAATCTTTTGTAAAATTAGAAATGTCTTAGAAATGTCACTTTCATTCAATGTAATGTGTCCTTCCTGAATAAAAGTAGTACTTTTAAACAAATCTTTCTAAACCCAAACTTTTGAACAGTAGTATAGATAGATAGATAGATCTGTCTACACACCCTGCTCAAAGTCAAAATTCTATTAAAGCAGGGGTTTTCAAACCTGTCCTGGAGGACCCCCAGCCATGCACATTTTACATGTCTCCCATATTTGACACACCCACCTCATGTCTTGCAGTCTAATGAGCTCATGAGTTTGCTCGATGAGGGAGACACACAAAATGCTGGGGACAGGTTTGAAAACCCCTGTATTAAAGGACAGTAACAACTTTGAAGGGCAATCATGATTAGACGGGAAGTGAGGTCATCACTGGACTCCCAGTTGGCCTTGGTGTTAAAAATGCAAATGTGGGTGAAAAAGACATCAGAGAGACTTCAATCAACCTGGTAGAGGGAAGCAGATGTTTTGTAATTACTAAAGTCAGCAAATGACATCTAAACTTACCCTGAATCAGAAAAGATGCAGATGTGTGATGCTGCCTTATTATATTAACTCATCAGTGAATGTTCTCATCAGCCTTTTCCTTTCATCTGGCCTTCATTCGCATTGATAGCTAATGACAAAGTGCACAGGACAAATGCGTGTCTGTTTTGAGTATCATGTGTGGGGGCGTCTAGACTAGAGTCATGGTCACTCAAGCATGTCAATTATCAACTGAACCACACTACATTTATAATACAGTCTTTATCCTTGTCACCCTGTCAAGCTTTTCAAGGATCCCTTGGTGAGAGGAGCCAAAGAGCAGGGACCCCCATTACATAATGTGTTAAATTGAGTGTTGCATTTTAAGCTTGGCCTATGACACCATATTAATGTATTTACTCTCTTTGTTTTAATACTTATATTGCAAAGCTATTAAAATAGTTATTAGTGATGTAGAGATTTGTACATTTTGCTCGTAGGCGGAACACCAGGAAAAGCGCAAGACCTCTTCCCTGATCAGTTGCTTAGCAGAACCTGATTTCACCAAGTGCAACATGTTCCTGGATCATCATCTTTGTCGATCCTGGAACAAAATTCCAATCAACCAATCAGATTTGAGGGACAAGTTTAAGGTTTATGTCTAGTTTAGGTTTACAACCAGGGTTAGGTGCTTCTTCATTAGTGTTATTCACCTTTTCACTCTGATTTTAGGGATAGGTTATGGGTAGGGTTAGGTTTAAGGATATGGATACGGTTAGGATTAGATTTTCGGACAGGAATGTTGTTCCAGGATCAATTCCTATCTGGCTACAGATAGCAGTCAATAATGCAAAAGCATCATTAGTGAACTGTTTTTGTGTTGAGGCATGACAAGTTTGCGGTGCTTCCAGACGATAAAGTCCCGTCCTCGTCTGCGCCATGCATCGTCATTAGCTGGGGCTACACAGCCACTGACCAAGGGTTGCAGAACCATTGAGAAACCTCCCAAGCACAGGAATGCAAGAAGAAAAGAAGAAAATACAGCAGGGTAGAGTCTCTGTAGACACAAACACCTCCACACACTTCTAGTGGAGTCTATATATTTTTTTCTGAAAATCCTGCATAGTGCACCTTTAATACTTTTGTTGGAGGGACAATAAAATGTTTAACTAACTTCAGCTTATTAAATGAATTATTTTATTGTATTTAATATTGCATTTGTTTAGCTTAATATTAGATTTGTGACACCCTGCGGCACAGACAGACCCCTTAGAGGTTGTAAAAACTTTGTTTAAGACTTCTCTTCTAAAAAGTTGTAGAAATATTGTCACTGAAGCTGAGTAGAAGTGGGTTCTGCTCTTATCTTCAGCCCCATTAAAAATACAGTTTTTGTATTGCAAACAGAGCAATGTTATGACAGCTGCTTCTGCAAGAAGCTCAACATACTCAGATAAAAACAGTATATTAGCTTCAGAGAGTGTGCAACACAGAGGTGTAATAAATGTGTGTGTTTGTGTGTGTGCGTGCGTGTGTGAGTGTGCGAAGTTTTAATAAATAATGAATTAAAGATTCATTTGAGAGTAGAGTGTCATAAGATTGCCCCAAAGTGCTTGGTGAATCATCAGTTCTGTGTTATGGTGGTTGTTTTACCCTTTGGGAGCCTTTATGAAAAGGTTGCTGGATCTAGAAATCTAAAATTACACAGATAAATTCAGTTTGCGCACTGACAGTCCTTTGCTTTCGCACAGCTTAGATCGAGAAGAGTTTGTGTTCTGTGTTTGCTGTGTGCAGCAGAGTCTCTTTGCTTTTCTAAGTTTAGTATTCATTTGTTTTTGCTGTGATTGGTTTAGTGTGTAAATTCTCTTCGTTGTGATTGGTTTAGTGTGCGCTGAGGTTAAGGTCAATTGTGTTGTCTTGATCTCTGTGTCAGTAAACAGGCAGTAAAATAGACATGGCACTTAATCTAACAAGATTTCACATTTCCTCCAGGTACAAATATAAAGTCTATTATAGTGTGCTTGTGTGTGTGTTTGTGTGTGTGTGTGTTTACTTTTGCTGTTTGCTTATGTGTCTTGTTTGTTAGTATGTGTGTTGTTTTCTTGTGTTTCTGTGTGCGACTGTGTGTTTAAGTTTGCACATGAATCCAGCAGACACTCAAACAGATGCTGGCGTGATGATCCTTTAACCTCTTTTGATGGCGCTATTCTCAACTTCAGGAGAAAGAAATTTGTGTTTAGATCAAAGTCTCGGGATTTGTCTTATTAGCATAGTGCAGTTAGGTACTACACCACCTGGCAGCAAAAATCTCCTTCATTTCAACTGACAGTCTTTCAAAAGTAGCCATGTATTTTGATAAAAGCATTTGCACTTTTTTATTGCAATGTAGGCATTCTGTTGGTATTTAGACATTTTGAGATACCACATCATCTGATCTTCTTAGTTTGGTTATACATATTAGATGGATTCCAACGATCTAGCAGTGCTTTATAGTCTCATTAAACTCTAAACGATTACAATAGACTGGGATTAAGAGCTTCAAGAGTACAGTAGTTGGAGTGCTGTTTCTGAAATCGATCTTAAATGTTGATGAGCTGTCCGTGGTCCTGAAAAGGTCTAGCAAGCAGTTTTTACAGAGCTTTGAGTTTCAAGAATGTACATTGTTTTCTTACAAGTTTTAGAAATGTTTGGAATTTAAGTGGTGTATTTCCATGCCAATTAATATTGAGAATAAATCATGACTAGTTGGATGTGGTTTGGAGGCACGTGGTATGCCTGATATGATGGTGACTTTGTGAAACCCGGCCTTAGGGGACATCCCCAACTATTGTAATAGTGGTGTGATTGTCACCTTTCTTTAATATTGTGATATGGTAAATAACTTTTCTGGAGAGCTGAGATAGGAAGTGTTTAGAAAAGATGAGATACACCATGTGAAATATAGTTCTACCGGAAAGACTCAGGAGAATTAATGCTGTAACAATGACATTTATTTAGGAGCTCAGCAATCAATCAAGTTCTTTGGCGTAGGCCCCGTTCGTAAATCGCATTTCGAGGGTAAGGAATCTGCATATCCTGCCTGAATACGAAGGCAGGGGCGCAGCTCACCCCGCGAAGAAAGGAAGGGGGCCATCTGGTGGTGGTGGGGTAGATGAAGGAAAAGAACATCCTGAAGTCTTCGGGGTAGAGGGGAGAGCCCATCTAGTGGTGTTGAGGATGACGGGAGGGCCTGACTGGTGGTGTTTGTGTGTGTGTGTGTGTGTGTGTGGGGTGGAGGCAAGGTCCCATCTTGGTGGTGGTGGGGAGGATGGTGGTGCTGAAGCGACAGTATCTGCGAACTCAGAACTTGCGCTAGCTTCATTTCCGGTGCATTTTGAGTTCTGAGTCTTTACCTTGTATCTTTAATGCTTAATGCATTTATGGCGTTTCTGCAAAGATATGAAACTGTTTCTGTCACATGAAACAGCTGAAGACACTTTAAGTACCGGTTACTGTGGCAACTATATTTTTTTTTGTCGCTGTTTTCTTTTTTTTTCTTTCTTTTATATATTTTCTTGGAAGTCTACTTTGAATGTTACATAAACAAGTTCCCCCTGATTTCCTCTAGCAAGCTGTTCTGAGTTCTTTCCATACAGTTCTGTGTTCAGACACTTTTAGGCCAGTTGCATTGAATGGACCCACCAGCTGCAGGTTTAGCGTCATGATTTATGAAACACATTTCACCTCCCAGAATCTGCTGCAGCAATATTAAGAAATGCAGTACTGGCCTGCATTTCACAAAGACACATCTGACCGGTTTTCAGTATTTTTTCAGCAACCGAATAACAGTCCTCCTAATTAAAAGTATAATTTTATCATTTTAATTAAGGCTGTTAATCGATTCAAATGAATTGCATCTCAAATAATTGCATATATCATGAACCAGCAGTCATTAATGTTGCCAGAAATAAACTTTCATTGAATATAAATGACTTCCTTGTTGTTTTTCACTGAAAACCGGTATCAGTTTAAACACCCCTTAAATGTGCGTTAGTATAAGAATTAGGCCTAGGTATACTGAAAAAAATTTGATTTGATTTCTATTCACAAGCTTGCAATTCGATTTCGATTCCAATTCGATTCGATTCAATATCGATTATATATATATCATGCACAATACATGGCAAATTTTCTCAAGGAAAACAAATCTCTCAATTAATACTGTAAACTATGCGAGTCAGTTGTAGCCTACTATAATATTGAAGGTATTGTTTTGTATACAAACACTTAAATTACACTCAATGATGTTTTTTTATAATAATAAAGTTATAATATTAACTTTACAATTACATAATCATATTTCTACAACAAATCGCTTTTTGAAATATAAACTTTTAAATGTGTGCTATCATAAAAACTTGCCAGATTCATTCATACATGCATAAAATATTGAAGAACATACAAATTATAATGAATAAGCCTATGTGATATGAGGCATGTCTTTAGCAAAATGCTCCTCTCTAAAGTTTGTTTATCTAGCTGACTAACAAGTTTATGGACACAGGATATGTTTTTTCTGAGGTAAATGTAACATGACAGTGACTACGTTTACATGTGCACCAATAATGCGACTATTTATAATAATCAGCGTATGATCTTAATCACAGTAAGATGTTTACATGACATGCAGAACTTTCAGTTTACATGCAATTTTCATTATTCTGATTATTGGCTAATAAGTAAACCACACTCAGAGAGGCACAGTAGTAGGCCTATGCGTGTTCATTGCCTGCTGCTTTTGTGTTCTTCATGCTGTCTAGATGAATATACGGAGCAGAGACTGAGCAGCGAGTTTTGTTGATAGAGTTTAATGATTTGGAGAAGAGAAAAATTCAGATTAATGTCACAAAGTTCATTCATGAAGTTGTGTGAACAACATGGTATCCGTGCAGGCTATCCGCGCAAATGCACACTTGGTCCTGGAGCATCCAGGATGCCTAATCGATTCTTAAAATCGAAAAATCAGCCCTACTAAGAATGATTTGTTAATTGTTACAAATGGTGTTTTAAAATGTTCTATATTGTTTTTTAAATAACCTCTCTATATGCCAAATATTTGTCTTTAGTCTGCTGTAATAGGCATGTTTTACCATGCTCAGTAGAACCAAACACAGATAATAGCCCCCGTCACAATGCTAATTCACTCCTTTTCGATACGTTTTTAACAGGAACTCACTGGGCTTATCAGACTCTAGGAATCTCTCTCTCTCCTGGGCAGGAGAGAGAGTGACGTCCTTGCTCTCTAAAAGTGAGTTCATATGAAGTAAGATTGTTTGCGAGGGAAGAAAAGGACTGCTGTGGCAATCACTTTTGAGGGGGGTGATTAATTGGAGGATTAATTGTCAAGCTGGAACAAAGTAGGACATTGTGGGAACATTCTGCTTAATGAAGCATGTTGTAGTGACAAAAGAGTGAAATCTCCTGCATTCATATGGTTTCTCACGCATAATTATGCTGCCTCTTAAGATACCTCGTTTTAGGCAAATTCTAAAGCAGCATTGCATGTAATCCCAGAATGCATTGTAATAAATTCTGAGATGATGGAAGACATAAATATAGAAAATCTTATATACAGTATAAACCATTTTCTTTTCAACACTGAAATTACAGTTAGTCAAGTGAAGTTAGTCAAAAGTGTAGTAAAAAAAAAAACTTTACACAATATGTTGTGTCATGTATTTTTATGCTCATATTATTTATATGGTCACATTTAAATCTTTTGCCTAGTTTGTTCACTTATTCGAATGTTCCCTATGTAGTCTATAGGAAGCTCACTTGTTTTGTCAGAGCTGTTGTCGTAGCTGTGCAGTTTTAACAGTTCCATCAGGTCTCTTTGCCACTTTTCTCTGGTGTTAATGTGGTGGATGGATTTTTTGTCTTCACTAGCGCTGCTGTAGCGACAGAGTCACCAAAATAAAGCTTCTACCTGCTGCCCCCTGCAGAGAGACAAGAGAAAGAGAAAGAGGGAGAGATGCGAATGCGCCTTTGGCTGATTGCACTCATGCTGTTAGTATGCAGGATGCTGTAGTGAGCCGTATTTATTCCGCAGGGACCATCCAGTATAAGAATACTGAAATCATGAGATGAGGTGACAGGAAGTGCTTGAGGCTGTAGAGCACAGTTGAGCAGTGCCATAACACTCACACAACTATCTAGAGCCTTCGAAGACCTCACCTGAACTCGCTGAGATCAAAGGCCCTCTCCATCCACCACAAGAAGGAGACTAACAGAATACGTAGGCAAGAATCAGGCCTTATTTTCACATTTTTCAACAGTTACCCTGGTAAATTATGTTTTTAAATATTCAGCAGCAATTGATGCTGAAACAGTTTTCTCTGGGTTCTTTATTTATAAGGTTGAAAATCGAGAACTGGTTCTTGCTCACCAAGCAACAAACATGCAGCATGACCAGTGTAGTCCGATTCATGAATGAATTAATCATGCGGGCCAGTTCGAATTAATCAGTCAAATTGGTTCGCGAATTAATCAGTGATGAACTCAGCCTAAGACACATCTGTGCAATAATCATGCTGTCTAATCAGTGAGGTGGATGGATTATCTTGGCAAAGGAGAAGTGCTCACTAACACAGATTTAAACAGATTTATGAACAATATTTAAGAGAAATAGGCCTTTTGTGTACTTAGAAGTAGTCTGAGTTCAGCTCATGTAAAATGGGGGCAAAAACAAAAGTGTTTCCAAAACAGCCCTGACCCGTCGAGGCATGGACTCCACTAGACCCTGAAGGTATGAAGATGTTAGCAGCAAATCCTTTAAGCCCTGTTGCGAGATGGGGCCTCCATGGATCTGACTTTTTTGTTCAGCGCTTTCCACACATAAAAATTTAATATTTAGAAAATTGCCTCTAAAGTTGTCTAAATGAAGTGTTTAGCAATGCATAATACTACTAATAATACATTTTTATATATTTACGGTAGGAAATTTAGAAAATATTTTCATGGAACATGATCTTTACTTAATATCCTAATTACTTTTGGCATAAAAGAAAAATCTGTAATTTTGACCCCTACAATGTCTATTGCCACAAATATACCTGTGCTAATTATGACTGGTTTTGTGGTCCAGGGTCACATTTTTGCTTTGTGGCAGAGCGTTTTACCATGAAAGGGTGTACATGGTCTGCAACAATGCTTAGGTAGGTGGTACTTGTCAAAATAACATCCACATGGATGGCAGGACCCAAGGTTTCCCAGCAGAACATTGCCCAAAGCATCACACTGCCTCCGCCGGCTTTCCTTCTTACCATAGTGCATCCTAGTGTGTTCTCCAGGTAAGCAACACGCATGCACCCGGCCATCCCCGTGATGTAAAAGAAAACGTGATTCATCAGACCAGGCCACCTTCCATTGTGCCATGGTCCAGTTCTGTTGCTCACATGCCCATTGATGGCTTTTTTTTGTGGTGGACAGGGGTCAGCATGGGCACACTGACTGGTCTGCAGATATGCAGCCCTGTACATAACAAACTGCGATGCACTGTATATTCTGAAACCTTTCTATCAGAACCAGCACTAACTTCTTGAACAATTTGAGCTACAGTAGCTGGTCTGTTTGATCGGACCACATGGGCCAGCCTTTGTTATGAAAATGTAACGTCCCGTACCATAAAATGTAACATCTCATCAGACTTGCCTGTTTACTATCCTAACCAGAGATACGGTGAAGCTATGGGTTTGGGCCAAAATACAGAGCCCGGAGCCCTCTCCTTGGACAGCACACCATATACGCATATTTTACTCTATCTGATTATTTGTAAGTTTGAACTCGTGAAACCTCTCTTACATTCTTAGGAAGTCCATCCAATGGTATATTTCAAAAACAGTGTTTCCTTAAACTACTTTTTTTAGGGGGTTGAGCCAAAATAGACAACAGGCGGTATTATGCAAATGTGTTACATGGTGACGTAGCTACATTATAGAAAAAAATAGCAGGAAATACAAACAAGCTATTCAAGGCAAGTGTTTTCTGTTGGAGAGATTCCCTCCCTTTGGCATTGACTTTGTGCTTTGTTAATTTCAGTCTGCAATCTGTGCTCCTCTGTTGTTGTCTCCAGATATTTCACTGCAGTTGTGTTGGATTTGGATGAAGGTGAAATAACCAAAAACAGGCTGCTGCAAGATTATTACATCTCCAGTGAGACCAGAATCATTCTGGTCCTGTCAGTTTTATTCATCCCCTCAGATTCAGAAATGTAACAGTGTGGTTTATTGCAGAGCCTTCTGGGAGTTTAGGACACAATCCCATTGCTTCGATTTTTTGATGAACGAATCTGATTCCTTGAAGGTTCTTTGCTTTCAACCTTTGGAAGAACGTAATTAAGAGCGTATTGGCTGGTGTTTACAGACAGTGATCCAAATAGTACTTTGTTCCGGATATGCTTTAATGTGATTCTCTGTGTTGTTTAGCCTCTCACAAAGTTTTTTAATGAAGTGGCTCTTTATGATTCACTATCACTATGAAATATTCTTTCACACGTTCAGAATAAACAAACTTGACATTCTCCTTCAGGTCCTCTTCAATCAAGATGGACTTGGGCATCATTATGCTGTGTGCTGACCTGAGCTAAAGATCTCCTTATGGGTCAGTACACTGTTTGTGCTCTAATTAAACACAAGGGAGGATTTTGAATTGGTTGCTTTCAAAATCCACACCAAGTTGTTTTTGCTTTTGTCTTTGACCCAGTTCTTTGCTGCCAGTGTCTTTTTTCTAGGGTTATATTATGAATAGAAATTTGTGTAGGTCTTTTACGTCCCTTTCAATCAATTTAATGCTTTCTTGCTGAATAAAAGTATTAATTTCTCAAACTTTCTAAAGGTAGTGTATTCTTGACTTGTCGACGGATATTCAAGAGAGATGTAAGTGTACACTCAGTAATTTTTCATTTGTGTTGTACTGCCCATTATTGCAGCTGTCTTGGTTATAAACTGACACTTTGCAGCTGTACAAAAATGTTCAGCTAATGATGCCATTGTAGAAATTCAGTTTATAATCAGCTACAGTATGATTAATTGATATTGTGAGTGCAGTTATTGAGATAAAGCGAGTACTATTCAGTTGGCCATGACACAAAACACATGATTGAAATGCTAAAAATAAAGGAAAATAATCTGTACTGTGCTTTGCATTGTGGTGTGACACTTAATACCAGGATTCATTTGACTTGCTTTATTTTTAACATCTTTAATACCTACATAGATTAAATAGGATGTTAAATACAATACATAAGCATACTTGCACAGAATGTGAATATTTGCCAAATTATGTTCTTTCACTGTGATACAAAAAAAAACTTTAAGATTGTTAATAATATCTCAGAGATTAAAACAGCATGGAGTTTAACAAGTTCCCACTTTTTACACCGGAAAACTAATTAAACCTGACATGTTCTGTGACAGCATTTTTTCTTCAGCAACTGAAAAATGACCTTTATTTTAATATGCATTACCCTGTATTTCGACCACATGAAAATTCCCATTAATCACCTGTGTGAAATGACATATGATCCAGCAGCATGAAATAGTTATGTCAGAAAGGGCAAATGGCTGGATGTGAAAAATGCCATCACTGAGCCTTAGCTCTGATGAAGATAGCGGCAGGCTGCCCATATGTGGCTGTGATGAAAGATCACAGTGAATGTGGTTTTAATCTCTGAGCAATGTCTCTCAAGGACAACCGCTGAAGCACCTCGAAGTGCTCCCTCTCTCTCCGGAGCCGGCTTTGACGGATGGCCCAGCGGTTCTGAAATGATAGCCTATTATTTTACTTTGCATTGGATAAATGGCAAGGCTTGCAACTCTGTCCTTGTAAAGCCTGGCAGGACCAGATGGGGAGGATCGGCGAAGGGCTATGGGACATGCTTTTGTCTGGACAACATGATTTCATTCCATTCATGAACTTAAGTGCTATTTTTTCCATGACTGTGCAGATTTCAAGAGAATTGCTTGAATTCATGAAAACTCAGTGATTTAGTAAACAGCTTGTTTGAATCCCAGCAAACATCTATTAGTGCTTACATGCCCATGGGGAAATGTCTCGAAATTTAGTTTGCGTAAAGGTTGAACAAGGTCTAAACTGGTGCTGAATGCCACACTCACTCATCCTCTCTTTTGTCTATTTTCCTCTCTTTGTCTTTCATAGATCAGCTAGATTCATGGTCTCCTTCACAGTACTTCGATGAAGACAGCTACCCCTCCCCTCCCAGGAATATGAAAGGTTTATCAAGCGGCCGTCCTCAGCTCACCTTCACATCAGGACACACCTGTGGGCTGCCAGACTGCGATCAGTCTCTTGATCACTTGCAGCATGTCGGCCCCGACTCTCGCTCTCCCTACCTGCTCAGTCCGACCGAGAGCTGCCCTCTGGATCCACACCGCTGCTCGCCCCGCAGCTCCATCCACTCCGAGTGCATGGTGATGCCCGTTTCCATGGCATCTGACCACGTTTCCAGCAGCACCTTTCCCAGAATGCACTACAGTTCACACCACGACGGCTCGCGGGACGACGGCTCCACTTCTCACGGTGGCAGCGGCGGTGGAGGGGTTGGTGTCAGTGCTGGCGGTGGGGGTGGCGGTTCCGGGAAGATGAACCGCATTCCAGCAAACCTCCTCGACCAATTTGAGAAGCAGCTGCCAATTCATAGAGACGGATTCCACACGTTGCAGTACCAGCGCACGTCTGCCACCACCACGAGCAGCGAGCAGCGCAACGAGAGTCCCGGGCGCATCCGACACCTGGTGCACTCCGTCCAGAAGCTCTTCACTAAATCCCACTCGCTCGAGGGGTCGTCTAAGATGAACGGCACCAAGGGAGACTCTCGCTCAGACAGCGGACACCACCACCACCATCATCACGGACATCACCATGGAAACCATAAACACAGCAAACGGAGTAAGAGCAAGGAACGTAAGTCAGACTCCAAGCAACGCTCAGGGATAGCTGGCTGGTGGAGTTCTGACGACAACTTGGACAGTGACAGCACCTACCGGACTCCCAGCATCATGAGCCGGCACCACGGAGATCATATCACTCACTGTTACCCAGACACGGGCCATGGGCACTTTGGTGACCTTTCTCTCAAGACCTCCAAAAGCAACAACGATGTAAAATGTTCAGCATGCGAGAGCATTGCTATGGCCCCGGAGGGCAAATTTATGAAGCGCAGCTCCTGGTCGACACTGACCGTCAGCCAGGCTAAAGAAGCCTACCGCAAATCTTCCCTCAACCTAGAGAAACCAACCATGCCTCAAGATCTGAAGTCCTCCATGAGGCCTTGTCATTATTTGCAGGTGAGATTTCTTTCATGCAGATGCGAATGCAGGTGAGGACAGTGGTTCTCAACCAGGGGGCCTCAGCAAACCTTGCCAGGCAGGCTTCAAAATGACTTTTAAATACATTTTAATTTAAGTAAACTACAACTAAAATGCAAGATATTTATTATTTTAATTTGCCTTGAATTAATTCGAATGGGCTCCCTTGGAGTAAAAAATGAGAACCACTGCTCTAAGATGTTTAGTGTTTCAGTGTTTGCGTATGTGTGGGGAGTAATGCTGTTCATTTTTAAAACAAACCTCTGTGTGGCTGCTTTCTGATCCATGTCTTATTGGTGCCTGTAGATTGTTGTTTAATATTCAGAGGGTTCCCAACAGAGTCAAAAGTAATAGTTCACTGAAAGGGTTGTTACATAGGTGGGAATATGTTTGTTTTCGCTGATGGAGAATATAGATTGAAGTGTGTGTGTGTGTGTGTGTTGCTGTTGTGAGGTGCTAATGTGCTAAATTGAGAGGCATATTTATTGGTCTTGTCACTCTGACTAGACCAGTTTGTTCCTGTTGTTTATATACAAAATTATTGCAAGCAATGAGTCATATTGATTAACATTGATCTTTCTGTGCTAACGCGTGATTTTCCGAATGGATCACATTCAGTTGGAATTCATTATTCATTGTGCTGTCAGACCATTGTAAATAGCTTCTTGTTGTTTTCTAGTTCATTGTTACAATTAGGCCTGTTTATCCTATATATGGATGGTGGATTGTCACAGGTTATCATTGTAGCAAAATGCAATCAGTTTCCAAAATTGCTGAAATTAATCACATATGTGTCATGGTAGAGTACAGCTACTATGCAAATACTTTTGTAAATTGCTTGTCCTGATTGGGATAATTTGTGTTTTAGTACATGCCCATGGTAGCTTTTTTTAATAGCACTAGGCCTACTTTAAAGAGGACAGTGATATTGCTTTAGTTAATACATCCCATGTTAGAATTAGACTGTTGTTTTTGCCTCACTTTATATAAGGATAATGCTTTATTCTTATTCAAAACTGGTTCCATTTTTTATAGTTGGCAATAAAGTGAAAATTCACCCTATTTTCTAAACGCATGATATTGACCTTATTGTAAATTATTATTATTTTTTTTTTGATCTTGCAATTTTAAATCAAACGGTCATAACTGGACCTTCAGGTGAAACAACATCCTTTTTGTTCGGTGATGTATGCTGGACTTGGTTGTGTTACTGGTTCGTCTTCGGCCCTCAGAGTTTCCTGCGCTTATTCATCAGCACCTCTACTGAATATACTGTGCACTGCAAAATATTGGATTCCTTAACAAATTACTCTAATGTGCCGTTTCTTTTTAGTGAATTAAAAACATACAGCACGGCCAGTGTAGTCTGATTTTGAACTAATTAATCTAATGAGTTATTTTTAGTGAATTAAAAACATATGAAACAACCATTGAGATTCTTAAATAAATGAATCTATTGAGTAATTTTTTTATTGAATGATATTTATCAAAAGTATTCTTAAATATTTATGAATGTACATTGTTTAGTACTGTAGTCTATAAAAGGTTGATTATTGGATTGCATTTATCTTTGAAAAGACTTCGGCTAAGGAACGACTTTACCTGAGAAAACAAAGGAAGTTTTCGGGAAATTAACATTTGAACTCTCTCTTGTGCATTTAGAGTCCCCATCTGAGACGACATCACACTAAGTCGATCACCCAAGAATTGCCTTAATTTACATTTCTTTCCCTTCACTGCCTCTTCCCCCATATCCCCCCTATAATTCACCCAAAATCTACATGAGTTAATGTAAACAAGTACTATACAGTTTATACATGTTTGGAATCAGTTTAAGTGTTTCAGCACGACTGGTACAAAGGTCTTATTCTCACAAAAGAAAAGCAAAAGGTAACAGGTTATAAGAGTTTAGAGATAATTTGCCTATTGTGTGTTGTGTGTCCTCTGCCAATTGGTCTTTACCTCCTATCCTCAATAAGGTGTAAACTACAGGTCTGGAGACTTGATTAATGCTAATTCCCATTGTGAACTCATGTTTACATTTGAAAGAGGTTTCTGTCTTGGTCTGGTATTTAAGGAGATGCAGAAGGGTCAGGGTGATTCTGTAACTAGATCAGCCCATAATGCTATGCGTTATGTATGTTATTTTCGTGTTTTTGAGATCCGGATAAACGGTTATAAATTCAATAAAGAGTTTAACAGATTAATTAAATAGGTAAACTATTATATTAATGACCACAAATTCGAGGTCATGATAAAATGGAGTCAGATAAAATTAAATTGGAATTAAATTACTTTGCCCCACTGAAAAGACAGAACGTGCAAGAAACCTTCACACGCTAATCGTAAGCCGCCATTGGAACGATTAGGTGGGCCTTACAACTTATACCTTTAAAAAGCTGTTCCATTTAGTCTGTGCTTGCTAGTAGTGGTTTATCTGGAGGACGAGCAATAGCCTTTAACTGGTGAAGCTAGTTGACCAATGTTGATTTATGTAACCAGGTTGGGAGACCAGCATCCAAAACACAACATATGCTGGTCTGTCAGAACTAGTTAGTGTTGCAGATGTCTGACTCAAGCAGTTAGATCAGCAGGTACAAGGAAAAAACACCCTCAGTAAACATCTGCTGACACAGCAGCCTCCACCAGTTCTGTACTTATGCAATAGCAGAGCAGAAGCAGTGAGGCTGATGGCCCCATTGAGATAATTAATGAATGGATGGATCTGAGTGTTTCCTCAGGGAAAGAAAGAATCCAGAGTTCCCAGAAAGAACCTAAATCAATATTAAGTGTTATGTTTTGTAGGCTTGTGGAGATATAATTCGGGTCTCATTGAGTCAACTTAGATAGTCTACATCCTAGGCATATTTTGTGTCAATAATGACAGTGACCGTGTGTCTGATATTATCCTGAAGTGAATCTGCTATTGTTACGCTGATACTGTCATTGGTCAGTGAGGTTAATAGTTGTGACTGTAGAAAGTATGTTGGTTAGAGTGCACAAATTGTGCCCAGTCTTCATCCATACATCTCATCTAAATCCAATTTGTCAATACCATTTTGGTAAAGCTTATTAATAGGATTGAGTTATTTGCAGCAAACCTTTTATAGACAAATTTGTACCTTAACAGGTCACAAGATGTAAATGCTCAAAACTTGAACAACACATATGTGTCATAGTAGAGTACAGCTATGTGAATATTTTTTTGTAAATTGCTTGTCCTGATGGGATCATTTGTGTTTTAGTACATACATTTTTAATAGCACTAGGCCTACTTTAAAGAGGACAGTGATATTGCTTTAGTTAATTCATCCCATATTAGAATTTGACTGTTGTTTTAGTCTCAATTTACATTAGGATAATGCTTTATTCTTATTCACAACTGGTTTCATTTTGTTCATAGTAGAGGGAAAATTCACTCTATTTACTAAACGCATGATATTGACCTTATTGTGAACAATTATTTTTTTGACCTTGTCATTTTAAATCAAATTGTCATAAATTGACCTAATGGTGAAACAACATCATTTTTGTCCGGGTGTTGTATGCTGGACTTTTTTCTTTCAGTGAAAGTGGAAAACTTTCATCATCCATTTTTTAAAAAGTCTAATTGGTTTTCTTCAGTAATCACTCCTTATTCTAATTTCAGCTCAAATGCATTTGTGACAAAAATGTGGACTTTCACTGAGGGATGAAAGCAACTCTTCCCATCTATCTTTCTTAGCACAGCAATTAGCTTAAGTGTGTTTGTATTTCAAATATGTCCAAGTGGATTAAACATCAGCCTGGAGAAAGGGGACAGAAACCATCCAGCAGTCAATGACTGTGATGCATCTCTGGGTCAGGCGTTTAATAGGTTCTCTCGACCCCAACAAAAATAGCCTGCGCCGTCTATCACGCTGATGCTATTTTTGGCTGCTGTTATCGATGCAGCCAGCTGTGACGCAAACTCTCCGGGAGGGACGTTTGCCCCTTCACTCTGATGGTCCGGTGTCCTGAACACTGCCAGCCGAACGATAGCAATAAAGCAGCTATTTTTGGTGTGTGTTCATCATGGATTGCATGTCGTGAGCAGATTTAATCATTAGCTAAGATTGTGATTTGGATAAAAATCAATGCTAAATGGTTTATGAGATGAATTTTGGCAAGGGTTTCCTCCACATTTCAACACTTCTTACATAAATCATCGATCATGTTAGAAGGAGGACAGCAATTCATTTCATTGTGGACAGAAGCCTCAGTGCTGTGATGGAGCATTTCCAGTTGCGTTATGCGTAAAATGTTATAACAATTCAAACTGGCCCCAAAAGTTTTTAAGCGGGTTCACATGGATTTTGAATGCAACTACCGAACATCCTATTTATTTAAAATATTAGTTGATTGATTATTGAAGGTTGAAAAAAGTGTTTTTCTCTAGATAATTTGCTTTCAGCTCACAGATCTGCACCACCTTTTACAAGCTTAATCGTATTATTCCCCAATGAGGTGTTTACATTAAGGCTTTTCCTTCCCTATAAACTATCAGTTGGTTTATGAACGAATGATTAAAATGCATGTACACGTAGCAAATGATTTCACTGTCAGATGTGTTCTTTTTAAACATTTCAGTATGACTTTTATGGTGATATCCGTTACCACCATGTGGATATATCCCTAGCTCTGGGTCCTAATAAAACTGGGCAATTTACATATACTGCAAAAAAGAAGTAATTTTCTTAATATTTTTGTCTTGTGTTCCAGTGAATTATCTAAATATGCTTAAGACCTAAGAAATTGTCTTTTTTGTTTTTGTTTTAAGCAGAAAACACTAATTTAGTTAGGGTTTAGTAAAATAAGGGTATTTCACGATACATGACTATTCAAGAGTAATGTACTATAAAAGACGTACAGCTGTGAGATATGAGTTAGTGTCCAATGTCCATGGTAACAGAAGACTAGCGTGAACTTCAAAAAAGAGATCATGTGAAAAGAATGACAACAGCCTAAAAGAACCAAGACAAACTGAACGTGGATGTTTGTGGATGTGGATGCATTACATTTATCAAAAGTGATAGTAAAGACTTATAAATTGTTACAAAATTATATTTTAATTAAATGCTGTTCTTTTGAACCTTCTATTCATCAAATATTCCTAAAAAAATAGCATGGTTTCATCCATACATCTCATTTAAATCCAATTTGACAATTTCATTTTGGTAACGCTTATGGATAGGATTGAGTTATTGACAGCAAACCTTATATAGACAAAATTAAAGACCTTAACAGGTCACACAAAATGTGTAAATGCTCAAAACTTTTACAACACATATGTGTCATAGTAGAGTACAGCAACTATGTGAATATTTTTTGTAAATTGCTTGTCCTGATGGGATCATTTGTGTTTTAGTACATACCTTTTTAATAGTACTAGGCCTGCTTTAAAGAGGACAGTGATATTGCTTTAATTCATCCCATATTAGAATTAGACTGTTGTTTTTGCCTCACTTAATAGTTGTTTTAACAGTTTTCAGACTTCTTTCAAAAACATTAATTCTAAAAAAAAGTATATGACCCCTATATGCACCTTAAGTACATTTATCTTGTTTTTAAAGACATTCAGGTTGCTTTTAAGTGTTTCTACTGTTGGAATCCTTAACATTGTTGCTTGGCTATGTAACTGGTAATAACTTTTGAAAATCAAAAATTAGATGGAGTGCTTGTAAAAATAAATAAGATGTCATTCCTATTAAAATTAGCATTCTGAATGATAATGTGTTTGTATATAAATTTCAGCAGTGCACAACATGTCATATCATGAATATAAAGGAATAACTTGGGATGACGATAATTCTGACATAATTCTGGGTTTTCACATCAAATTTGTGTGAATGTCTGTGGCGAGGTGCACGAACGAGAGACGTGGGAGGAGCGAGTGAGACCTCCGAGCTCCCTCATGAGAGGACTCAAGACCAGTGTGCCTCGCAGGTGACGCTCATTATCAATCACGCGCCGGTCTCACTCGCTTCTCCCGCGTCTCTCTTTCGTCCACCTTGCTACAATGTCCTTAAAAGTAAAGAAATTAAGTTTTCAAGCATTTTGACATTGACATTTCATTAAAGGTTGCCAGGTTGGCAAGCATCACTGAGTTTAGTCCACTGCACTGTGAGCATCACAAGTATTCATTGTCTGAATAATAAAAGATCACTCTAAATAAACAGTCCTCTCTAGGTGAGCCTTGCAGTGTCTAACTGCAAAGTCCTTTGCACTTTGACACACAGTTTACACTTTTCATTATGATTCCGCCTTGTTCCTTCATTCTTTGTATTCTTTGCCTGCCTCTAAAGGCTACAAGAGAGGATTGCATTTTAATAGATTTTCTGATAGGTCATTAGAGGTGAATCTAATAACCAATTAATAAGACTGTTTACAAGCCTGCAGGAGCCAAACAGCAACCCTTACACACACACACACACACACACACACACACACACACACACACACACACACACACACACACACACACAGAGAGAGAGGGGGACTCAAAGAGATTCTGTCTTGACAACAACTCAATAAACTGTGAGAGTTAGACAACTAAAGAGGTCAGACACAGCTGGTGTGTGTGTGTGTGTGTGGAGATGGGTAAGGAAATGTTGATGACAGCAGATGTTATTTGCGTTGCTGTTTGTCCCCTAAATGAGCTTAAACATGTTTGATCTTTCAGACGAGATAATCAGATACACCTGTTCAAAAACAAACACATTTACTTTAATATTGAACTTTTTTAAATGGCTTAAACTGAATTAGAGCAAGATTCAGTGCTTCTCTGAATTTAATTATTTTGTTTTACTTCAGTATTTTGTATTTTGCAATTTAAATGTTTCATAAGAAACATCTTATGATAGTTTGAGTATGATTCTGTGTTCAGTAATTGTTTAAATATTTTTGAAATGAGTTTTTTTGCTGCTTTTATTTGATCAAAAACATAATAATTTTTTTTTAAATATCTGTTTTTTATTTCAATATACTTTAAAATGTAATTAATTTCTATGACGGACAGGCTAAATTACTGTCACATGCCTGTCCTGTCTTGTGTGCACATGTGGGTTTTGTTAGTGTGGCCATGTGCCTCTGTCATTGTTTGATCCCTCCCCCTTGTTATCTGATTATTGGTTTCATTTGCCCCACCTGTGCCACCTCATTCCCAGCTTGATTTCTCCCCTTTATATACCCCTTGTGTTTGTCAGTCTTTGTCGGATCCTTGTAATGTCTCCCAGTTCCCGGGATCTTTGTTGGTTTGTGTAAGTTGTCTTTTGTTTCTTATTATGTGTTTTTTCCCCCTCGTGGGTTTTTGTTTTGTGTTTATGTTTTGTTTTTGTTAATAAATCCTTTTTCATCTGCACTTGAATCCTCGCACCAGTTTTCCTTTGTGTAAACGTGACAATTACTCTAGTGTCGCAGTCCTTCAGAAATCATTTAAATCATTTATCATTTCTTATTATTATCAGTTACTGTCTAATACTTTGTGTTGAGCTGTTTAATATTTTTGTGGAAACCATGAGACATTTTTCCATGTTTCTTTGAAAATAATAAATGCTGTACAAAGCATTTTGTAACAATTTAAATGTCTCTACTGTCTCTTTTAGTGAATGTGTCCTTGCTGACTAAAAGTACACATTTCTTTAAAAAAAAAAAAATGGTCTTACTGACCACAGATACTTGAACCTTATATATATATTTTTAAGTATGTTTTTCCCTGGAAATTCAGTAGTACATTTTGCATTTATATATTTTTAAATAAATATAATCCAGTGAATTAAATACTTTACAAATTAAACTTACTACTTCCTTTTTTGATTTTTCTTTTTATTTGCAATTAAGTCAATTGGCTTCAGTGTAGCAATAGCTTCAGATTATATAATAATAGCAATAATAATAATACAAATTTTAATAAATTCTGATTTAATGGAATAATTTAGTTCATCACTCAAACAGGCATGTGACTGATAAATGACATTAATGTTCCATACAGGGCACACAAAATACAAACCCTAAAACCAAGAAATGTCTTCAGACAAACATTTTATTTGCCAAAAATGGCAGACTGCAGGAACATAACACCTTTTGCTTAACATTAAGTCAGTTTTGTTTATATAGCCCAATATCACTAATCCCAACCAAACACATCCTGCACATTTTATTATAAATTATAATTATTAAAAATCTGTAATGGTATTTTCTCTTGTTAAATACTCCTGAAAAAAGTATTGATACACATATGTTTACTACAATTTCCTTAGAAAGAAGTAAAATAGGGTGTTGTGACTGTGAGTTATCTGTTCCATTCATACTTCTAGCCAGAGGATGCCCTTGTGCTAAAAGTCCACAACGGAGACTCATAGAAGTCATTACTTATGACGTTTCAGGAAACCCTTTATATAGATAAAGGCATCCAGAAATTGCTGTAGAAGAATAAAACGCAGATAGAGACATTTTGACTGATGAAACATGAAGACAATAAACATAGGCCAACAATTGCGCCAATAGGTTTATCTGTGTTCTTGACTTCTCTGACATTTTCATGAGAATCATTTATAATGCAATCGACAGACTTTATCACTGTAAAGAATACTATCAAATATTCTATTTTTTCCCTCATTCTATCATGAAGCCACGTCAGCTCACTAAAAGTTGTAGTTATTTCAAACACTTGACTTATGTTGTGAAGTGAGTTTGGAGTAAAAGTGTCATTAAAAGTACTCTTTTGTTGGACAAACGCTTTCTCATTACAAGTTTGGAAAGATGTTTGGCGCGTTGCTTTTCAATGCATGTTATAAGTGACACAAACTAAGCGCTTGCAGAGATGGAGCAGCATTTACACGAACCAAACGATCCGCTAGCTATGATCAGTGCTGCACTTAATCGTGAAACACTCCGCACATATTTATTTAAATAAATGATTTCATAATAGCACGAAGCACAATCGCGATTCCGGTTAATGAAGCTCACAAACAAGCGCTTCTGTCTCACACACATGCAAAAATTGTATTGCATGCTTGCTGCTGTGGCAATTTTATTAATCTAACATTTGTCCGTAGCACATGTGACACTACCGTATTGGGGGAGAGGGAAAAAATCTGTGATTTATCAAGAATTTTACACCACAGATTGTGTCTGTCCTCTGCCATTTTTGGTTAATTAAATGTCTAAAAATATCAATCTCCTTCAAGACTTAATTAACCTAAAGTCTTCTATGGATTAGGTGTGTGTGTGTGTGTGTGTGTGTGTGTGTGTGTGTGTGTGTACGTGTGTGTGCGCACATGTGTTTGGGTGTGTGTACAAGGGTGTCTGTGACATTTACTAATTTTCATTGACTCCTGGATCAGAATCATTCTTCTTGCAGAATGCTAAAGACCACATGGCCATTGAAATGTGCCCCCTGTGTCCTCGACTGATAAACAAAAGGTTTTGGTAAAAGGACACAGAGTTAATAAAGCTGTTTTAATTTAAATGTCATTTACTGTGGTTTAATTGATTCGAATCCTTACGGAAATATGTTGCATTGACTAACAATTTGTTTTAGCTTCAATGTTAAAATACTTGTTTTGAAAAATGTACTATTAATAATTTTCATTTACTTACCCTCGTGCCATTCCAAACTTGCTTGACTTTCTTTAATGGAAAAGAAAGGCAAAAATTAAGAGTTTTGCTTGTCGATCGCTATTCATCAATAATCATCACCTCAATTTAGCTATTAACCACAGTGAAGGAATGATCCACGTGCAAGAGAACTTTATTAAAATAATACCAATTACAGCCGAAGTAAACCAGAATAAACATGAAAAAAACAGGGAGCAGAACTGAGAACCTCAATGAAACAAAGGACAACACCAGGGGCCTATATCATGTAGCTTGTTTAGGTGGATAGCCAGGTTTCGCTTTAGTTTGCGCCAACCCTGGCACCATGATAGTGGTTTGGCTTTTAGCAGTGTTCATCACCATAGTAACTTATGCTTCACTGCTAACCTGCTCTGGTTATGGTTAGGCAGGTTATGTTCCAGGTAAGATTTCAAAATGAAATTGGTCCAATCAGCTGTGAGCAAAGTGACACATGTCTGATGCAATAAAGTCACTCCCTGTTTCTACTGCAAATTAAAGGTCACTACACAGCAAATTATTTTTAAAGATAAAATTGTGTGGCTTTTAGCAATGCCTGTTTATAATAATAATTTTGTATGATTTAGATATTATTTATGTAATTATACCCTTATTTCATTACACCCTTAATCCATTCCATTACGCAGTACAATTTTAGTTTATCAATTATTATTATTAAGCACTTAGTTTAAATGAATATAAATATATATAAAAGTAATATAAATAAGCTTTAGAATAAATAGGTATGAAAATGAATACACGTGATCTTAAATGTTCAATTCTCTCTATATGAACTACATTTATCTCTTCTTCTTAATATTCTACAGAAGAGAGAAGTGAATCATCAAAATAAACAGCATCTAAATCAAAACGGCTATGTTATTGAATGAAATATCAACCCAGGATGAGCGATAGGACTGTGAAGCTTTGGGGGTGTTGATGGACTCCATCTACTCCATCTGTGTTTTAATCCTCGTTCTGAATCAGATCTGGATGTAATATGTGACAAAAACATGATTTCTCAGTTTTTTCTCAAAATGTTGTTTTTTCATGAAACTTGCCCACATTCAAGTGTTGATAAAAAAGAAAGAAAGAAAAAAAGCATGAACCGAGAAAAAGTAGAGGGTCTGTTCTTTCTTTTGATATATTGCATGTTTAGATATTCATCTAACAAGATATTCTATAGGACATGAAAATGACCAAAAACGTTGGCGGTGACCGGCAAATTTCATGTTTACGCTCACTTAAAGCAATAATTGATTATGTTTACGATTATACTTGACAAGACAGGCATTTTGACATAATTTCGTGTGAAAAACTGTGAGACGCATAGGCGCGCTTAGTGAGTACCAAACTCAGAGACGCGGGCACTTTCTCATCTGTGCATTATGCGCTTGAATGTTTAAATGGGCAAGGTTTACAAATGCGCAAATTATCAACTTCTGTGGAGATGCAGCACTGCAACTGGCCCGAGTGTCTTTCACGCTGGCCCCGGGCAATCGGGCAGTCCGTCCTTATTGTCGGTCAATCAATTTTCAATCTTTTTGTTTAATATATACAGCTCTGGAAAAAATAAAGAGACCACTCCAAGTTCAGAAATCAATGTTAAGTGGTCTCTTAATTTTTTCCAGAGCTGTATATAATTTGAAAATTGATTGACCACCAAATTGGTATCTATATGCATTATGTACGTAAATAGTCACTGAACAAAAGAAGTAGTATGGCACGTTTTTTTCTTATAGCGTCTGTTTCCATGATGATTCGTGGATTCGTTGCTCAGTTGTGTGTGTCGTGTGTTAACCATGAACATACTCTGGATTAGTTCAACTTAATCCTGGACGCATTTTTGAATCTCATAAAGCCAAAGTGTTTGGCTCCTTTGTTTCAGAGAATGCAACACTTTTCATGGAAAGAAGTTGGTTCAGATACTGACTGAGATAAAAAGACAGCTTTAAGTGAAAAGGGAGCATCTTAAAAGAAGATCTGCCTGTTTATGAAGCAGTCAACAAGACTAAAGACTAAAGTGTGGTATGGCAACTGCACTGTCTCAGACCAGAAGGCCCTCCAGCGGGTGGTGAAAACTGCCCAATACATCACTGCTGTTGGACTACCCTCTGTCAAAGACAATTACCACAAACGCTGCCTAAAGAGAGTGAGAAGTATTCTCAAAGACTCCTCTCACACCAACCATGGACTGTTTACTTCCCTCCCATCTGGGAGACGTTATAGGAGTCTTTGCTGTCGCACCAGCATTATCAGGAACAGTTTCTTTCCCTCAGCTGTCAGTCTACTGAACTGTAATCTCAGACGCTAAACACTGGATGGATTTTATATTTTTTGCCATTTTATCTCTCATTGATGAATGCACCTTCTGAATTATTATACTTGTTTATTTGCACCTTATGTAAATTTAGTTATTTGCATTGAGCTGGTCTGTATATATATATATATATATATATATATATATATATATATATATATATATATATATATATATATATATATATATATATATATATATATATATATATATATATATATATATATATATATATATATATATATATATATATATATATATATATATATATGTACGTGGCATTGATTCAACAAGGTGCTGAAAGCATTCTTTAGAAATGTTGGCCCATATTGATAGGATGGCATCTTTGATGGAGATTTGTGGGATGCACATCCAGGGAACAAATTTCCCGTTCCACCACATCCCAAAGATGCTCTATTGGGTTGAGATCTGGTGACTGTGGGGGCCATTTTAGTACAGTGAACTCATTGTCATGTTCAAGAAACCAATTTGAAATGATTCAAGCTTTGTGACATGGTGCATTATCCTGCCGGAAGTAGCCATCAGAGGATGGGTACATGGTGGTCATAAAGGGATGGACATGGTTAGAAACAATGCTCAGGTATGCCATGGCATTTAAACGATGCCCAATTGGCACTAAGGGGCCTAAAGTGTGCCAAGAAAACATCCCCCACACCATTACACCACCACCACCAGCCTGCACAGTGGTAAGAAGGCATGATGGATCCATGTTCCTATTCTGTTTACGCCAAATTCTGACTACCATCTGAATTAGGGATGGGCATGATTAATCGACGATCGATAATTGATCGTTAAGAATTTCGTTGATCACGTTAATTTGTTATCGATTAATCTAATGCATTTTTTTAATCTAATGCACTTTGCGTTGTGTAGTGTGAGTCAGCAATTAAACAAATTTCACTGTGTGGCAGCAATTAAACATTTTACCACCAGGGTGCAATACCACTCAATGCGAGACTGGCATCAAAGCAGAACTTTCTGAGGGAGACTTCCCCACCCCTGAACTGCACATCTACAGACTGGTGAAAAGCACCGGCGGTGGTCGGCCAAACAATATTTTTTTTTGTATGTGAATGCTGTTTTACGTGAATATTACGACAGGAGTGAAGCACAATACTTTATTTACAAAATAAATAATAGGTTCGCAATTAAATGTTACCTCGCAGCCATGGAAACATAACATTAACATAGCCTACATGAAAAATATGTTCGGTTTGCCTAACTGAGCGTAGTTTAACTGTCTGCCACAAGTTGATCTTGTAAAAAAGGTCTCATCGAGGAAAAACACGCTGTATTTTTGTATTCATTGTATTTTTGAATTATAAAAGTTAAAATAATTAATTATTATAAAAAATATTAATGATTAATCGATAGTCGATCGTTAATTCTCCCGATGATCGACTAAGAAAATTTAATCAAATGCCCATCCCTAATCTGAATGTCTCAACAGAAATCGAGACTCATCAGATCAGGCAACATTTTTCCAGTCTTCAACTGTCCAGTTGAGCTTGTGCAAATTGGCAACTCTTTTTCCTATTTGTAGTGGAGATGAATGGTACCCGGTGGGGTCTTCTGCTGTTGTAGCCCATCCGCCTTAAGGTTGTGCGTGTTGTGGCTTCACAAATGCTTTGCTGCATACCTCAATTGTAACTAGTGGTTATTTCAGTCAAAGTTGTTCTTCTATCAGCTTGAATCAGTCGGCCCATTCTCCTCTGACCTCTAGGATCAACAAGCCATTTTCGCCCACAGGACTGCCGCATACTGGATGTTTTTCCCCTTTCACACCATTCTTTGTAAACCCTAGAAATGATTGAGCGTGAAAATCCCAGTAACTGAGCAGATTGTGAAATACTCAGACCAGCCCGTCTGGCACCAACAACCATGCCACGCTCAAAATTGCTTAAATCACCTTTCTTTCCCATTCTGACATTCAGTTTGGAGTTCAGGAGATTGCCTTGACCAGGACCACACCCCTAAATGCATTGAAGCAACTGCCATGTGATTGGTTGATTAGATAATTGCATTAATGAGAAATTGAACAGGTGTTCCTAATAATCCTTTAGGTGAGTGTATACAGGTCCTTCTCAAAGAATTAGCATATTGTGATAAAAGTTTGTTATTTTCCATAATGATAAAATTTAAATTTCATATATTTTAGATTCATTGCACACCAACTGAAATATTTCAGGTCTTTTATTGTTTTAATACTGATGATTTTGGAGACCGAAATTCCTAAGAAATTTAGCATATTTCATCCGACCAATAAAAGAAATGTGTTTTTAATACAAAAAAAGTCAACCTTCAAATAATTATGTTCAGTTATGCACTCAATACTTGGTCGGGAATCCTTTTGCAGAAATGACTGCTTCAATGCGGCGTGGCATGGAGGCAATCAGCCTGTGGCACTGCTGAGGTGTTATGGAGGCCCAGGATGCTTTGATAGCGGCCTTAAGCTCATCCAGAGTGTTGGGTCTTGCGTCTCTCAACTTTCTCTTTACAATATCCCACAGATTCTCTATGGGGTTCAGGTCAGGAGAGTTGGCAGGCCAATTGAGCACAGTAATACCATGGTCAGTAAACCATTTACCAGTGGTTTTGGCCCTGTGAGCAGGTGCCAGGTCGTGCTGAAAAATGAAATCTTCATCTCCATAAAGCTTTTCAAAAGATGGAAGCATGAAGTGCTCCAAAATTTCCTGATAGCTAGCTGCATTGACCCTGCCCTTGATAAAACACAGTGGACCAACACCAGCAGCTGACATGGCACCCCAGACCATCACTGACTGTGGGTACTTGACACTGGACTTCAGGCATTTTGGCATTTCCTTCTCCCCAGTCTTCCTCCAGACTCTGGCACCTTGATTTCCGAATGACATGCAAAATTTGAGCGACAGTCCTGTGCTGCTTCTCTGTAGCCCAGGTCAGGCGCTTCTGCCGCTGTTTCTGGTTCAAAAATGGCTTGACCTGGGGAATGGCACCTCTAGCCCATTTCCTGCACACGCCTGTGCACGGTGGCTCTGGATGTTTCTACTCCAGACTCAGTCCACTGCTTCCGCAGGTCCCCCAAGGTCTGGAATCGGTCCTTCTCCACAATCTTCCTCAGGGTCCGGTCACCTCTTCTCGTTGTGCAGCGTTTTTTGCCACACTTTTTCCTTCCCACAGACTTCCCACTGAGGTGCCTTGATACAGCACTCTGGGAACAGCCTATTCATTCAGAAGTTTCTTTCTGTGTCTTACCCTCTCGCTTGAGGGTGTCAATGATGGCCTTCTGGACAGCAGTCAGGTCGGCAGTCTTACCCATGATTGCGGTTTTGAGTAATGAACCAGGCTGGGAGTTTTTAAAAGCCCCAGGAATCTTTTGTAGGTGTTTAGTGTTAATTAGTTGATTCAGATGATTAGGTTAATAGCTCGTTTAGAGAACCTTTTCATGATATGCAAATTTATTTTAAATAGGAATTTTGGGTTTCCATGAGCTGTATGCCAAAATCATCCGTATTAAAACAATAAAAGACCTGAAATATTTCAGTTGGTGTGCAATGAATCTAAAATATATGAAAGTTTAATTTTTATCATTACATTATGGAAAATAATAATTTGAGAAGGACCTGTTTATACCCCAAACTTTTGAATAGTAGTGTAAAAAGAATATATATTTTAAATTTTCATGAATATTCCAAGACGATCTTTAGTGAATAACAAATTAAATTTAAGGTTGTGTTTTATGCACACCTATCAAATTACTTCAGACATGGAATGTCATTTGGATCACTTTATATGGTGATTTCGGATTCCTTTTTAAAACTTGAAATCTCCAGTCTCTGTTCAATGTAATTACATGGAAAAGAGTGACCAGCACTGTTCTTCAATATCCTCCTTTTATTTGTATATTCCATTGAAGAAAGAGTTTTGAACAACAGGAGTAAAAAATATTCCTGTTAGAGCACCGTAGAGTTCTTCTGTCACTATGCTATAATGAATTCATCTCTTGGCCTATAAAAACGTGGAGATGTTACTCTGAGAGGATGTTTTTCAGAGTACTAATGTAAAGTAGTGTTCTGAAGGTTATGAGGATGAGGACGGTTGCTAGGTGATGAAATTGTTCTCTGCTAGTGTGAAAGGACAACACGTCATAAATGTGTCAGTGCCTTGTTTCGGTCATGTGATCCATCAGTCACTTATCAGATCTCAATGAGACATTGTTCATTCACAAGAAGAGAGTCATTAAGTACACAAGATCATGACAACAATAGTAATATTGCTCAGTCACTGTCCACATGTAAAGATAGTCTGTGATAAGTAGTTTCTGTGAAGATGTTCTTGGGAAAAGTGCCAAGAAGTAAATGTCAGCCAGTATAGGTGATGGATAACAGTCATGATAATGTCACCATGTCAGCAGTGTTGGCAATGAATTGTGTTGGCAATGAATTGTGTTGGAGTCTGTTTTAATGAGTATCCGGCCGTTTACTGCATACGCTGTTCTTATTTCTTTAGTCTTGTTGACTGCTTCATAAACAGGCAGATCTTCTTTTTAAGATGCTCCCTTTTCACTTAAAGCTGTCTTTTTATCTCAGTCAGTATCTGAACCAACTTCTTTCCATGAAAAGTGTTGCATTCTCTGAAACAAGGGAGCCAAACACTTTGGCTTTATTTCACTTTATTGTTACGCAAAAACCAGGCAAGCCACTGAGCTCTGAACCAACACTGGGCAATGGACAAAGGGAAAGTCAAACAGGCTGGGGTCGAAATTCAGATCAGTCCATCAGCATATATAATATCCAAATGTGAGACGAGAGTCGAGGTCAGATGAACAGAGAGATCATACAAAGGGCCGACAGTATCAGATAAATCTAAGCTCACAATTTAGATGAGGCTGATAATCATCAGAACGGCAAGACAGTCCTAGCAGGAGAGGTACTGAGAGAGAATACAGACTCCAAAACAGAACCAGGTCAGATGGTCAAAACCAGGAGCGTTCCAAGACCGGAGATTTCTGGGGGGGAAACAGGCAACTGCAACACAACTGGGCAGAAGAGAAAAAACAAATCTCAAAATAAACAGAATAACATGAAAAAGGCTGAAACACAAAACACACTAGCAGAGAAAAGAGGGAAATAAAAGGATATACAACGATCAGGCATAACATTATGAACTAATATTGTGTTGGTTCCCCTTTTGCTGCCAAACCAGCCCTGACCCATCGAGGCATGAAATCCACTAGACCCCTGAAGGTGTGCTGTGGTATCTGGCACCAAGATGTTAGCAGCAGATCCTTTAAGTACTGTAAGTTGCAAGGTGGTGGTGCCTCCATTGATTGGACTTGTTCAGCACATCCCACAGATGCTCGATTGAATTGAGATCTGGGGAATTTGGAGGCCAAGTCAACACCTCAAGCTCGTTGTTGTGCTCCTCAAATCATTCCTGAACCATTTTTGCTTTGTGGCAGGGTGCATTATCCTGCTGAAAGAGTTCACAGCCACCAGGGAATACCGTTTCCATGAAGGTATGTACATGGTCTGACTGCAACAATGCTTAGGTAGGTGGTACGTGTCAAAGTAACATCCACATGGATGGCAGGACCCAAGGTTTCTTAGCAGAACATTGCCCAAAGCATCACACTGCCTCTGCCAGCTTGCCTTCTTCCCATGCATCCTGGTGCCATGTTTTCCCTGGTAAGCGACGCACACGCACCCGGCCATCCACGTGATGTAAAAGAAAATGTGATTAATCAGACCAGGCCACCGTCTTCCATTGCTCCGTGGTCCAGTTCTGATGCTCACATGCCCACTGTTGGCGTTTTTCAGCGATAGACAGGGTCAGCATGGGCACCCTGACTGGTCTGCAGCTACCCAGCCCCATACGCAACAAATTGCAATACACTGTTGTAAGGCCGCTGAAATCGCTCCAATGGCGGCAGCGAAGAGCGGGTGAAGGGATTTGCGCGTTCGGTGTTCTCAGCTGGGCAAAATGGATCTAATTCCAATTCCTCTTTATCTGACTCCATTTTATCATAATTTAGAATTTAGATTAGAATGCCAATTTGGTTACTTGGTCATTCATATTTAATAGTTAGCTACACATTTAATCATTCCGTTTAACCCTTTGTGGAAAGTACCCATTAATAATTCCAGAGTAAGTCAGAATAAATCAAAATGTAACAATTTATTAAACAGTCAGGTAAATGTATAATTCCAATTACATAATCAATTCAAAGATCCTCAAAACATTGAATACTCTTAAGTAAAGAGTGAGAGATGCGTTCCTGACTTTCCATACGTAACATTGGCTGGACACAACGTTACGGGCGAATCTGAAAACAATGTTGCGCGCCGAACTTTCTGCTACGTTGCCTTAAGTATTCAGACCTGACAGTAACTTCTTTCAAATGGAAACAAATGTCAACAAAGGGAATTTAAATTCTATCACTCTACCATTTGCCTGGATTGAAAGAAGAGACCAAATGGCTCCAGAAACCACACTCATTATAATATGCAAGATATTTCTAAACTCTTAAAACCATTGTTATCTTCTTGAATATTTCTGTGGGGATGAGATATTTGTACCAGTCGCACTAAGACATTTCCAATGATATCAAACACATATATACTGTTTAGTATTTGTTCACTTTTAGATTTTGAATATGTTTCCGATAGAGAAGTATGGGGAGAAGCAACTGAAAGAAACACATGTAAATTAGAGCCATTCTAAGTTGATTCACTCAGTGTGACGTCGTCTGCAAAAAGTGTCCTTTGTTTTACACCAGACAATCTGGCATTACTTTTTAAAGCCTTTCACTGTGTATTCTGACACCTTTCTGTCAGTACCAGCCTTGAGCAATTTGAGCTACAGTAACTTGTGTGTTTGTTCAGACCACACGGGCCAGCCTTCACTCCCAATGTGCGTCAATGAGCCTTGGCTGCCCATGACCCTGTCGCCGGTTCACCACTGTTCCTTCCTTGGACTAGACCATAAACAGTATAATAAAAACATGACATTTCAAACAACAATTTATAACCTAATTTGTGTTGTTTTAGCTATTAACATTAAATAATTATTTAAATATAATAATAATATTTACATTACAAAGATGAAAGAAGTCTCTAGCTTTTGCAAATGATGTTTAATAGTTATTGATATATTATAACAAAATAAATATTTATTTGATTTATTTTTTATATCTTTATAACTAAAGTCCCCCTGTAGTCACCAAAATTACATATTTAATTTTGTTTTCCTGTGAAAAAAGAAACCCTTCATGCCTTAAAATAGCTAGAATGTAACTCTACAACCTTGCTTCATTTAGTATACGCAGATCAATGAATATGCAAATGATCCCCGCCTCCACTCACTCGCACCAGCTCAGAGATCCACTCGGTCAACTTTTCCTCAAGTTACTGTAGTAAACACTGCACAATGGTATCACTCTTTACAACGTCGGACATATAACGGTATATGATTATCCGTTTGCTTGACTTAGTTATCAAACAGCTAATAGTTAATAACAGCTAATAATGTTACACAAACCATGTTCCTGTTTGCCATCTCTAAAAATCAGCATCCTGAGAAAAGCTTTGAACATCATAGAGCATCAGAGGAGAAAGGGATATAGTTCATCATACCATCATAATATACGCCGTATAATTCACCCGCTATATTGCTAAAAATATCCTATTTTTCATATCAACAGCAAAATACCAGGATATCCTGGCTTCACTTGAGACTCCCCTGCTTGGCAGTATAGTAATGTTGATATGCTAAAGCCTGCCCACACATTGACGTGATTGGTTTAAAGGAAGCGATTTCAAACCACGTTTAAGTTTTAAGGAGAAAATACTTTGCAAAAGTTGACTTATGAATTTGTCTGAAAGCATAATAGAAACACCATATAGACGTACAACAACATAAAAAACTTGAATTTCACCACAGGGGGTCTTTAAATAATGCGGTTGAATGATTGAACTTGACAAATGCAGTCCATACTTCATGTACTTGTCTGGGTATGTTAACAGTTTATTTAACTTATATAAAAGTTTTCACAGCAAAAACGTGACATTTGTGTGTCAATTTTTAAAAAAAGATAATAGGACAACAGACTATTTCATTGTCATGGAAACTGCTGCCTTTTGGTTTGCAAACAAGCAATGCTTTGTTACATTCAGTTTGCTGGAGACGTCGGATTGGTTGTTTTGTCCAACATACAGTATTTTGTGACTGTATATATAGCCTATATATATATATATATGCAAGTAGGGCAGGTGTGTCTATGCTTTAAAAACATATAATTATATATCCGTTATATGAAAACAGTATGTGTGTACATACAGGTCCCTCAGGATGAATGGGGAGGGAGAGATGAGGAGATCCCATGCAGAAGAATGCGGAGCAGCAGTTATGTTAAAGCCATGGGCGATCAGGACAGCGGAGACTCTGACGGCAGCCCTAAAAACTCCCCGCAGAAAAGCGTGCGACCAGATGCGCTCGTCAAAGCCGTGCTGCAGAGACAACTTTCAGACCAGAGGTAGGAACTTTGATCAACCCATGAATCTCATTAGAAACCCCATCTAATCAGAGATTAGAGTGATTAATACACAAAGTCATAAAGCAGAAAACAGGCATGCAATCATTAACCAGTTATTTATCCACAATCACAGAGGCCCACATTCTGCGACATGTGAGATCCCTTTTGTTGAATATGCAAATGAGTTTTTTATGAGCAATCATGAAAGATCTGCAGTCACATCACAGATTGAACATTATAGACTCTCTCGGTATGAAAGCAGGACAGCCTGGTTTACCACTCGAAACCGGCGTTTAGCAATACCGGTACATTTGAGTGAAAAATTGAAGCAATTAAGATGACAAACACACATATAATCCAAGAGAAGAGCTGCTGAAAGTGATTCAGTACATATTGACACCTGCTCCAACTGAACTCACTGCGTCTGCGTCTTCATATAAAAAAGTAATGCTGTCTATTATAGAAAGCAAGTGTGAGTCAGACTTCTCCAACTAAGGCAAGAGCCTTCTACAGTCTACTGGTCATGTCAGGCACTGAATATATTAAATACCAAATGCTAAATATACATCATAAATAGGTTAAACTTTCAGTAAAATATCAGCAACAAAGAATCATGCGATCATTTTGTTTCATATTTCAAGCACGCTATAAAGTTGAACTTTTGAATATTTTCTCCTAGTCTTTGTAAACATTGCAGATATTGTTCCCTTTTCAGGCAGCATTGAATTTTGGGATATTCCTGTTACACTGCACCCGCGCTCTTGCACAATACCACCTGGTGCCTTTGTTCTCCCCCAGACGTGAGGATTATTTTCTGCTCTGTATTACAGGGGCTGTACACCATTATGCAAAGCTCTGAAACATGATGTTATAAATTTGGCAAGACTGCCTCTCTCAAAGTACATTTAATGAAAGAGAGTGTAGCACATCAAATGAGCTCTTCCCATGAGTAGGTGCATGAAACAGTGCATTCATTTCATATTATGAAAAAGTATATTTATACAGTATTAAGATTGTAAGGCGGCGGGGATTCCACATAAAGATGTGTCCCATTATATCTAGCTACAGTGTAAGTTAGCATCACATTCAGGTAACTAATTCGCACTGGCTGCTTTTAAGAATTTCACAGCCCATTTAAGAAAAGTAGACCTCATTCATTCTCCAGAGAGCCTTTTTGTGTGTTTTTTTGTTGCAATCTTAAGAAAAGAAGTGGGACATCAATTACTATCTTAATGGGTTAGATCTATAAAAAGTATAAAAAGTGTTCAAATCTGTCTTAAGTACATGACTGATTTGTGTTGAAATGTAATCTCTACTAAGAAGAATATGTAAATCTATAAAGCTATCTAAATGCACAACAGAAAGCCAATGACTTTTGAGAGCAGTAGGAACTTTTAAAAGACAAAATTAATTTGTGTCCTGTTACACGGCTCTGCATGACTGTGTGGATGAATATGGTTATCCATAAAACAATCACTATAGCCTTAAGGAATATAACCACCAGTTTAGATGGAAAGGATCTCAAGCTGACTAGCTGAAGACAATACCGTAGCTTTACCCATTAATAGAACCGGTACTTCCCTGAAAATAAATTCCAGCACAGCGCTACTTCAACACATAATGAAATAACCTTTCACAAATGATAATGTTTTACAATGAACTCTTGTTAGAGAGCTACATATGGCAAATTTATCTGTTCAGTAAAATACCTTACAACATTTAAAATCCCTCAGTTCTTGCCATCTCCGTAAAGCCAAGCCAATGTTGATTCTCATTTTATTACAAGCATTGTCACATAATCTTTTTGCCTCTCTTCATTCTTTTAAACTGGATGATTCCCCAGAGGTTCAAAATTTAGCATGCTCTATGTCAACCTTTCTTGTCTGTTGTGACAACCTATGTCTACCTATAAGCAGACATATGTATGCAAAGGGACGTATGTAAGAGGCTTACCATAGTAAATCAATATACTGCAAGACAAAAACATGTTTTGGAACAAGGATAAATGATGTATTGACTCAGTTTCAGTTTGAACAATAAAAAGCTAGATAGTGTGCCTTTAATTAATAGCTATAGAAACAGCATTTTAATTTTTTTATTTAATGTATTTTTTATATTATGTTATTTTGCACTTCCAATGTCATTTTCAGAGCTAGCATGTGATGCTCACTCTTTTGGATATTGAACATGGTCCACGTCCAGCAGTCACTCACGAGATTAATCTGCACAAACAAACTAAATATTGGGCCGTGTTCTGGCACTTTTTGTCTATCTAAAACGGGCTTTTGAATCTAGAGGAAATGAGTCACCCACTGTTACTTTCTGTTATGAAAATCAGACTTGAGAAGACAAGCTTAAGATTCAAACAGACCATCTGATAAGCTCCAAACAACATGTGCAGGATGATGATGTAGGCCAGCAATCTGCCTAAATATGCTCTTGTTGATCTTCCATCTTGTGTGATGCATGCTTAAGCATTTCTGAGGGCACAATGGCAGAGTCCGGAAGCTACAGAGGTAGGAAGGCAACAAGGCATGACTGAATCCAATGATCGTTCTACTCAAAGTATCCTGTCTACTGAGACACCTTTATCTAATGGATTTTTGAAAACAGCATAGATGAAGCATTCGCTCCCTTTAATATAATGCATTCCATTCCATGACAGCTGAGCTAAAAAATAAATATAGCTTCTGAGAATTGTGGATGGTGGTCAGTTTGTGTGTAAATGTAACTTTTATGCCCTATTTTCCCAACTTTTGATATCTTTTCTAGAGAGATATTACTGTTGTAATAATTAAATTGGGGGCAGTTGTGACCTAATGGTTCGTGAATCGGACTTGTAAACCGAAGGCTGCGGGTTCAGGTCTCAGTACTGGCAGGAAATTATCCATAACTGAGCAAGGTACCTAACCCCCAATCGTTCCTCAAAGGCTGCCCACTGCTCCAGGGTTGTGTTCAATACCCACTGCTGTGTGTGTGCTCTTGTTGGATGAGTGAAATAGAACAAATTCCGATAATGGGACACCATACTTGGCTACACATAAATTTCACTTTCTTTAATATTAAATCATGTTAAATCAAACCAAAGTTCTCTCTATTTTCTTGTAGATCATTAAATGTTACACTGCCTCGGAAGTCTGTCTGAAATCAGTTTTGTGAGTATCTTCATGTGCAAACGTTGCCTGCAAAGTCAGCCGCCTAAGCTTTCGGATGCAGCAAATGTTTTAAATGTTTGAAAACCTTGCACCTAAAGAATTTAATAGTTTTATTCAATATTTATATCAGTATATATATTACCCAAAATTGTCTCTGTTATGTTTTTAATTACAGCAAACACAAAATAGAAGCATGCACATGACTGGCAGATTGCTCAAAGTAAGTGCTCGGCCAAAATAACTAAAAACAGAAATAAATAAAGTCAGCACACCACAGCTCCTTTAAGTAAATTTCTATATTTTTGAAACTGTGTATTTATAATTGGTAATTTGTAGTTTTATTAAATTTTAAAAGGTATAAAATGTAGCAATATCCTTTGCCAGTCCTTTAAGAACAACTTTGCAGTCTTACAGTAAAGTGCTGCAGTACATTCTGATAAAACAGTGTAGACTTGGCAGGGCAGGGGGTGTCATGACGCAGTGACAACATATCAAAGCATGGTAAGCTTTTAGAGTGCATGCAAGCTGATCACTCAAGACAGCATCATTTATCTCTGCGTGGCCCAGACCCGCTGATAGAAATCCTCAGAGAATATGGGAAGACTGTATGCTGATGACACACAGCCAGCAGCAACTCAACAAAATGATGAGATACACTAACCTTCTCATCACTAATCAGTGTTATTTAAGATCATCAGTTCAATACAGCACTGTACAGTGCAGTGGTGTCGGCCACCCACACATTTGAATGGCACTATGACATGAATGCAACCCACTCATACTGCTTTAGAGTCCTTCACAATCTTTCTGTATATTTGTAATATGCTTAGATTTTTAACGACCTGCTGGGAACGTTGATAACAGTTCATTTAATTACCCCCTTTGTGTTCATTGTGTTGGCAAAGTAATGCATAGTAAAGCCCCACGTTTTCCTTCACTATTTTAAAAAGATTCAAAATAATTTAATACATGATACAACTCTAATGAAGCTCCCTGCAATGATGAGCTTAAACATGCTGAACATCTGCCCTCTGCAGTTTAGCTGTGGAGGTTCAGAATGGGTTGTAGTTACAGCATGAGGCAGAGCCTTAGAAATATCCCCCGCAGCAGCAGAGAAGGACGCACACCGTGCAAACCGAGGGAGACACATTGATTGTATTGATTTTTAGAGCTCAGAGCTCAAGAATCATCAACAGCCGCATCAAATCTGTCCCCGCGTCCTGAAGAGTCTCTTCACGCTCAGTAAGAAAACATCAGTTTTTGCTGATGAAGTTACAAAGATCTCAGATTAGAATGAGCCTTGGTTTTGTCTGTCGGCTCTCCAGCAACTAAACATTAGCTGATTGGTAATCATTTGAGCTGTGCTTGTGCGGTCTGTCTCTTACTTGCCCAGCAGAATCTCACAGTAGAAATGTCACCACGATCTACACCGGAATGTGTTTGTGTGCAAATTTCTGCAGATCTCAGGAGATTGGAGTTGAGAGAGAGTGGGAGAAAGTGTGATTATATTCTTAGAGGGGAATAGCTGCAGTGTGAATTGTGCGGGAAAGATTATTCAACTAATCCCAAACTCCAACAGACACAACCAGAGTTCGAAACTATTTTATTAACTTTTACTTTCACCATTTAGATTTTCTCCAAAAAACAACTTGTTTGTCTGTCATTAAATCCTTCTTTCAACTCTAAAAATTGTCTCACCTCTGTTCACAGCTCATACCGTTTGGACAAGTCAAGCCGGGACATGGTCAAATACCTCACCAATATCACAGCAGATTTAAGGTGAATATGAGCAGACACACACACACTTAGCTGCTCAAAAAAAAGGTAGTGTAGACTTTGATGTATGTTAAGAAAAAAAAAATGCTTCTCATAAACTTCTAGTCACTTCCCATGTCACATTTATTGGGTTCAATAGAGTTATTCAAAAAAGACAACTCAAAACTAATTTTAAATGAACTCTTAAGGTTATTTTAATGAATTGCTTTTGTGAAATAGCATTACTCTTTTTCCTTTCCTCTGAACGGTGTTCAGTTTTTTTCTAGGTAGTATTGAGTGGGCACAGTGGCTCATTAAGTAGCCTTTAATTTGCATTGTGCTTAATTTTCCAGCATTGATTGGATTTCAACACAGCCAATTGAAATCTTTAGGTTGAGTTGAATCATAAAGAGAGGGTGGCTGTAAAGGAAATAGTTGTTACATGATCCTTTATATAGTAATCCTTTGTTGATAGATAGATAGATAGATAGATAGATAGATAGATAGATAGATAGATAGATAGATAGATAGATAGATAGATAGATAGATAGATAGATAGATAGATAGATAGATAGATAGATAGATTGATTGTTTGATCGATTGATTGATTGATTGATTGATTGATTGATCAATTGTTTGATTGATTGATTGATTGATTCAAACTGGCATCTCCAGCGCCTCCAGTGTGCCTCTTGAGGCCAGGGGAGGGAGGTTTACATACACAGCTCTTACTTGCCTCCGTTACACAGATAGATAGATACTGTATATAATTCACTTTCTTTATTATTACCTTCTCTTCCTTTCATTGTCATCTTCACTGCATGTCTCACTGCATAGTCAAAGCTACCATCTTCAGACCTCTAGGGAAATCCATCCCAGCATCACACTGGAACCGTCTCCCAACTACAACTCGCCGAAGTTCCGCTCTAGGAACCAGAGCTATATGAGAGCAGTCAGCACCCTGAGCCAGGCCAGCTGCGTCAGCCAGGTCAGCCAGGTGAGAGTCACATCTGCTCGGCTTCACAAAGCTCAAGGTAATTTAGGGTTTTTCACACTCGTCAACAGTGCAGAAAAACACAACATTTAATCCACAACAGGATTTAGGCCCCACTATGTATACAATATATTGTTATTGTGTTTGTCTGTTTCTAAACAGCCAGATTTATCAGCCTCTAACATCTAAATCTCTCTCTTAAAGTGAAGTAATGTGGGTTGTATTGATTTGTCTTGAGGTCTTACAACATGGTTTTTATTTCTCCAGACCCCCATTTCGCACACACGCTAGCTCTGGCTTTCTAAGCGTCATCAGTGGCTTGCTGTGGTCATTAGAGGATAATTCCCTTTCAATGGAACTTGATGGCAATCTTGGATTTTAGAAATGGCTAAATGGGAATCTGATGGGTAGTAAGAATCCTATCAGACAAGTTCAGCTTGACTAGACATATCGCTTTATCACAAAGATGCTCATCTCAGATTTTTCCAGTTGATCTAAGCTGGAATTACTCAGGAATGGGAAGGATTTAAAGAAAGCATTTCATTTCCTCCAACTTCTGCAGGAAGACTTAATATTTGATCTGAAGAGATTCTGCCGTGACAATATCAAAATTTTTTATCATGCAGTCCTGTGTAGATAAGATTAGACTGAACACTGAGAATGAGGGAGAAATATAGGCCTAACAGTAAATAAAGCCATAAAAAATAAGGGAGGGTGGTTAGAAGAAACATGCTGAGATATATTGACTCAATTTTTCTGTTTCTGTAGGTGAGCGAGACCGAGGTTAATGGACAGTTTGAGTCGGTGTGTGAATCCGTATTCAGCGAGGTGGAGTCACAGGCCATGGATGCTTTGGACTTGCCGGGCTGCTTCAGGACACGCAGCCACAGTTACCTGCGAGCCATCCAGGCTGGATTCTCACAGGACGACGACTGCGTCCCCTCCATGACATCATCAACTGTCACCTCCACCATCAGGTCCACCACAGGTAAGTGGGCTTTCCATGTGAATAGCCATGCACTCCTGTGGTCTCAGCTTGTGTTTGTCTCAAAGCAGGAGTTGTGGCAGTATTCCAGATAACTTACTTACTGTATTCAGTGACTTAGGTGTGCCTTTAACAAGCCAAAATAGTTCAAAAGCTATTTACAATTCGACTTGCACGTCCTTTTAATTGTCAAATGGTGAGTAAATACATTTTACATAGTCTGATTCTGATCTTAAAAGCTTTAAGGCATACCTGATTCCGTTTTTATGAATACAGTTTCTGGTAATACAATTGTAACCTTCAAAACAATGAATGAGCAATTTAATTAAGAAATGTCAGTTTAAAAACAAAGAGCGCTTAGCTCAGTGATTACATAATTTCATGAATTTACAATTTGCATGACTTAATTATTAGGAGCGTTAATGCTGAACCATGGAAAAGCATTGAAGAGTATGGCGTTTCTCAGTTAGATTCAGAAAAACTGTTCAAATGATTATTTCTAAATGAATGCATCATATTACATAGCATGGCATGCATGCATGTGAACTGCTTACTGCGGAGTGATTGTTTTGTGTACGGCTTCATAACCCAGAGGTAAGTGCTGGTGTGCCTCAGAGCATAAGAATATGAACCCTATTGAAATCAATCCCCAAATATTGTGGCAAAAAATAAAATGGTGAAAAGTGAAGCATCCAATTTTTTCTTCTTTTTTTTGTAATATTGTGTCCAAATTAAGATATGATCTTTTTTATTCTTCCACTGTGTGTTTTGTCTCTCAAGATTTTCAATTTGGATCTCTACCTTGTCCTATTTTCTGCCTCAGTTGACTCTTGGCTAACAGACAGGGAGGGGGTGAAAAGCAATGATGGAGACATGAGGTGGTGTGTATTGCGATCCCAAAATGTTTCTCAGTCGGATGATTGTCACTCTGTGGGCTTTCTCTTTCTCACTCTCACACATCTCCTAGTCTCCATCTCTCTCTCTCTCTCTCTCTCTCTCTATCTCCTTCTCTTTCACTTTCCCTTCCGGCTGTGGAAGCTGGTTTTAAACGCATCAGTTTTGAGTTCTCTCTCCCACAGGGTCCGCAACTGAAGCCGTGCTTGAGCGTTTGAGTTTTCAGACGGTTTAAGGGTCAGCAGTGAAACAAGCAAATATAATTAAGAGCATCAAAGTCCAATCCCTGGACATGTGTGAATTAGGCCAAACATTTAGACGGAGAATATACAGTATATGCTCTGGCGTTTTTTTTGTTTTTGTTTTTGTTTTTTGCACTGCCTTCTCACTGAAATATGCTTGCAGTATAACGAGCAATATTGTCTTTCTCACAAAGGGAGTCTCTTTAAAAACACTTGATTTTCAAGCTTATTTTGACTAAATCCATTATAGCAAGTCTCATATATATTTTGTAACAGTGACTGGGCAAGGAATATTTGAAAGAATACAATCACTGATCACAAAAAGTGCATGTGTTAAACTATTAAGCACATTTTTTTTGTATGAATTTGGCTGTTTGTGTGTCGAGGTACCGGTTGAAGACAATGATTCCCCCAGTAAAGACCTGGTCAGTGGACCTCTCATGTTCAATAGGGTTCATACCTGCTTTGCTGAGACACACACACACAAAAAAGAGACTAAAAGCTTTTGCTCGCAATTGCCTCCTTTCAAGGCACAAAGCACAGACCTGCTCTGTCAGAGGGACCTGATAATGCTCTATGAGATGCCGTTGTTATTATCCCCTGCAGGTGTCCTCAGGCTTCAGTTCTCTGTTTTGTGCTTTGAGAGATGAATATGCAAATAAAGGATGGAGTGAGAAGGCAGAGTAATAACAGAGAAAAAAAGCTGTGAGTCAAAATGGGATCTGTTTGCTAGCGTGATCACAACAACTCACAATAACTAGCTCCCGTCACCTAAAATACAGGGAGTTGAGATTGCGTTTGTTGCATACTGAGCAAAACTCAAAACAATTGGTACAATTTTACAAAGACCTTCCATTTAAATTGTGTACATACTTCTCGGAATCTTTTTCTTATAAATACTTAATTCCCATATCCCTGCAACGCACTGTTAATATTTTTATATGACCTGTGTAATAACATCATTCGCACAAAAAAAAGATTTGACCCTGATCTGGCCTGAAACTGATTTCCGCTCGCACATGTTTGGTTGAACTCTAAATGGAGCCTGCAAACAGCACAAATCCCCAGCTGGCCTCACCACTGGGCACATTATATACACTGGCATTTTTATATTTTTCTTCCAGAGGGAAATGATGTGCTGGAGGGCACTGGTTTGCTTAATGAGGACAATTTACTCAGTGAGGGGCCAGACTTAACCTCCATGGCCTGTGGGGATACAGGCCTCCACGGAAGAGGAGATGAATCCAGCAGCCTTTATGGTAATAGCTCACCCACCACGACGCCCTCGTTACCCCCACTGAAAATGAGTGCACCCATCAGGCCGCGCCCTGTTCAGTCAAGTGTCCAGGAGACGGCAGATCTAGCCCTGGCCATCAGCCAGCAGTGGAGGGAGGATGTGTCAGCCATGCGTAAGGAGTTAGCCGAGCTCAGAAAGGATCTGTGCACAGAGCTCAGAGCCTTTAACAGGAACTTTTCCACCTTTACGCAACATTACAGCACCTGGTCACCAAGCTGGGTAAGGGAAACCCAGACAGCTGCTCCTCAAGTGTCTGTCAGCACCCAAGCAGGAAGCAAGACACTGGTGAGACAGAACACGGCAGACGCAGCGGTTAACTGCCCCTCACCAGTTGATCCCAATGTTTTATCTATGTCTCCCTCAGAACCTTCAGATAAAAATGTCCTGCAGGTCTCTGCCTCTTCGCCATTTTTTCAAACTGACCCTAACTCTGAATTAGCAGACATTGACGATCCTACTTTTGCTAATCTTACCCCTCCAGATCCTATTGATGTGGCGTCACTTTGTTGGCCTGATCTAGATTCGGACTCCATGACTCCTCCAGATCCACCTGAACCAGTGCCAGAGGTAGAACCATATTTCTTTACGAAGTCATCAAGTCCTGAGCATGTGGAATCCGTTGTTTTAGACTTCACAAATGTAGAACTAGTGAACCTGGCTAGTTTGCAGTGGCCTAAACTGGATCCAGATGATACTGGCTCTCCACCCCAAGAATCTCTTGATCGGCCCTCTCAAGAATCTCCGGAACAAACTGGTCCATACACACCAGACCTTGGTAGCATATCTACGCAGGAACAGTCAGTTCTAGAATCCATGCAACCATTGTTGTTGAGTCATACAGACGAAGAACCTATGGACTTCACATCGCTAGAACTGGACTCTGTTGTACTCAGTCCAATGACCCCAGATTCTATGAATCTTCATGACTTAAAATGGCCAAGTTTAGAATCTCTTGAGCTCAATGTTTCTGGCTCTCAAAGCCCAGGTCCTGTGGATCTGGCCCTGCCAAATCCTCCAACCCCAGAAACTGTTTTTGAATATTCCTGTGAATCTACAGAACAAGAACCACCCCTTCCAGAACTACTGGACACCATTTATCTCCAACCTGCGACTCCAGAGCCGGAATCCCGAACAGAGTCTGACATATCAAACCCAGCAAGTCCTGAACCTCATTTTCCTACTTGTCAAAAGCCAGCTTCACATGAACTAGACACTCAGGCTCTTGTTTTGTGGTCCAAAAAGGAAACATTCTTGGTTTTTGCTGAAGAAGGTGGTGCAATGAATGTCCCCGAGTCCTACTCTGAAGAGAAAGATGGCCAGAATGTAGATTCTCCTGACCCGATGATACATTTCCCAATCCAGCCAGACACTGTGGACTCAGCTCCTCTGGAGTTTGAGACTCTCTACTCTGCCGTTCTGTGCTCAGTTGAGTCAGATACATTTGATCCTGAAGTCACTAGTATGGATGAACCAACGACACAGGATCTGAATCCTCCTGTTCTTGCTACCATAGACCCAGCAACTGTGCACCCCTTCAATTTATCCCTGTTGGAGCTCCAGTCAGCTTTAGATGTATCTAAGAGCGAAACAAGTGATAATGGGTCACCAAAGGGAACAGCAGCCATAAGCAGCCCTTCTCATTCACTATCCGATAGGGATTTCCTGTGGATTCGATGGCAGCGGAAAGCACGTGGACGGCAGCCAATGTCACGGAGTGCCAGTATGGAAATTTTCCACAAGAAATACTCAAACAATTCAGAGATGTCTTATATGTCACTGTCACTCTGAGCTCTCCGAAAAGTGCATGAAGCTACACGGGTGTGCAATAGATAAACATATATAATATTTACAGAGGGAATGTAAGACTGTTAGGTTATGTAGCAAGATGTTTACAGGTTTGTGTATCCCCAATGTGTGTGTGTGATTATATAAGAGAGAATGAGAAGTAGAGAGTGTTAAAAGGGAAAAAATAGAAGGGATAAGACATTGTTACAATTGAGGTATGGATGAGGTTATGAGAGAGGTTGTAGCTAAAAGCAGTCTGATGACAGAAATGACACTGCATTAGTGTACTTGAGACATTCAACACTGCAAAACTGGTGAGTCACCTTGAACTTCACTCCTCTCCAGGGACACTCTCTGGCTTTTCAGAGACTGAAATGTATTTTAGTAAATACTATGATTGTTTTTTGGCAGAGAACGAAGGCTTCCAGTCAAGACACTCTCTCCAATGAACTTTAGAAACTACAGAGTAAACTGTAAAATAAATCTCTGTACAAACTAGTCCCGGTTAAACCAGAAATTTGTTCCCTGGTCATGCTCTGAGAGGGTGGGAGGGTGAGGAGAATCCTTTTTCAGATGGAACAAAACAGTATGAAGTGGATGTCTGCCAAAGACTACCTGAAACAACTGCATATCGCTTGGATACATTTAATGGATTTTGATAATCTTTTTTTCCCCCTGAATGTAATGCATTGGTTGTTTCTCTGGTATGAATGATGGAATCCTATATTTTATTTTACTCAATGTCTTCAGAGCCAAAGTCTCACTGTAAAAGTGGAGGACAGATTAGTACTGTGAAATTTTCGAAGATACAACGTCTATGTCATGAAACTCTGTGAAGTGACTGCTGTTTCTTCTTTTCCTTTTTTTTTGCTCAAATCTTATACAGATCTGAAGGGAAATAGGACATGTTGAATGTGATATTTTTGGACTCTCTTTCTGGGCATATTCATATGTGGAAATATATCAAATATTATTATATGAAATGGATATTTCTTAAGGTGACTTAAATTTAAGGAATTTGGTTACTGAGGTTTGAAGCTCTGTTAATCTTCTGGGGTTACATGAACTTACATTGAGCATGTTGGGTCATTTTAAAGTTTATTTAAATATGAGATATAGATCTACAGACCACAAAACTGCATATGGGTTAGGAATTAAGACCTGTGGTATAAACATGCACTTTGAGGTGACTGGCACTACTTGTACAGTTAGCTGTAACATTTAAACAAAATGATTCATGCACACTTCTTACAAATTGATACTAATCTTGCAAATCCGCACTTATTACTATAAATGAGATACAATATACTGTGCCTCCTTAATTTCCACTTATAATATATTCCCCAGTGATTCCCTGTATTATTTTAAATGTACAGCCTATTGTATTCAGTGATCTTTCCTGCAAATATTAATAACTTTACACACGCAGCTGTCATTAACCGTTATGAGACCTCCCCATCTTTAAAATGAGATGCCAGTTTATTTGTGCCGATATGCTGACTGAAGTTATTGATGTCAAATCAGCAGTCTGTATGTGTTATAATGAACATTATATACTGTACATGTATGCGAGGGAATATCAGGGTACTAAAGAAAACACTCTGGCTATCTCTAACAGTTAAGATTTGGTTTGTATCGACAAATGCAATGCAATGACCTTGTATCTGACAATCAGAGGAAATTTTGAAACCGGATACAGTGATGAATTATTAGCATTCTAATTATTAACATCAGTTTACATCTAATTAGTATGACAGACTGAAGTAGTTCCTGAAGTAGTTAATGTAGTTGTGATTGCAGTTTTACATTGTAGTGAATGTATTTTTAATCAAGTGGTTGTAGCTAATGCATCTAATTATGTTTAAGATTTATTTGCTTGTTTATTTATTTATTTAAAACCTGGAATTTCAGGGCTCTCTGCTTTTTTGTTAGTCAGCCAGCCAACTGACAGACATTTACAGTGAGTTTTGAGAACAGTGCAAATATTGGATGGTTTTAAAAGCTTATAAAGACTTTAAATATGTTCCCTACAAATTAAACCTGGCAACATATCTTTAATCTGTAAATACTTAGTGTTAGAATGGAAATTTTGGCTAATTCCCAATTCGCATACCACAACTATGTACAGAAAACGGTCTTGATACAGCATCAAAGAGTCATTACAAACAGCGATCACAATTTCCTTGTGTAGCGCAAGAGGTTGTGGGAAATATTAACCTACAAAAGCACAGACAGATGCATATTTTTAACATTCACTAGAATTAGTATGCAATTTTATGATTCCGGGAACACTAATCCTTATCTCATATACAGTATAGTACAACTAGCATGCGTATTGGGATTTAGCCATTGCTAACAGGTCTTCCTTTATTCATAATGGAGCTCTCAGGCCTTATTTTACAGCATTGTCCACACATTGCCCTCTGCTGTGCTGGAGAGCTATTTCTGAAGTAATAAAAGTGGGTTTTACTTACATATCTAGAACAGACCCACAGGTGCTTAAAGTGCAGGACTGTAGCAAAACAAATAAACACATTAAGATGCTCATTGGTCCCATCCCCACTATATTAAGTCATTGCAAGTCTTTTCAGTGGGCTGGAAATACATGACAGAGCCTTATGGGTCATTTAAGTGTAGTAAAAGCAGTGTTTCTTTGGGGGGAGGGGTTTCCTGGTGATGCACATTTCATTGGCTGCTTGTACATTGTGTGCCTTGTCTGGCTCATGAATGTGGGCGTTTAACCACCCAGCCTCAATATTGTTGTGCCACTGTGATTTTTTTTTTCTTCTTTTTTTCTTAATGGCTTCAAAGTTTCAGAATGAAACCACCTGGACTGTAAGGTTTCAAATATTAACCACAGAGATTCTGAAGCCTGAAAAACCATGAAAACAAGTCTCTTTATCTCTCTGTATCTTCACTTCTGTGAGCTGATTGTTGGTTTTTCTGAGATCATCTTAAATGTCTGCAATCATGATGATCTGTAACTAAGTGAATGTTAATAATTACATTAAATAATAAAACAAGAACTTTTACATCAGAACTTCAACTGTTTTAGGCCATTGCATAGTGGTCTCTGAACTAGAAGTGTTTTTTAACGCTTTGTTGTAAGCTACAGTACCTCTCTCTGCTCAGTTCTCTTTACACACACATGTACGCATCCTTTTGTTTTCTCTGTACTGGTAAGCCTTATTATACTACTTGATCTGCCGTTATAATAATATTAATTTTCTGATTACGGCCCTAAAGGTAGACAAGTTTATAGCTGTATTTCATTAATGAATTTCTTTTTTTTTTTTACTGTAGTGGTGTTGGGGTTTTATTTTCTGATACAAGTGGAAGTGGTCTCTTCAATACACAGTGGAAGATTTTTTTTACTATTATTATTATTTTAAAGGATGATCACTTTTCATCAGGTGTTTTGTTATTAATTGTTGTTTTCTAACTGTAAACTACTTCTGTTAAAATCAAATCCCTTGATGCAAAATTCAGTTTGTGTACTGAGCTCAGAATGACTTATGTATGTATGGATGTATGTATGTTTGTGTCTGTCTGTGTGTGAGTGTGGTCTGGCTTCAAAAAGTTTGTGTATGTTTGCTTATAGGAATTCAGTTCCATCTCCCTTCTTCAGGCAGTGTGGACCGTCCTTCCCAACACCCACCAGGTAAAGGCACACCACTTTTCATTATGGCATTAACTCTCAGCATATTCATCTTTCGATTAGGTTCATCAAATACCTGCATCAGAATAATCAAATACTGTATATTATTGTCCCCATTCAGAATTTTAAAACACTTTGTTTAGGAAAATGTTTTGTTTAAGAGTTATAAGCCATGAACCAAAACAACTAACTAAGAGGTGAATCACAGCATTACAAATTTGAAGCAAAATCGTATATAAAACATGTATTTCATTATGGAAAGAACAACAATCCCATGAAGCGTTATTAATGACAATCAAAATAAAAACCTTGGTTAAATATAAAAACATTTGACTTAAAGATGTTGATTATACATTGATTGTAAAATATCATGCATGTATATACACCGATCAGGCATTATGACCACTGACAGGTGAAGTGAATAACACTGATTATCTCTTCATCACAGCACCTGTTAGTGGGTGGGATATATTAGGCAGCAAGTGAACATTTTGTCATCAAACTTGATGTGTTAGAAGCAGGAAAAATGGGCAAAAGCAAGGATTTGAGCGAGTTTGACGAAGGCCAAATTGTGATGGTAAGACGACTGGGCCAGAGCATCTCCAAAACTGCAGCTCTTGTGGGGTGTTCCCAGTCTGCAGTGGTCAGTATCAAAAGTGGTCCAAGGAAGGAACAGTGGTGAACTGGTGACTGGGTCATGGGCGGCCATGGCTCATTGATGCATGTGGGGAGCGAAGGCTGGCCGGTGTTGCTCAAATTACTCAAGAAGTTAATGCTGGTTCTGATAGAAAGGTCTCAGAATACACAGTGCATTGCAGTTTATTGTGTATGGGGCTGGGTAGCCGTAGACCAGTCAGGGTGCCCATGCTGACCCCTGTCCACCACTTAAAGTGCCAATAGTGAGCATCAGAACAATGGAAGAAGGTGGCCTGGTCTGATTAATCAGCAGTTATCTCTTCATCACAGCACCTGTTAGTGGGTGGGATATATATTGGGCAGCAAGTGAACATTTTGTCATCAAACTTGATGTGTTAGAAGAAGCAGGAAAAATGGGCAAAAGCAAAGGATTTGAGGCGAGTTTGTGAAGCCAGAATTGTGATGGTAGGCCGGCTGGGCCAGAGCATCCTCCCAAAACTGCAGCTCTTGTGGGGTGTTCCCAGTCTGCAGTGATAGCATCAGTTTATTTGAGAAACGCAGATAATCCGAGAGAGAGAGAGAGAGAGAGAGAGAGAGAGAGAGAGAGAGAGAGAGAGAGAGAGAGAGAGAAATCCACACAGAGAGAGGCAAATCCAGCACAGAGAAGGCAAGAGCAACACAACACAGAGAAGGCAGAGAGAGAGAGAGAGAGAGAGAGAGAGAGAGAGAGAGAGAGAGAGAGAGAGAGAGAGAGAGAGAGAGAGAGAGAGAGAGAGAGAGAGAGAGAGAGAGAGAGAGAGAGAGAGAGAGAGAGAGAGAGAGAGAGAGAGAGAGAGAGAGAGAGAGAGAGAGAGAGAGAGAGAGAGAGAGAGAGAGAGAGAGAGAGAGAGAGAGAGAGAGAGAGAGAGAGAGAGAGAGAGAGAGAGAGAGAGAGAGAGAGAGAGAGAGAGAGAGAGAGAGAGAGAGAGAGAGAGAGAGAGAGAGAGAGAGAGAGAGAGAGAGAGAGAGAGAGAGAGAGAGAGAGAGAGAGAGAGAGAGAGAGAGAGAGAGAGAGAGAGAGAGAGAGAGAGAGAGAGAGAGAGAGAGAGAGAGAGAGAGAGAGAGAGAGAGAGAGAGAGAGAGAGAGAGAGAGAGAGAGAGAGAGAGAGAGAGAGAGAGAGAGAGAGAGAGAGAGAGAGAGAGAGAGAGAGAGAGAGAGAGAGAGAGAGAGAGAGAGAGAAAAATCCACACAGAGAAGGCAGGAGAGCAACAACAAGAACACACATACAGCAACAGCCAACAACAACTGAAGCTCAGAGGCTTAAATAGACAGGTTAACATGGGGCTGATGAGGGGCAGGTGTCAGTGATTGCTAGTCATGGGAACAAATGAGGGTAACTATGGCAACAAACAAGGCAAGAAAGACAACAAGGGAAACAGGAAACAAACACAGGAAGGGAGCACAGAAACAGTGGGAACTGAGAATACACTTAAACATAAAACGCGACACAAAACCAGGATCATGACGCAAAAAAGTACCATGAGAGAGACTGTCATTCATGGTGCTTCATGGGAGTGTGTAGTACTCCAATCAAGAATGGCAAGATTTATTTGTCACAGTTCTCTGGTGGACAATATTTGGTGGATTTCGTTGCAAAATCATGGGTAATATGGTTTCTCACCAGGAATTCTTTTACACAATTACTTTAAAAAAAAAATAAAAAAAATAGATTTTTACTTCTGTTGCACTCTATGACCTATATTGATAAGTTGTGCAGTATTCATTCTAACTGACAATGATGCTGCTGTGGCATTTGCATAATGAATAGTGAAATTGTTTTTTTATTTTTTTACTTTTACTTTTTACTTTACATCTACTTAGATTCTGAATTGTGGTTGGTCTTGTCTCCCTTGCATATGTTTCACCATGTTTAGCGCCCTAATGATTCTTGAGTGCAGTCAACTTAAAACAAGATTAGTGTCACCAACTTTAACACTGTTCTTTTGCAGGCTTGTAATCACTAGTTTAGTCAGTGTGAAGCACTCTCACAAACTCGTTCTCTCTCATTTCCCCCTTCCTCTCTTCCTCTCTCTCCGTGACGATGAAAGCGTGGTGTCATCACTCTTAACTCGTTTGATAAAACAGGCAGCACAGTGAGAGTTATGAGTCCCCGTTGCATTATTTGTTTGGCTGTAACATCTATTTTTGTACCAGTGCTGAATCACTCTGCTTACTCCTTCTCCTCCTTTCTTATTCATTCTTGGCCCTTCAAACTCTCTCTCTTTCTCTCGCTCCCCCACTACTTCTTTGTTACGATCCATCTTTTTCTTTTAATCTCTCCTTATCTCTCTTTCGTTCAATCAGTCTTTCTGACTCAGTTTTTCACATGACCTTTCTGGTTTTAAAGCTGGCTGATGTGATGAGAGGTGGTTTAGCAGGGTTTAATGCATTTTTGTCCAGGATTTTTCGATGAATACATTTTAAATGTCTTTTCTGTCACTTTTGATTAATGTGTAATCAACCCCCAAAAAAATAAATAAATAAAAATAAAATAATAAACAACAAAATAAAAACTTAATAAAAAAGCTGTGTGGATTAGAGCAGAAAAAGATTTGTGGATAACCTTTTACTCATCAGAACTCATGGTAGGCTTCATAGTCTGTTTACAAGAACACCAGAGTGCCATTTCTCACTGTTTTTCTCCCTTATTAATGAAGAGAGAGTTTGTGTTGTAATTATGTGTATGTAACTTGTTATGACTGACTCAGCCGGCTCATTCATGACATTTTCTTTTTAAATAAGTAATCAGTGCTAATTGTTTTGTACTAAAATATATTTAATATTCAGAAAACTGGCTGATTAAAGGGTTATTTCACCAGAAAATGAGAATTCTATCAATAATTACTCAACTTCATCATGTCGTTCCACATCCGTCATCTTTGGAACACAATGAAGATATTTTTCATGATATCCGAGAGGTGTCTGTCCCTCCAGATACAACGCGATACCACTTTCAAGGCCCAGAACGACGTTGTTAAAGTACTTCATGTAACTCCAGTTTAACCTCAATTTTATGAAGTGATGCGAGTGCTTTGTTCCTGAAAAAAAAAAGCATCATTTACCAATTTATTTATATTGATCTGCAACGCACATTCACATTGGCGCAAATGCTTTGTTTGCGAAAAAAAAACAAATTTTCTACTGTATTTACAAAAATATTGTACGCGTTTATGAGTGCACCACATAACATACGTTTTGTGCTCATGCGAGAGCTAACATTGTTTTGTCTGAAAAGACACTTTGGATAATATTATTTTGTAAAATAATGTGGTAAATTATGTCTTTTTGTGTGTAAACAAAGCACTCACAAGGTTAAACCTCCGTGGCCTGTTGCACAAAGCTGGTTTCAGTTGCTACCCAGGTAAGTTTGAGATTAGTTTGAGCAAACTCTGGTTTTTCGGGCTCAAGAAGGTGGATTGGTTTTTAGCAGTGTTAATCACCTTGGTAACTTACACTACACAGCTAACCTGCTCTGGAGCAGGTTTTATTCTGGGTTAGAGATCACAAACTTAAACTGGACCAATCAGCTGCAAGTAAAACTCACACCACCTGTATCTCTTAAATTGAAGTAGTTTATAGTGAAAAAACTTTAGAAACAAAATTGCTCATCTTTTGGTGCAAATTATTTATTATATTTATAATATATGAATTATAATCAATTCACATAATATATTCATATAATTATATTAAATTGACAAGTAGCCAAATATTAATATAAATATAAAACATGCATTCATAATTCTTTTAAACAACGTGTATTTATTTGAGCTCTTTGTGAACCTATAATTATTAGGCATATTTCTTTGATTACCATCATGCATTGATATAGTCAGATATTCTTTCAGCTGCCTTCTTAAATTGACGCTGCAGCATAAGTGTTTATTCCTGCTTTAAACACATTTAATTTCATGATAATTTTCAGAACGATCTCTCAATCTTCAGAAGAGAAGTGAATCGAACAGACATTGGCTGTTTGCCGCATGTGTCACGCTTTCAGGTGCACACGCTTCAGTGTTAATTGCAAACTCTGGATTAAACCTGAGTTGACAGAGAAAGTTTATACCAAGCTTTGAGAAACAATTGAACTTGATCTAAACCAGGTTGGATTTATCTGGATTTGTCAACTCTAAACCTACTCTGAAACTCAGAGTTTGTTCAGCTAGCTTCATGCAACAGGCCTCTGGAGTCACATGGATTGCTTTAACAATGTCTTTCTGGGAAAGTGGTAGTTGCGTTGGATAGACACCTCCCGGATTTCATTAAAAATATCTTCATTTGTTTTCTGAAAATAAACAAAGGTCTTATGGATGTGGAATGACACAAGAGTGAGTAATTAATGACAGAATTTTCATTTTTGGATAAACTAACCCTTTAATATGTCGGTGTTGGCCGTTTCTTAAAGGTTTACATTTGGTTTGCCTCCGATCTTGAATATTTGGTAAAATCATGTTAATGTACTGGAGATATTTGACTTTAAACCTCTCCCTCTAACAGCGGTCACCTACACACCCAGTACACCCACCTATAAGAGGACCCCTCCACCCGTGCCCCCTCGTTCCACCTCGAAACCCCTCATCTCCATCACAGCGCAGAGCAGCACAGAGTCCACGCAGGATGCCTACCACGAGGGACAGCTGGCCAGAGGTGGTCAGTTTTATTTATTCGTTTTTTTAGTTTTAATTTAAATATTTTTGTAATTTTGTTGTGTGCTTTTGCATTTTTTCTAATCATTTTTAAAAGAAAATTTCTTGCATAGCTAAAAGTTTGTTGCCAAGGCAGCATTTCTATTTTTAAGTTTTTCATCTCATATTTTATTTTAGCTTTATTTCTGTTACCCGAATACAAATTTGAATAGTTTTAGTTTTAGTTGAGAATATCAGCACTGCATTATAACAACTAAATAATACATGCGTTTACCACGCTTCTGACTATACAAACGATGAAAGTTAAGCTCATTCGACTGCATGTTTGGTGTGATGATGATTAGCACACAAAACCATTTCACTCATCCTTTTCTTAAAAACTAAAAAATTCTTGGCTAAGGTTGGTTATAGTGAGGCATTTGTAATATATTAAAGAAAATGGGCCAATTTCCTGAAGTGTGAAGATTTATTATTTTATAAAAACACCTAAATTTCATTCTTCTGTTATATTTTGTGTATTATTTGAGCTTTAATCCCAAAAAGACCATTAGACAGCTGCAGCTCATACAGAACGCTGCGGCCAGGATTCTGAGCAGAACAAGAAAATATGACCATATCACGCCAGTCCACAGGTCTTTACACTGGCTTCCAGTTACATTTAGGATAAATTTTAAAGTATTATTACTTGTTTATAAATCACTCAATGACCTAGGACCTCAATACATTGCAGATATGCTGATTAAATACAAACCCATCAGATCACTCAGATCATCAGGATCAAGTCAGCTAGAAATACCAAGAGTTCACTCAAAGGAAGGAGAGTCTGCGTTCAGCTATTATGCCAGCCGTAGCTGGAACCAGCTTCCAGAAGAGATCAGATGTGCTCCAACAGTAGCCACATTCAAATCTAGACTCAAAACACATCTGTTCAGCTGTGCCTTTACTGAATGAGCTCTGTGCCACTGTACGTCCCACTGATTGCACCTATTCTAATCTATGCATCATCTTAATTTTTATTTTTATTTTATTTTTCATCTATATATACTGTAATAATTTTATTCTTTTTAAATATCTTTACAACTATATATTTCTATTGTCTTCTTATTTTAAAAATTCTCTTTACAACTGTTTTAATTATCCTGTTTTTATTTTTAAGTCTTACACGTGGTATTCTTAATTCTTATCACTATTTTAATTTCATTTTCCATGTAAAGCACTTTGAATTGCCATTGTGTATGAAATGTGCTATATAAATAAACTTGCCTTGCCTTGCCTTGCCTAATCATTTTAGGTTTTTAGCCTTTTTCTTGTCCAGGTAACAAAAAATGTAAAATTGAATGTAACTTTGCACAGCAAAGCTGTAGTAAGTGATTCCCTTCATACTAAAATCATACACAATAAATTTAGATTTTTTTACTAATATATTTCTTTAATTCATCAGGAATATGTCCTTTTTCTGAACATTGCATCATTCACAACCTCACTGTCTCTTTATGTGTTCTCAAAATAACACCATCTTCTCTTATGCTTATCCCACAGGCATCTGGGGTTCTGATGGGTTGAGTCTGAGTTTGGGTCGAGCCCTTTATAACTCCACTGACAGTCTGGACAGCGCCAAGGCCGTCACTATTGCCATGGAAGCGGCTGCCATGGCGATGGCAGGAAAGAGACACCCCTCCACAGACAGCCACAGCTCAGTAATGACCTGTGATAAAGCTGTTCTTGTGTCCAAGGCGGAAGAGTACCTAAAAACACCAAGGTCTTCAATAGGAATACAGGTGAAGTGTGAACAGTTTATTAATCTAAGATCCTGCATCACCACATAAAAGAAAAGTTCATCCAGAAAATTAAATTCTGTCATCATTTACTCACCCTAACCTGAAAGACGTTACTCACCCAAACCAGTATGACGTTCTTTCTTCTGTGGAACACAAAATAGGATATTTAAAAAGAATGTTTCAACAGTTTTCTTTGTCAGTACACTGATCGTCAATGGAGTCCAAAACAACATTGAATTCCATTGACTTTTATTGTACTGAGGAAAAAACTAAATCATTGAGACATTTTCAAAATATCTTCTTTTGTGTTCCACAGAAGAAAGTAACACTGTGTCTACACCGGAACGTGATCGTTGACACGTCGCATCGTGCTGCGTCGCAACAGCTGGAAAGAAGCTTCTCTCGCTGCAGCCTGCGGTGGACATCCAACCCGGCCTACATCCAAGTGTGATGTCAGAAGCCACGCCCATGTCCAAATACGTCAAACCAGTTCAATGGAAACTCCGCCCTGCTGACGATCCTTAAGATTTTATTGGTCATGTCAATCACAGTACTGATTGCCTACACCAAACACTGATCCCTAAACATACCCGTCACTAACTGTAATCAATTAAATTAGCTGCAGGGCGGGATTTCTAGTGAAGTGATTTGGGGAAAAAATCTTGCTTCCTCATTGACTTTGAAACAGGAAAATGCATCAAGAAGACTTAACCCTCACACCTAATTCTTTTCCATTTACTTCTTATATTTCTCTTTGAATGACAAAATGCACTGAAACCCACTCAAAACCTACCTTTACACCTAAAAAAAACCTTTTAATTTGGAACATATACACTGAAACCCACCTAAAACCTATCCTTACGCCTGAAACCCATTCAAAACCTACCCTTAGACTTAAAAAAAACCTTTTAATTTGGAACCTACACACTGAAACCCACCTAAAACCTATCCTTACGCCTGAAACTCACTCAAAACCTACCCTTGCACCTAAAAACCCTTTCAATTGGAAACCTACATACAACAAATCAGGTTTCCGGGGCAAAACGGGGATGGGGAGTCACAAGGTTATATTTTGGATGTGGGCGGGGTTGAATGTCCACCGCAGGATGCAGTGAGCCCTACTTGACACTGGACATGACAAAGCGATCATTTAAAATCCATTTCTTCCTAAGAGAAGTTTCACTTAGAGTATGTCATAAATAGAATAAGGCATTAGTTTACTGTAGTGTCGCCACGCCATGCCGCATCTAGTGTAGACAGCATACCTTATTATAATGGGTTCTATTGTCTTTTGTCGCATCGCACCATTCACGTCCGGTGTAGTCATACAGGTTTGGAACTTTCATTTTAGAATAAAATTTAAAAACCTTTTCCCTGTTTAATATTCAGACAACCACAGGTAAGCCATTCATAGGTTAAATTCCTTGAGAAGTCTATAGGTGCTCTTGAAACATTTCTCAAAGCCCAACAACAGCAGCAATATTGGCTTAACCAATACATGAGTTTGGGGCGGGCTCCCCATTTTGTTGACAAATGGGAAATGGAGGGAGTGTTTGGAAAACCTGTTTGCAAACAGTCATTGTTTTTTGTTTGTCTGTTTCTGTTTGGTGACTTTAGCTTTAACTGGCTTGAATAGAAAGCTGCCTTTTCGTACCACTTCCCACTTTACCACTTGTTTTGAGCTCCCGTCTGTCTGTTGTGAGCAAAATATTCTTGACTGCTGACTAATGATAAATGTAACCCAAAGGCACCCGTGCAAACTGAATCTTACCTAACCAAAGCATTGTAGGTTATTTTAAAGTCCAAACACAGAAGTATATACAAACACACCTCCAGTCTGTGTTGTTAAGCTAAAAATAACTTCCTGTGAGTCATCATACTGCAATCCATTAATTAACATTCAACTCAGGCTTCACTGAATGGGCTCTCCCTCTCTCTCCTTCCTTTAATCTCCCTATTTCCCCATCTCTATCTCTTTCATCCTCCCTCCCTTTCTCTCTTGCTGTCTCTTGCCAGCAGTTATCTGTCTTTGCCTTGTGAATATCTGTGTTGAGATCATGTCCTAATAATGTTAAATGGGTTTGCCTCTCTCAGCCCTTCGGTGCATCTGTTCTTCATTCATTGTCCACACTGCCCCCTAGAGGTTATGCACAGAGGGAGCACAATTAACAGCCAATGGGGGTGAATTGAGTCCATAAATATTTATTTCCGGCCATGAAACACAATTTTCCTTTATTTTTATTTAAAAATGTTTGCCCTCAAGACTGCAATTATTTAGCTGTTTTCCTTGCATATTAGTGACAAACAGCACAGGTCTCCATCACTCACTGCACAAGATGAGCCAGGCTCTGTTGTTCAATGGTCCTGTCCCAAGTGGAAACCTAAGCACTAGTGTATCAAGGGTGCATATTGGCAAAAGGGGTTCTCAAAAGCACCCTGCTGAAACCAAAATTGACAAATGGGAGTACACCGGTGAACATGCTAATCTGCACATCATGAAAAGTGCAGATGCAATGTGTGTAATTTGACATCCCAACGAGTCATTCTTATTGTTTAGTAAAAGAATAGATAACTCAATAATGAAAATTGAGCCATTACTTACTCAGCCTCTTGTCGCTCCAAACCCATGTACTGTTACTTTTTGGTGGAGCATCAAAACACTCAAAGTGTTTTACAGTCAAATGAGGGTATCTCTCCTCAACCACCACCAGTGTGCAGCATTTACTTGGATGTAAACAGAACAACGATGCCAGTGCACTCACCACATACCGGCTATAGGTGGATAGAATACAAAGCGATAGAGCCAATTGATAGGTATTATTTGGAGACCATGATTGATAAAGGCCAGTAGAGGGAATTTGGCCAGGACACTGCGGTTTCATTGGATTTTTAATGACCACAGAGATTCAGGACCTTGGTTTAACGTCTCTTCCGAAGGCCAGTGCTTCTTACAGAATAGTGTCCCCGTCACTATAGAGGGGCATTAGAGCCCACACAAACCACAGGGTGAGCACCCCCTGCTTGCCTCACTAACACCTCTTCTATCAGCTGCCTGGTTTTATCCAGGGTCAACCCTGCTTAGTTTTGGGCTACAGGGTGATATGGCTGTTAACATCATTTTATTTAATGAAAAACTGCAAAATTAAACCAAACATTGTATGCATTAAATAAAAAATTCTAGTGTACTGATAATGCATGTTTTCTATTTGTGCTAACAGTATGTTTAAATGAATTATATAAACCTTTAATTATATTCTCCATAAAATAGGGATCTAATTTCTAAATGCATGTTATTGATCTTATTTTTAAGGATTTATCCATGCATGTTTCTTTCTTTCTTTCTTTCTTTTTCTTTCTTTCTTTTTGACCATGTATTAATCAAAACTTCTTAATCTTCTGTTGGACGTCAGCTTAAAGTGATAGTTCACCCTAAAATGAAAATACTGTCATCCTTGTTGTTCCAAACCTGTATGAATTTCAACAAAGATTAAAGAATATATTTTGAAGAATGTTGGTAACCAAACCATTTGATGGCCATTGACTTCCATCATATTTTACTCCTCCATACTATGTAAGTCAATGGGGCCCATCAATTGATTGGTTACCCATATTCTTTATAAACTTTTCTTTTGTGTTCCGCAGAAGAAAGAAATTCATACAGTTCAACTAATGAACTGCAAGCTCACAATCTGCCTCCATCCAACAGTCAACAACTGATAGACTTTTTTCTTTTTTTGTTAAGTCATTTCACTCAAATGTACATCACTATATGGATGAAAAGATCTGTTGCTACTTCTGTACATCACAACTTTACTTTTTTATCGACAAGATTGACACTGATTCCAACCTGAATCCCCATAATTGTTTTCTTGTTGTTTTTTCCTCACACAAACTTATCATATGACTTGGAATATATAGGTGCTGGTCATAGAATTAGAATATCATCAAAAAGTTGATTTATTTAACAAATTCCATTCAAAAAGTGAAACTTGTATATTAAATTCATTCATTACACCAGGGGTCATCAACTATATTTGTCCAAGGGCCAGAATTTTTCTCTGCAGACAATGTAAGGGCCAGATACTGTAATGTAAAATAAAATTTGAATTGAATGTAGCGCCCCCTACCCTTAACCTTAAAAGGGTGGAGCACTGGGTTCTGACAGATGTCTCCCGACTATATTTTAATATTCTTCCTATTACCCTATATGACTACAGTAACCCAGATTAAATAGATTTATGCTCCTGAAGCAATATTCTTAAACAGTGTGAAAATTAACCCAGCCCTGAATAACCTCAAGCAAGGCAAAAGGTAAGTTTAAAGAAGTTAGGAGAAATAGAAGAATTATATGATTCAATAAAAGGGGATGAAATATCCAAACGACTATTGTATATTTACTTTTGACCCTGGCGAAACAGTTCTCATTCCCGCTTGAATAAGGCCGGCGACTCAGCTGCGTGGCTGTCCGTTTTTATTTCGGCTCCCATATTTAACAGGTTGGAGTTTGCACACTGAGACACGCGTCTCAGGCGCGTTCGAGCCACGCGGAAAACGCGTGCATGCTATAAATAGAACCAACGCCTCTTCCAGCAACCGGAGTGTTCTCTGGCTAGAGCGCAGGACAGCGGAGTTTGTAAGGACCGAAGTGCATGTCTGAGCTTGTGTTTTGTTGCTTTGACATTGGGGAAAATAGAACAATAGAAACAAAATGAATCTACGCTTACTGTGCCAATTTGTTAGTCAGAAGAATATTTGACTACCTTAAAAGTATTGCTTAATTTAACAGTGTGTGTGTGCGTTTTATATCACTAGTGCAGTGTCCGTTCTGGGAGCATAAGCCCTGCCCGCGTGAGGTGCGCCGCTTCCTGCTTGCGCTGTTCTGACTGTAGTTTACTAAAAGTTTATTAATTCTGAATGTGTCGCGTCTCGCGTGTCCATCTATTGGGCCTATTGCACCAAATGCGACACTGCACTCCCTTGTGAAGTCGATTGGATGAATGGTTCTCGAAATAATAAAAATGCAAACGGGCATACAGACACAGATTCCTGCCTTTATTAGAGAGAAAAATATGTTCAGCCCGAAGCTTCGAAGCTCAAAAAATGGAATTCGGACATGCCCTAAACTCTTACAAGGCTATTCCTGAATTCAGTATTATTCTGGGGGCCGGATGGCAATCTCTGGCGGGCCGGATTTGGCCCGCGGGCCGCCAGTTGACTTTGCATGCATTACACACATACTGATATATTTCAAATGTTTAATTTTGATGATTATAACTGACAACTAAGGAAAATCCCAAATTCAGTATCAGAAAATTAGAATATTGTGAAAAGATTCAATATTGAAGACACCTGGTGCAACACTCTATTCAGCTAATTAACTCAAAACGCCTGCAAAGGCCTTTAAATGGTCTCTCAATCTAGTTCTGTAGGCTACACAATCATGGGGAAGACTGCTGACTTGACAGTTGTCCAAAAGACGACCACTGACACCTTGCACAAGGAGGGCAAGACACAAAAGGTCATTGCAAAAGAGTCTGGCTGTTCACAGAGCTCTGTGTCCAAGCACATTAATAGAGAGGAGAAGGGAAGGAAAAGATGTGGTAGAAAAAAAGTGTACAAGCTATAGGGATAACTGCACCCTGGAGAGGATTGTGAAACAAAACCCATTCAAAAATGTGGGGGAGATTCACAAAGAATGGACTGCATCTGGAGTTAGTGCTTCAAGAACCACTACGCACAGGTATACAAGACAAGGGTTTCAGATCCGTGGTCTAGCAGAACGTATGGCCCTGCGGCCTTGTCTCCGTGGTCTAGCAGACCCTGCGGCCCTGCGGCTTTGTCTCTGTGGTCTTGCAGACTGTGTGGCCCTGCGCCTTGTCTCTGTGGTCTAGCAGACCATGTGGCCCTGCGGCCTCGTCTCTATGGTCTAGCAGACCGTGTGGCCCTGCGCCTTGTCTCTATGGTCTAGCAGACTGTATGGCCCTGTGACCTCGTCTCTATGGTCTAGCAGACCGTGTGGCCCTGCGCCTTGTCTATGTGGTCTAGCAGACCGTGTGGCCCTGCGGCCTCGTCTCTATGGTCTAGCAGACAGTGTGGCCCTGCGCCTTTTCTCTGTGGTCTAGCAGACCGTATGGCCCTGCGGCCTCGTCTCTGTGGTCTAGCAGACCGTGCGGCCCTGCGACCTTGTCTCCGTGGTCTAGCAGACCGTGTGGCCCTGCGGCCTCGTCTCTATGGTCTAGCAGACAGTGTGGCCCTGCGCCTTTTCTCTGTGGTCTAGCAGACCGTATGGCCCTGCGGCCTCGTCTCTGTGGTCTAGCAGACCGTGCGGCCCTGCGACCTTGTCTCCGTGGTCTAGCAGACCGTGCGGCCCTGCGACCTTGTCTCCGTGGTCTAGCAGACCGTTCGGCCCTGCGGCCTCGTCTCTGTGGTCTAGCAGACCGTGCGGCCCTGTGACCTTATCTCTGTGGTCTAGCAGACCGAGTGGCCCTGCGGCCTCGTCTCCTTGGTTTATATAATGGTGGAACCGTCAGCAACGGCCAAACGTTTACAACTTGCAGTCGAAGGGTATTAATCGCTATATTAATCGCTCATGCATAGTACTCCTCTACAACTATAACTTCAGGTTCTGTTAGTCATCAGCAGGCGGTGTTTCCACATCCACGCTTACCATGTTCTCTTCAGGAACTCCAGGACACAAGACCGGCGGGTCTACTTTATTTTCCATTTTGGGGGATAGGTTCCGTCCGGGTGGAAGCATTCTTCCACCTAATTTTTGGGGGTCGGCTGCGCCTCTGCCTTCATCTTCAGGCAGGATATGCAGAGTCTGGACCCTTCGACTGCGAGCTACGGACGGGACCTGTGCCAAAATACTTGATTGCTTGCTGTGTTATTAATAAATTGACAATTGTCACACTGTTCATTCTCCCGAGTCTTTCTGGTAGAACTGATTTATGGTGTTTTTTTGTCCTTGGTTACTCTCAACATTTGCACTTTCACCACACCAGTTTTAAGTGACACATTCTTCACCTTTCCTAGAATGCTGTAGTTCAAGGTATAGTTTTGTATCTATGAAGGAACCCTCAAGCACACAGCGTGCTCTCCCTCACACATTATCAAACAGTGGAGGAAGCACTGCTCACCTAGCCATAATCCTTATGGGCTAAATTGTGTCTGAAGAAACCTCATACCTTGGCCCTTGTTCTTTCATGCCTGACAGTCTGACTCAAAGAATTCCTGTGCTCAGCCTTTCTGCTTTTTTACGTTCTCAGTAGTCTCAGACTGATAGATCAGGGACTGCTGATTTGTCTGATCTGTGATGTGAATCATCTTGTTCTCTGATTGTGAGGTCACCCTTTCCCCTCCTGTCCTTCTCCAGCGCTTCTCCTGTCCTTCTCCAGCGCTTGTGTGAGTCACACTTTCTTCAGATGGTCTGATGTTAGTATAGTAGCACAGACACTTCTAAGCAACAGACATCTTTTTTGATATACCTGAAAGATTGACCTTCAGTTTGTTGTTACAGTTATTCAAGTTATAACAGAATGTCTTTCATATTTACCATCTCAGGAATGTATTATAACTGCCTACAGATCATTTTAATAGTCATTGAGTGATAATTTTTAAAAATAACTTAATTATTTGAAATAAAATTAATAATATATACTACTGTTCAAATGTTTTGGGTTTGTAAGATTTTTAAATGTTTCTTCTGCTCACCAAGGATGCATTTGGTCAAAAATCATTAAAATCAAAAAGTAAAAATCATAACATTGTGAAATATTACAATTTCAAAATAAGAAGCTACATTTTCAGCATCCTTACTCCCAACATGGCATCATGACTTTGCGTAAACATACACGCCACTTTCTAAAGCTAAAAAATGGCGTGTTATCTGTACGCATTTTGAGCTATCCGCATCTATGTCTACGCCATGTGATTCCGCGTGTATGTGTACGCCGAAACGAACCATCATCTCCGCGTGTATATCTACGCCGTGTGATTTTGCATGTATGTCTATGTCGAGTGATAATTATCAGTTTTGAAAACTGTTGTGCTGCTTGATTTTTGATACAGTCACTTTTATCAATAGAAATTTCTAAATATTTTTTTTAATGCATCCCCACACACACATACACAATCAGACATAATATTATGGCCACTGACAGGTGAAGTGAATAACACTGATTATCTCTTCATCACAGCACCTGTTAGTGGGTGGGATATATTAGGCAGCAAGTGAACATTTTGTCCTCAAAGTTGATGTGTTAGATAGAAGCAGGAAAAATGGGCAAGCATAAGGATTTGAGCGAATTTGACAAGGGCCAAATTGTGATGACTTGACGACTGGGTCAGAGCATCTCCAAAACTGCAGCTCTTGTGGGGTGTTCCCAGTCTGCAGTGGTCAGTATCTATCAAAAGTGGTCCAAGGAAGGAACAGTTGTGAACCAGCGACAGGGTCACGGGTGGCCAAGACTCATTGATGCACTTAGGGAGTGAAGGCTGGCCTGTGTGGTCCGATCAAACAGATGAGCTACTCAAATTTCTCAAGAAGTTAATGCTAGTTCTGATAGAGAGGTGTCAGAATACACAGTGCATTGCAGTTTGTTGCCAAAAGTGGGCACATGAGCATCAGAACTGGACCACAGAGCAATGGAAGAAGGTGGCCTGGTCTGAGGAATCATGTTTTCTTTTGCATCATATGGTTGGCCATGTGCTTCACTTTTCTGGGAAACACACTGCACCAGGATGCACTGTGGGAAGAAGGCAAGCCAGCGGAGGCATTGTGATGCTTTGGGCAAAGTTCTGCTGAGAAACCTTGGGTCCTGCCATCCATGTGAATGTTACTTTGACATGTACCACCTACCTAAGCATTGTTGCAGACCATGTACACCCTTTCACCTAAACTGTATTCCCTGATGGCTGTGGCCTCTTTCAGCAGGATAATGAGCCCTGCCACAAAGCAGATCCAATCGAGCATCTGTGGGATGTGCTGAGCAAACAAGTCTGATTCATGGAGGCCCCACCTCACAACTTACAGGACTTAAAGGGGCACTTCAGTACTGGGAAGATGAATCTGTATATAAACTCGGTCATTAATGTAGTAGAAATATGAAATTATTTTTTAATTTGGTGCCTTCTGGACTGAGAAAACCCAGAAAATGTATTTTTGTTGCAGGGGGATGAAAGACAACAATTCCCAGAATGCACTTCGCTGCCGAGTCTGCTCTAGGCTGCTCTAGGCACGGCTTACTGGTTTGCTTGCCCACCGCGTTCATTTTCATAAAATCAGTTCAGTTAGAGACGCTACAATTAAAAACGGAACGTGTCTGTTCAATATGAGTGAGTCGATTGAGTGTCTCGGCCATCACGGCACAAACGCAGCAGAAGTCGGATTAAATTTATCACATGAGCTGAGGTAATCGCGGGATTCGCGGCTGCGGCTGCGGCTGCATTCACAGCACGTGATCAGTCTGGCGCATTTTCAGTTCATGTCTTTGGAAACTTAACTTTCATAGGAATTCATTTGAAAAGTTGAACACTCACTTTGCTCTCCACCTCTCCGTTTACATGAATCTCCGCAGCTCCCCGAGCCGAGTGCTGTGAGTGTGATGTTGAAAACATATGGAAACAGCGCCTCCTTCTGGCTGTAGTCTTCAGCCTCTGGACAAAAACTCCTCTGATGACGCAAAATGACGATATTTGCGTCATCGGAGGAATTTTTCTCGAAATAAAATACATAATTCTCTCGTCTCAGGGTCATATGAGGGGGGAAAGTACGATAATTTGAATATACTCCTGGGTTTCTACTGATACAAAGCTTAATGCTAATCGCTGAAGTAACCCTTTAAAGGATCTGCTGCTAACATTTTGGTGTCAGATACCACAGCGCACCTTCAGGGTCTAGTGGAGTCCATGCCTCAACGGGTCAGGGCTGTTTTGTTAGCAAAAGGGGGTCCAACACAATATTAGGTTGTGATGTTATGCCTGATTTATGAATAAATATACAGTATATATGTATACAGACACACACACACAGTTATGTAAAATATTACCTCCTGGCTTGAGTTTCCACCACCTTCCTCAGTGGCTCCAGACTGGGCATGGCAGTTTGTCACATTGTTTTGTACTTAAAAGAGAATTTTTTTACTAAATTAATGTTGAAATCCTGCTTAATTATTATGCCAGATTACATAATGAATACATTTATTTAAAAATGAGTCTCTCTTACTCTTTTTTTAAATGTTTGGATATCATTTAATATTTATTGAGTTACTTGTGGACTAAAAACTATGTGCATTATTTCTCTCTTAATTTTCTCTAGACTCACACTGAGCTTTTATCCCCCTATAAATCATTCATCGTTTGTGTGTTATTAGTCAGCATCTGCAGGTTGCACCTGTTCCTGGCATGGGACAGAACTTACAATTTTAGGATCAGTGACTACCCCCATTCATGTGCATATAAAATGAGATGCAAAAGTCTGACACTACATTGAAAATACAGAATTGAAATTTTGATGTAAATAATAGTTTGAGGAGTTAACAAACAATAAAAACTTTATGATGCAACATATTTAGAGTTCTGAATAATTTATAGGTCACAATAGTAATGCTGATCATATAGTTTGTGATTGAGAAGTATGAACATGGTCAATAATCCTCAGTTAAAGGTCTGTGTTGTCATTGTAGGTGGAAGCAGCGACTGATTCTGAGTGTGAAAGCAAAGGCTCTCGAGAGTATCAGTCTGTTGGGATTCAAGTGGAAGACGAGAGACGGTAGGAAGAGCACATCTGTTTTATTTCTATGTGTGAAGGGTTTGTGAGGTGCGATTTGCTGAAGTACCAGCTAAGTGTGAAATGCTGTTGTCTCTGAGTGTGAAATGTTGTCTTATTTGAGATCTTTCTCTCTCATACAGACAGGGCCGATTTAAGCGGTCCAACAGTGTCACGGCCGCCGTTCAGGCTGATCTGGAGTTGGAGGGTTTTCCTTTAATGGAGGATAAAGGTCTTCAGTTTGGCGGAGGTTTCCAGCGTCACAGCGAGCCCAGCACCCCAACACAGTACGGCGCCGTACGGACCGTCCGCACCCAGGGTCTCTTCAGCTACCGGGAGGACTATCGCACCCCCACAGAGCCTCCGAGTCCCCAGCGTAGCCCTGAGCCATGGCTGGAGCCCTCGCCACGGGAACCTGTTGCCACTGTGGCAGTTACCGTGACACCTCCCCAACCTACAGATTCGGGAAGAGCATCGCCCTCATGCAGGAGGGACGGAAGCTGGTTCATGCAGCTGTTGCACACGGAGACGAAAAAGATGGAGGGGTGGTGCAAAGAGCTGGAGGGAGAGGCGGAAGAGAACGATCTGTCAGAGGAAAGTGAGTTAACAGCGCTCCGATTTCATGAGCCGTTAAATCTTTATATTATAATATTTGTTTGGTGGAGAGTTTGGCTCCAGGTTTCAAAGTGTCAGGTATGAATCCAGAGAAGTGTCACATTTAACCGTGAAACGTTTGCAGAGCTCCAGGTTATTAGAGGCTCACACTGAGAGTGCTGCCATGTGAGCAATTACTTCTGTCAACATCTGTCAGGTTTCCATGGCAAAGAGCTCAGAGCAGCGCTGAGGCTCTGAACGACAGACTGAGAGAGACAATGCACAGAAATGAATGTGTGAGAATGAATAGAGTATGAGAGTGAAAGTGTGAATCACTGGTGCTGTGAGTTTATGAGAGTATTCACATATTTTCAGATTATAGAGTGAATTTGAAGAAGAGCTTGCTTCTTGACAGACACATACTACACACTGCATCTGTCATGTTTCCATTGTACTTTGACCTGCTGAAAAAAAGCTGGTTTACTGGTCTCAGATGGTTTAAGATGGTTTTCCAGTTTGTTTTTAGCTGGTCAGCCAACTGGTCTCCCAGCCTGGGGTGTGTTTCCCAAAAGCTTTGTTAGACAATTATGGTCGTAAGTTCTGTTGTTATCAGCATAGAGTTTCCCAAAAAACATAGTTCCAATGAACAATCGCAAACAGCATTGCAAAGTTGTGTGGTTGTGTGTCATCCTGTGGTTAGAAGAATTATTCGCATGACACGTGGACTTTATAAATCCTTATCTTTAACAAAATAAGCAAGCTGGCATTCAGTACAATTTATATCTTTTATCCACAATATATATACAAATGTCATTTACGTCTTTTTAATTTGTAAAAAAAAATTTAAAGCACCGCTTTTGGAGAGTGCACATGTGCGTACATGCTCTACTACTAAGAATAGCAAAATAACTTATGTAGTCCTTTAGGAATTTAGGACCTCAGATGCTATGTCTGTAATTTATAGCCAAAATCTAGCATTGATTCGATATCAAATGAATTCATTAAAAGAAGTTATTACTCCACCACCTGTGTGACATTAACCAACGTGGTTGAATGTCAAATTTGCAACAATACAGTTTCTGGAAACAGTCATGAGTAGCTAGTTAATTCCTTTAAAGACACATTGTACAATGGTAGTTAAGCAGTGAGTTGTTCTGGAAATGCACTCCTGACCAGCTGAAAAGTACCCCAGACTGTGAGACCAGCGAACACCAACAAACTAGGTTAGGCTGGCTTAAAATCCATGAGGACAATTTAATTGGGTGTTAAGTACAATTTAACTATAAGCAACAACTTTCTTGTTACCTACAGAGCTTAAACAAATCTGACCACAAACTTTTGAAAGCTCTTTTCAAGTTTATGTAATGTAAGACGTCTCTAATGCTCACCAAGATTGGTTTATTTGGTAAAAAAATACATTAAAAACATTTTAATATAGTTTAAAATTGTATTTATTCCTTTGATGGCAATCATTACTCTAGTCTTTAGTGTCACATGATTTTGTGCTTAAGCAACATTTCTTCTTATTATTATTATCAGTGATGAAAAAAACTGTATGTATAAAAAGTAAAAAAAAACTTGTGCTGTGATATTTTCTTCATATTCTTTGATAAATAGAAAGTTCCAAAGGACAGCTTTTATTTGAAATAGAAATCTATTATAACATCTTACTGACCTCTAACTTTTTAACAGTTGTGTACATCATTTGTATTGCATGAATACATGCATGCTCACGTGCAAGTTCCCTGGTATATGAGTGTACAGATGCTTTGTGAACTCTATTAACTGTATAAATGTGTGAGATTTTCAATAGCTCTCATGGTTATTAAATATTTATCTCTTTCCCTGTTTGTGTATTAGTCCTGGGGAAGATCCGGAGTGCTGTAGGAAGCGCACAGCTCTTGATGTCCCAGAAATTCCAGCAATTTTATTGGCTTTGCCAGCAAAACCTAGTAAGTACTGTGCACATATGCCAATTTGTACGAGTTTGTGTTCTATTTATGTTATTGTGCTAGGCTTTGTACTCACGGCAGCTCTTTCCCAGATGCACCTCCACACTTCCACGGGGTTGTTTGTGCTGGAGTAATTGTGGTGTAGTTTATGGCCTTTTGTTCTGCTGTCACATTTATTAAATATGATACACAGCAGCACATCATCTGATCTGAGCCAGGCATGCAGAGAACACAAATAATGACCAAGTACTGTAGCATGCAAAGTACATAGAGCGTTTAGAAAACAACCTGAATCCTCCTGAATAAAATACTCATCAATTCAGTGGAAATCACTCACAGTGGTTGATTTGGCCACATACAGATTTATGAAATAACAACAAAATGATACAAATATTGTCATTGCCTCAAATAAAAATGGTTACACTTTAGCTGTCGACTTTAAGCTTTTACAGTTTTCCTGTACACATTATAAAGCTGTTGTGCCACAATAAAGGGAACACTTTAGATTAGGAAACACATTCACTATGAACTAGGAGTTTTCTCTCAATAAACGTATAATTACTGCTCATTAGTTGTAAGTAAGGTAGTTATTGTAGTGGTTATGTTTAGGTATGGGGTAGGGTTAAGGGACCTAGAATATTTTCAGAATAAGGCGCAATATAAGTAGCCTAATAATAAACAGCCAATATGCAAATCGGAAGTGTTATAAAAGTAAAATTAAATCTATTATCAATGCATTTCATAAAAAAAATTAAATTATTAAAAGTCTAGTTTACATTTAAAATTCATGTTAAAAATGAAGTTTCCTAAAACAATACATGATAGTTTGATAAATGCTATGTTTAAATGGCATGTTATAAAGCATTTAAAATCAGTTTTTTTATGTATTTGCCAAATGCTTTTGTTTATACATTTATAATTTGAGGTTTCAAAAATGCCATTATGCACTTAATAAGCAAATGGAGAAGGATTTGGCAAATACAAAGATTTTTTAAAATTCTTTATCAATTTTAATTTCAATGTAGTATTATTATTGTTATATTTATCTATGAATACTTTTTAACATTAATTTTAACAGATGTTTATTTTTTTTACTTTAAATGTATACATTTATTATTATTTAGGTTTAGTGTTCCAAATGTTGGGTTGTGTTGCAGGACCCCAGTGCCATGCCTCGGCCCACCTCTCAGGACCTGGCTGGGTTCTGGGACCTGCTGCAGCTCTCCATCGATGATGTTACCTCCAAATTCAATGAGCTGCAGAAGATCAAGTCCAACGATTGGAGGCTAATTGAGAGTCCTGTGAAGAAGGTGAGAGCTGATCGGTTAAACGATTTGTGATGGTCATATTAGTCATCAAATATAATTTCATGCTTCTGATTGTACTGATAAAAAAAAGTTGTTTATTGATAAATACATTACAGTTCAAAAGTTTGGTCTCAGTAAGATTTTTTATATTTACATTAACAATGTTACAAAAAAATCTAATTCAAACAAATGATATTCTTTTTAGCATCCTGAAAAAAATATTAAAGTGATAGTTCACCCTAAAATTAAAATGAAGTAATTATTTACTCACCCTAGTGTTGTTCTAATGCAGTATGACGTTCTTTCTTTTTCTGACCACAAAAGGAGAAATTAAAAAAAGGCCAGCTCGTTCATATAATGGCAGTGATTAGCAACCAGCATCAAGCTTTTAAAAAAAGACAGACAAAAGACAAAAGTATCACAGAGTGGTCCAATGCTACATGATATTCCAACTGTTCTGGGGGTGTACGATTGTAATGCTAAAGTCCAATAAGATGAAGATGATCAAGGTTCAAAATTAAAGTGAATAATTATTCAATAAAACAAACACAGGTAGATTAACAGGCAAACAGCCACAAAACAGCTAGGCACAAACAATATGGGACAATGAACTGAATGTAAGGAGGAGCTTAAATACAGGGTGAATCAACTCAGTGACAAACAGGTGACAACTAATCAATAGCCATGGTAACAAATGAAGAGTGGGAAAATGGAACAAAGGGAAAGGTACGCGTTCGTGAGACTGTATTAGCGCCAAAGTCAAATCCCGGAAGAGTAATTCGCCCTTGGTCCCCTCAAGATTTTCCTATGGGTTTTTCCATTTATGAGTAAAATAAGGTCTATGGTGAACATAACTTGACGATACATGGAAGTTTTGCTCTACAACAAAAAATTTTACACACCCATCCCGAAAATGCAAATTTTAAAGCTGTTATGTTTATTTTTTTAAATATATAACTAGTTAAGAGGAAACCACTGGCAAATTAGTATTCTAGGGTTTGAAGCACTGATCTATACAGAGAATAATTATATAGATCAGTGGTTTGAAGTCATCCCCGCGGCTCTCTATTAACTGCCATTATATGTATGAGTGCGAGCGGGACATTTTCAAAAAATTCTCTATCTAAGATCCGACAAAAAAAGAAAGAAATGCATACGGCATTTGAACAACACCAGGGTGAGTAAACAGTTATTTTAAATAGTAAAAACATTGCAGTTTTTGTGGTCTTGGTGAGCATAAGACCCTTCTTTCAAAAAGTCTTACCGACCCCAAACTTTTGAAAGGTAGTGTATAGTTTATTACTTAAATTAAATATGTAAAATTTGTGTCTATATCTCTATTACCCGACACATTTAAGTGAAATAAAAAATGAACACAATATTTGTACATTCATATTTTGTGTTTGGTTATTATTTGTTGTTGTTCCAGCTCCCGCCGCCAGTACCAAAGAAGACATTGCGTAAGAGTGTGACGAGGGAAAAATCTTTGGATCTCCCTGATCGTCAGAGACAGGAGGCACGACGACGCCTAATGGCGGCCAAACGCGCAGCTTCATTCCGCCAAAACTCAGCATCAGAGCGGGCCGACAGCATCGAGATCTATATACCCGAGGCCCAAACGCGGCTCTGAGAGTCACAGGGAACACCTTTATTACAACATCATCATCATTCTCAATAACAGAGCCAGTTCGTATCACAATGCATTCATCAAGCGAGAATCAAAAGAAACAGAAGGCTTTCATACCTGTCAAAAGGGTTTTGTAACTTGTTTCAGAACTGCCTACAACATCCTTATGAAGTTTTTCCTTTTTAGGGAGACATACTTCTCCAAAATAAACATATTGCACAACATATCGCAATTTTAGACCCACGTGATAATGACATTGCTTGAGGAAGCAAATCTTTAGATTTAAGCTTTAATCACAGCGTAATAACACGTCCAATCTGATGGTCCCTCAGTGAGTGTCTTTATGACATCTATTTAGCACTTTTAAAATGACGAAAATTTATTTTTTAGGCCTCAAATCTAAATAATTCATTGGTTTTCATTAAATGAAGAAACCTGAAGAAAGTATTTAGTTCTGGTTCCATCTGGTTCCACTCATTCAAGTTGTGTAGCTTTGTATTTCCATGGTTACATTTCATTTCTCTATCTCTCTCTTTTCATCTTTGTATTTCTCTTTTTTTCCTGTCTCTCTTCCCTGAGAAGTTCATAGTATTTTTCTGATGAACTCTCTTGGGTGCATTTATGTAAGTGCCAGTGCTGAAATACCTCAATCATACATTTTAGACTGAAGCTTTAGACCAGAGCGCACAGTCACAGCCTTTTAAAAATGTTGTTGGTCATACACACTGTTATGGGAAAACTTCAATCTCAGCCTGAGGGTTTACACTGTCGGATTAGAGATCAGTTTTTATTATACTCCTACTTACTGATATCAAATATACAGCTGTCACACTACTACATACTTGATGTTTATGTCATTCTAGAGGAATTACTGTAGGATTTTGAGTGCAATTGCTTAAAACCTAAATTCAACAATGTAAAGGTTCAAAAATGCATTTTTGCACTTTCTTCTTCTAAATGTATGTTTGTATGTATTTCCAAGGGAAATGAAGTTCTAAAAGATATTGTTGCAGTTGAATTGCAAGGTTTTGTGAGACTATCGATTTATCATTTCAGGTCTCTGAATGTTTTCATGCTTCACATAGTCATTCATCAGTTTGCATTTATTTATACTGAGCCATTTTCCTCTCCGTCTGCTGTTGTCAAGCATCTGACCCATGTTCTCTGCAAAAAAACCCTGCTTTTTATGTCCTTTTTGTATGTCTTGACAAAGAATCAATGATTCTGTCTCAGTTGAAGGAGATGTCAGGTGTTCCCATAATTATCTAGGGCAGTTGGTGATAGATGTTTTATCTGTTAGACTGCCTGCAGTCCACATACCACACATCTGTGAGAGTGTGCAGAATGATAAGTTTAACTCTATAATCAGAGTACAACTGGTTTTGAGTCTATATGATGGCATTTGTTCAAACAGGCGACTGCAGTACACAGGATGGTTGATTATATTAGATTATATTATCCAGAGATTTTAGTTTCTGCTTAAACATCCAGCAGTTCGGCTGTAACACTTCAGCTAAAAGAGTTTGATATTCTGTTAATATGAAGTGTAAATGCATGAACACTTCTGGTTGTCTCGTCCTCGACTTGCAGCCACAGAAGTGTAACTGCTGACACACTCAAAATCCTTCACAAAGATTTTTTTTTTTAATTGCCATATTTTGTCCACTACACACTATTACAGAAATGGAAGGTCTATCAAGCACGGTCACATTTAATTTCAAATGTCAAACCGTTTCCCCACTTTCTGCCCTGTTTTTGCCTCTGCGTCATAGAAGGAGAAGAGGCCAGAGATTAAAGGAGATTAGTTTTATCACTTCCACTCCAATTCCTCGTAGCTTTATATTCTCAATTTCTTTCACAAGATGACCTTGAGAAGAGCTTTCCATTAGAAGCAAATATAATTTTGCTGCGCTCTGTACTTCTCTGTTTTAAGTCATTGTTCAAACACAATCATCCAAGAGAGGCTTGTAATCGATGAAGATGACTAAATACAACTTTTCAGTTGTAAATTGCGTCTAAAGTCACGATACAGTGTTCTAGCTCTCATTTCACACCAACAAAATTTTTGATTGATTATTTTGCTAGTCATTATTTGAAACAAGTTCTGGACAATTTACGGCTTTGCAGTGTGGCCCTCAGGGTTTACAGAAATCCGAAGGTCATTGCCGACGCTTTCCTGGCCTTACAAACTAGTCAGACTGTTTAAATATACACTAAACTGATGGATAACACTTTATAAGTCTTGTTTGTTAACATTAGTTAATGCATTAACTATCATGAGCGAACAATGAGCATTATATTTTTTGCAGCATGTATTCATCTTTTGCTTTTTACTTTTGTTAAAGTTTGCTAAAAATACATTTGTTCATTGTTTGTTCATATTAACTATTGAAATTGTTGATTATATGATATTCAATTTTTCATTATGGCAGTGAAGGGATTATTTCAATCATGTTTTATGGTATTTATTTTTATTTTTTTCTATATATCATGAGTAATTATGGTCCTGCAGTGTGGCAGCTGTCCTTTCTAACCTGCTCAATTATCAATATGCAAACATGCCAGTAATGCAGGCAGTGTTTATATGCCAAATATGCTTGTGTCACATGTTTGAACAGCTTCTGCTGTTTATAGATGCTCATACGCACCATACTTCCCCATCATCCTTTCAACATGACAGTCTGAGAGCGTTTTGGTGAGCTGGCCTTTAATAAACCACCTGGAAGAACAAATGCTCACTTCCCACCTTTTAAAACAGTGGAATCAGTTATCAAATGTTAATTTGTTTGTACGATGGCCATATTTTCCTCAACAGGGTTGCACCGGGTGGTCATCTTGTTTAAACCTCATGTACATGTACATTTACGCTACTCATATGTACATTTGCTTCATTTATTTCCACCGAAATGAACCACATGTCAGTATTTATCAACAAGAAATGATTCATTTACCCTCCGAACCACAGTATTTGAAAAACAGCCAACGGGCCTTTGGTACCGGTGCGGACTGAGATGCCCCGGTTCTTGGTTTCTTACTTAGAGAAGCTTCATCTTGGGACTGGACTAATCCTGGATCTCAGAATGTGAAAAGATTATAAAATCTTAGTGAAAATAACAAATGAGAAAGGTAGTTATTTAGCTGAGAATATTTTCATTTATTATACTGTATATCATATCTATATGAAGGGTGAATATAATACCAAATATTCATTATTTGTACAGAATTATATAAATATAAATAGTTCTATATAAATATATATAATATAAATACATAATTGATCCTTTGTTGAAGCAAAACTCTTTTTCTGCTCTTACTTATTGGTTAAGTTTTTTGGGTGGCATGCACCATTCTGATGCTGAATGTGGCTTTTTCTGCTTCATTGCTTTTCCAAATCCCTTTTTTGAATGTTGTTTATTGTTACACTTATCATTTTTATTTATTTTGTATGTATTCATGAAAAGTTTAAATTGTGTTATTAATTTGTGTTACAAATTTGACTCTTTTTGTTCTTGATCATCTGGATTATTTGTTTTTTTTTCATGACTTGATTATTGCTATGATCATACATTGTAAATAATTCAGTCATTAAATTTTTGAAGGAAATGAGTTATGTGGATTGTCTTGAATTAACCTAATTACTTTAACACAACACAACATTATCAACACAATGATTTTCCTAACCCCCATTAATTTTTAAGTATTTATAAACTATACAAACAAAAATGCTTTTAGTCACTCCAACACTTAAAAAAGCTAATTATGACTTAAATGATACACGAATAAATTGCACATACAAAAATGCAACAAAGAATGTTTGAGGATATTTAACAAATTATGACTCAAACAATAGACAAAGAAAAATGCTTTTATAGTCACTCCAACACTTAATCAAGCAAATTATGACTTGAAGGATCAACTGTAATAAATTGTTCATACACAAATGCTAGAAAGAATGTTCAAGGATATTTACCAAATATTAACTCCATAAACTGTGCAAAAAACTCTCTAAAGCACCTGTAAGGACACTTAAGCAAATTATGACCCATAAATGGATTAACTATACCCTCTACAAACAAAAGTGCTATTATGGATACACTGTATAGCCTGAGTGCATCTGGCACTGATTTAGTAAGTGTAGGTGTGTGTGTGTGTGTGTGTGTGTGTACCTGCTAGTTGTAAACTCACTAAACAGAACTTATGCATTTATAATGAATGTAAAGAGACTAGGGAGCAATTGTACTTTTCATAACTACACTGTAAAAAAATTCAGGCCTCTCCGATTTAAAATTTTCTAGTAACCAGTCACATCAAAATTTTTCAATTGGCCAAATTTAAATTCTGTGAATTGAATTTTATCAATTGTGGCAACAGTCTGTTAACATGGGCTCAATTAGAAATAATATGTTGACCCAATGGAAAAATGTATTTTACCAACACTAAAAAATTTCAGCTCCTCCAATTTAAAATTTTCTAGTGACTGGTCACATCTAAATTTTTCAGTTGGTCAAATTTCTGATTGATACAATTTAATTCACAGAAATTCAATTTGGCCAATTAAACATTTTAAATTGTAGTAACAATTGCTTATTTCTCACTGTCAAAACAGGGTTGACATTTTATCACATTACTTTATCAACAAGTCAATTCCAACACAGGATATTGTCACGAATCAGGACGAGATTCAGTTGCAGACACAACAGAACTGAATTTATTAGTCAACAGTACTTTGCACACAACTGGGCAGAGCAGTCAGACAAAAGTATCAAAGAAAACAGCAGGGGGCGCTGGCAGCTCGGTCCCGTGCGGTCATCAGGAAGGCCGAAGAAGAAGCCCGTGGCGGAGATCGAAGCGCCCGGCAGCGAGAGAGACGGCTGGTGGGCAAGGAGCGCGGGCCTGCAGCGAGGCGATCCTGAGCCGAGGCGGCAGGCAAACAGGCAGGAACAGCGCAAGAGCAGTCTGGGCGGCAGGCAGGAACAGCGCGAGAGCAGTCTGGGCGGCAGGCAGGAACAGCGCGAGAGCAGTCTGGGCGGCAGGCAAACAGGCAGGAGATAAGAGAGAGAAAAAACAAAAGAAACTTAACAGGCACTGGAGCCTAAAACGGGACACGACACGAGATTACCAAGACAGGACAGAAGAACGGCTGGCTGAGTCGCAAGGTAAACAAACAGACAATCTGGCACAATGCAGCAAACACGAGAGGATTAAATAGGGGAATAATTAGGAAAGTCAGATTAATCACAGGTGAGAGAGGTGCGTGATAGTGCTGATGGAGTAACAAGGGGGTGGGGCAAACACCACACTGACAGCAGCGCACAAGGCAAACTGTCAACACAAAACAACGACACTTGACAACAAGGGACAGATCAGGTCGCAGACATGACAGTACCCCCCAGGAGCGCCCCTAGGCGCCCCAGGGAGGGGCTCACCTCGTCGCCGACGGAAGTCCCTAAGCCAACGTCTGGTCCAAGATGTCCCGAGCCGGAACCCAGCTCCTCTCCTCCGGACCGTAGCCCTCCCAGTCCACTAGATACTGGAAGCCCCTGCCCCGGCGTCTGACATCAAACAGTCTCCTGACAGTGTAAACAGGAGCGCCATCCACTAAGCGAGGGGGAGGGGGGGCAGGGGAAGAAATAACAGGGTTAAGATGGGACCTAAACACAGGCTTGACCCTGGATACATGGAAAACAGGGTGAACCCGACCAAGAGAAGGGGGAAACTTGAGCCTAATCGCCACCGGATTCAGAATCTTGGTGATGCGGTATGCGGAACCTGGGAGCCAATTTACGAGAGGCAACCCTGAGAGGCAGGTCCTTGGTAGATAGCCATAGTCTTTGACCACACACGTAACGAGGTGAGGGAATCCGATGACGATCGGCTGCTGCCTTGGTCCGTCTGGAAGTCCGGGCCAAGACCCCCTCAGCCCTCTTCCATGTGCGGCGGCAACGCTGGATGAAGACCAAGGCGGACGGGACCGCAGCATCGGGTTCCTGTGAGGGAAACAAAGGAAATGGGGACATACCTATCGACGCTACAGGCAGGGAGTTGTGGGCATATTCAACCCACGACAACTGTTGGCTCCAGGAACTAGGATTCTGGGAGGTCAGACAGCGGAGAGCTCTCTCGAGATCCTGATTAGCTCGCTCGCACTACCCGTTGGTCTGGGGGTGAAAGCCTGAGGACAGACTCGTAGAGGCCCCGATCTGTCGACAGAATTCCTTCCAAAACCGAGAAACAAACTGTGGCCCCCTATCTGAAACCACATCAACCGGAAGACCATGAATCCGGAACACGTGGTCTATCACAGTCTGAGCAGTTTCCTTGGCAGAGGGGAGTTTGGGCAAAGGGATGAAGTAGGCTGCTTTGGAAAAACGATCCACTACCGTCAAGATGACGGTGTTGCCTCTCGAGGGTGGCAGGCCAGTGGTGAAGTCAAGGGCCAGGTGTGACCAGGGACGAGAGGGAATGGGCAAGGGTTGGAGCAGACCAACAGACGGGCGGTTAGAATTCTTGTTCTGAGCACAAGTCGAGCAAGCCAACACAAACTGCCTGACATCCGGGGCCATGGAGGGCCACCAAAACCGCTGGCGGATGGCAGCCAGCGATCTCCGAATTCCTGGGTGACAGACTAACCTGGATTCGTGGCCCCACCGGAGGACTTCAGGGCGCAACGCAACCGGCACAAATAGCCGACCCTCTGGGCACTCCTCCGGCACTTCCACCCCTCGACCGGCCTCCCCCACTCGTCTCTCGATGTCCCAGTAGAGAGACCCGACCACCACCCCTTTGGGAAGGATGGCCTCGACCGGTGCCCCCTCCCCAGGGACCCCGAATAGACGAGAGAGGGCATCAGGCTTGACATTCTTGGAGCCCGGCCGGTACGAGAGGGTAAAGTTAAAACGGCCAAAGAAGAGTGCCCATCGAGCCTGCCGAGAACTCACCCTCCTAGCCGAACGGACGTACTCAAGGTTCTTGTGGTCCGTCCAGACCAGGAAGGGCTGTGCCGACCCCTCCAGCCAATGACGCCACTCACCCAAGGCCAACCTGACTGCCAACAGTTCCCTGTTTCCAATGTCATAGTTACATTCAGCCGGGCTCAGCCGATGGGAGAAGAAGGCACAGGGGTGCACCTTCCTGTCCTTAGAGCTCCGCTGAGACAGGACCGCGCCTACCCCAACATCAGAGGCATCAACCTCGACAATGAATTGCCGATCAGGATCTGGAATAGAGAGAACAGGAGCAGAGATGAAACGAGACTTAAGGACATCAAAGGACTCCTGAGCCTGACAATTCCATCTGAACGGTACCTTGGTGGAGGTGAGAGCCGTTAAAGGGGCAGCTACCTGACTGAAGTTCCTGATGAAGCACCTATAAAAATTGGCGAAGCCCAGGAACCGCTGCAGCGCTTTACGGGTGTTGGGGGCTGGCCACTCGGCTACGGCCCTTACCTTGGCGGGATCAGCTCTGATCCCATCAGCTGAGATGACATACCCCAGGAAAGTAACTGACTTGGAGTGGAACTCGCACTTCTCCGCCTTTACAAAGAGCTGATTCTCTAACAGCCGTTGAAGGACCTTGCGAACATGCTGAGTGTGTACCTGTAGTGAAGGGGAAAAGATGAGAATGTCATCCAGGTACACAAAGACAAACTTATTTACCATGTCCCTCAGCACGTCATTGACCAAGGCCTGGAAGACAGCTGGAGCATTAGTCAGACCAAAAGGTAGGACCAAATATTCAAAGTGTCCCGTAGGGGTATTAAACGCTGTCTTCCACTCATCCCCCTCACGAATCCGTGCATTCAGATGGTACTGCTATGGAGGTCTAACTTAGTGAAGACCTGAGCTCCCTGAAATAACTCAAAGGCAGACGACATGAGAGGTAGGGGGTACCTGTTTTTGACAGTAATGTCGTTTAATCCTCGGTAGTCAATGCAGGGCCGCAAGGAACCATCCTTCTTCTCAACAAAGAAGAACCCTGCCCCGGCGGGCGAGGAAGAGGGGCGGATGAGACCAGCACTAAGAGATTCTTGAATATACCTGTCCATGGCCTCTCGTTCAGGACCAGAAAGGGAATATAACCGACCCTTTGGCGGAGAAGTGCCTGGGAGGAGAGCAATAGCACAATCATACGGCCGGTGGGGCGGTAGGGACATGGCTCGGGACCTGCTAAAGACCGTATGAAGATCGTGGTACTCCGCCGGGACTCCGGTCAGATCTGCTGCCTCCACCTGAGAAACAGGACACACAGAACCAGGACAAGAAGCAGGACCCAGACAAGACGCTAGACAAAACTGACTCCAGGCTAACACAGAATTCCCAGACCAATCAACGTGAGGGTTGTGCTGCACCAGCCACGGATGCCCCAGAATGATAGGAGCACCCGGTGAATTCAATAGGTACAGCTCAATACCCTCACGGAGATTGCCTGAGATAACAAGACTTACACGTGGAGTGACGTGGGTAATGGTGGAGATAAGCTGGCCCGCTAACGACCACTGGAATGGGCGAGGAAAGAGGGATAGCTGGAATGCCCCACTGCTTGGCAACAACGCTGTCCAGAAAATTGCCCTCGGCTCCAGAGTCCACGAGGGCCTGGCAGGACTTGGAGAAGCCTTCATGCTGGATGGAGACGGGTAGCAGTGTGCGAGAACCAGAAAAATTAACACAAGGAGATGCGCCCACCAGGAATCCCCGATTCACTGGTGGGCCTTGGCTTTTAAAGGGCACTTTAGAGCAAAATGCCCAGGCTTCCCACAGTAAAGGCATAAACCTCTAGCCAGACGATCCTGCTTCTCCTGAGGTGTTAGACGGAGACGACCCAATTGCATGGGTTCCGGGTCTGCGGGGAGAGGTGAAGACTGGACAGGGGTGACTTGAGGAAGGGAGCCCTCCCCCAACCTCCAGAATGGGTTACCAGACCGACGTTGGCGGCGACGAAGGAGTCGAGATTCAATACGAAGGGCCAGGTCAACCATTGAGTCCATGTCACGGGGCAACTCGTGGGTGCCAATCTCGTCCTGGATGCTGTCATCCAGTCTGTCAAGAAACCTGGAGCGCAGGGCACCCATATTCCAGTCGCAGGAGGCCGCCAAGGTTTGGAACTGGATGGCATAGTCGGTGACCGAACGACCCTCCAGCGAGAGCCGTATCAGCCTGGAAGCTGCCTCATCACCCCTTGCTGATCGGTCGAACAATTTGATAATTTCCTCATGGAAGTCTTTAAAACGACGGCAAAAGGGTGCTTGAGCATCCCAGACGGCAGTACCCCACTCACGAGCCTTACCAGTGAGCAAAGTTAGGACGTACGCCACCCGGGAATCTTCAGTGGCGTAGCGGCGGGGCTGAAGTGCGAACACTAGAGAGCATTGGGACAAAAAAGCCCGACAGGAATTAGGATCCCCGTCGTAAGGTGGCGGGCTGTTGGCATGGGGTTCGGGCTCATGGTGAGGAGAGGGTTGAATAGGGGGATTGGTCGGTTGAGCCCCCACGACTCCCTGCTGGAGCTCTTGAACACGTGCACTGAGATCGGCCACCTGAGCAGTCAGAAATTCTACCTCCCGTGAAGTGGTGGTAAGCTGGGTAACTTGCTGGCCTAAAAGGACACCTTGCTGGGCGAGCGCTGTCCGAACCTGGTCTGTGTCTGCTGAATCCATTGTGGCCAGATTGTCCTGTCACGAATCAGGACGAGATTCAGTTGCAGACACAACAGAACTGAATTTATTAGTCAACAGTACTTTGCACACAACTGGGCAGAGCAGTCAGACAAAAGTATCAAAGAAAACAGCAGGGGGCGCTGGCAGCTCGGTCCCGTGCGGTCATCAGGAAGGCCGAAGAAGAAGCCCGTGGCGGAGATCGAAGCGCCCGGGTGGGCGGGGCGAAGCGCCCGGCAGCGAGAGAGACGGCTGGTGGGCGAGGAGCGCAGGCCTGCAGCGAGGCGGGATATATATGTTTTTGAACACATTTATTATTTATTAAACAGGCAGGAACAGTGCGAGAGCAGTCTGGGCGGCAGGCAGGAACAGCGCGAGAGCAGTCTGGGCGGCAGGCAAACAGGCAGGAGAGGAGAGAGAAAAAACAAAAGAAACTTAACAGGCACTGGAGCCTAAAACGGGACACGACACGAGATTACCAAGACAGGACAGAAGAACGGCTGGCCGAGTCGCAAGGTAAACAAACAGACAATCTGGCACAATGCAGCAAACACGAGAGGATTAAATAGGGGAATAATTAGGAAAGTCAGATTAATCACAGGTGAGAGAGGTGCGTGATAGTGCTGATGGAGTAAGAAGGGGGTGGGGCAAACACCACACTGACAGCAGCGCACAAGGCGAACTGTCACCACAAAACAACGACACTTGACAACAAGGGACAAATCAGGTCGTAGACATGACAGATATTGGGTGAAAATATATTATTTTCAATAAGGAAATAACGTTACTCTGAATACATACAAGAAGTCTTCTGCATAACAGGCTGTCTTGGTGTGATGAAGAAAATGCAGCAATGCATAAAGACCTGCAAATAAATCATTTACATTAATGACAAAGTTCTCCTGCATCACATCTGGCAGGTGACAGAACAGAAGTGACTTCATTATATAATGAGGAAGAGACGAATGAATGGACGAATAAGAAAATCACGAGCTTGACGTGATATAACGTTAACGTTTAAAAAGGCAATTGTTCAACGGTCAACGGTGTTCAACGGTCGCATACCGCACATATCACACAAATGACTTAATTTACTTATTACCTATTATTTTAGACATAAAAGGCATGAGGAAAATAAAACTATTGGCTACCATTAGATAAGTTAATTATGTGGTAACGTTACCCGAGAACACACTCATGAAAACAATGAATGAGTGAACTCGTGATTCTACTAAATGTCTTTTAAACTTCATTCCGGGTCATAAAGCAACACTCTGGAGAATAATTCCAGTGCTCAATACTCACCAACGTTTTGTGATGATGAATATCTCTATTCTCTTGGAAATGTTTGTTTCGGTCTTCAGCACCGGCTGGTTTGGCTCTGCTGGCGCTTCCAAGCGCGCGCCGCGCATCCGCGTTTGAAATCTCCACACGAACGGTTTTTCTTGGGCACATTTTGCGCATGCGTATAGAGATTTTCGACGTTGGATTTGATCACCCAACATGGATTTTTCACTTCGACTTCATAGATTGACTGAGCACAATTAAATATGTTCGGTGAATATACAATTTTAATTTTGAGTGAAGCTATAATTAGTACAATGCATATTTTTGCATGGGGATACTTATTTGGAAGTAACTTATTAGGCCAATATGTAATTATCAATTGTCACAATTTTTCCCCCAATTTTTTTTTTACAGTGTAGCATGCATATGATACATTATCCATAACGTACTGGTCTTTTGACAATTACATCCATAGGTTACTGTCAGTTAAGTTATGTTTGTAATAGGGTCATTCCTGGCATGCTGTAACATTTTGGCTTCATAAGTGTCATGTAAAAAATTACATAATTTTCATGTTTTTAGCATTCTACCAAAATAGTGACTTGATTATTAAGAACAGGTACTTTATACCCATTTTTTGCCAACAGAATGGTAAATAATAAATGTGTTCAAAAACATATATATCCTGTTAATGCTCATCACCTCCCAAAATAAGACATAAATATGCAAAACATTTAACATTGCTTTCAAATTATTACTTAAAAATGACTTGCCTATAACAGGGTGGAACGGAGCATAAGTTTTCCGTCCTGTATGGTTTGCCATCAGTAATGTGTGGAACTTTACCTATATAATATTGTTTTATTTATATATATAATATTTATATATACACATATATGTATATATAATTTGTAAGTTTATAGACCTAACAGGGTGGAAAATTTTTAGCTAAGTTAGCCGTAGCTCTTTGAGTGATCAACTTTTCCTATACCTAACCTTCTACAGATAAAAATAATAAAAAATAATGTCAGATTTTTTTTGACCGGACAAACATTCTTCATAACATAGCCTAACAGGGTGGAACTTTAAGAGTAGGACAAGCAGGATAACATTTCAACAAAAAAAAAGGTAGGAGTGAGAGTTAAAGCTTACTTCTTTTTGCACAGTGGAATTCCAGCAGGAAAAATAGATTGTCATTTCCTGAAAATGGTCTTAATTAGATTTGTGGTGTTTTTTGGAAGTTGAGAAATACATACTAACAGGGTGGAAAATGACTTTCAGTGACACAATAAATGAAGAAATTTGTAAAATAAAAAAACAAAAACAAAAAAACTACAGTTTCACATGATTTATATGAGTAAATAATTCATTGAGACAGGAAAAGTCACTGTATAACAGGAATGAGTTACGTAGAAAACTGACTAGCTAGCTAGTGATTGCTTAGTGCAATGACAGCCCCCCTTTGTCTATCTATACTTCTGTCTGTCTGTCTGTCCCTATACTTCTGTCTGTCCATTTGTCTATCTATCTAGCTATCCTTATTTATTGTTTTGTTTCAGTTTATAATTAATTACCTTCAGGTTTCCTATAATTTGTCATTTAATTTGCTAATTTGTGCCGTAGGCTACTGCAGCATGCTATTTTGTCCTTTTTGAAACTGAGCCAGACCAGGTTTACTACTATGTTGGTGGAATAAAACACTAATTTCAACAATTTAACCCATTCTTTAAACTAATTGTTGGAGGTTTGTCATTTTGTGAATGCATTTTACACCATAGACCTAGACTCCCTGTTGTCTACCATTGATCACGTAAAAAACATTTTTTTATGGACCTTTCAAATATAATTTTTTTATTTACATAACTGACATTGATTGTTTAATGTCCTTTCAAATACTATACACATTCATATATGTCATCTCTGGGGAAAATTTGGGTCTTAAATGGGTTAATATTCATGTTTACACTGTAATGTTCTTCAGATAAAATAAATATTGACATTTTAATTTTAATTTTAACTTATTGACTATAATATATTGTGTAAATATATTTAAAATTAGAAAAACTATTGCTATTTCCAGGCAGCAGACGGCGACAGAGCAGCGTTTGTAAATGTTCCTAGTCATGTGACTAGATGTGGTCACGTGATGTCGTTCGGTCTCTGGTGTTTTGAGGGTGAAGCGGTTGTGAGCACCCGGTGTTGGAATGTAAGCAATGTTATTGTCAAGCTTATGTCAGAAGACAACATTATTAGTTTAAGTCTTTCATACGCATTAAAGAATTTCGTCTACAAGAGGTAAGAACAAAGACAACATACTTTTAAAGACAACAGGCGTGTAACGCAAAATAAATGTTTAGTTAGTAACTTAAATGAGCTGTAGATAGCATACATCTGAGAGCTGACTGAACATGTGAATGATGTTAGACTCTAGCTACTTTTCTACTCCTTCACATGGTGTTTAAGCTCAACATTTGCATTTCACGCTGCAGTAAAGTAATGCAGATAAATGGGACATAGGGTGTGTCTGTATTATATAATAAATGTCTTTCTCGTTCTAGACTGGTAATTGGTTTCATGGGAACTGACTGTGACAAATGAGCAATGTCTTCCCATCCAGATAACTTAATACTGCCCTCGGGTCAAAACTTAAACATGGACTACACCTCCCAGGACATTCAACTGAAAATCATTGGCCTGAGTTTCATCTTCTACACCTTCATTTTCCTCCTCTCTCACATCCTGTCTAACATGCTCTTTCACACCTTCCGCTCGTTGTCAACCAAAGAAAAGGTACACATTAAAGGGATAATTAACCCAAAAATTAAAATCCTGTCATCGTTTACTTAACCTGAAGTTATTCCAAACCTGTTGAATAAGAAGAAAATATTTTCAATGGCTACCATCAACTGTTCAATTACCAATATTGTTCAAGACATCTTTAGTTTTCAACAGAAGAAAGAAACTCATAAAGGTTTGGAATGACTTGAGGGTGAGTAAAGGATGACATTTATATAACACCTTTTAATATGTTAATATAATGCTTGGTTTTTAAAAGATTCCATTTTTGTTGATATGATATCTACCATTTAGATAATTTTCCTAACATTCCGATCTTTATCTTTGCTTCAAGGTCTTCTGGGATCTAACTGCCACACGGGCTGTGTTTGGCATTCAAAGCACAGTGGCAGGTCTTCGAGCACTCCTGGAGGACTCTGTTGTCTTTTCTGATAAGATTCTCGGGCAGGAGGACTGGTCGTGGTTCAACGTGCTGTCCGCTATGGGCTTTTTCCTGTTTGAAAATGTGGCTCTTCATGGGTCCAACGTGGTGTTCCGGTGCTTTGATCTGCCGTTAGCTGTGCACCACTTCTTTGCCCTGGCAGGGTTTGCTGGGGCAGTTGTGTGGAACTGGGTGGGTCATTTCTTGCCTATGGTGACCCTGCTGCTGGAGATGAGCACACCCTTCACCTGCATCTCCTGGATGCTGCTTAAGGTGAGACATAATGGTCAAGATAAAATGTTTTTGCTTAAAAACTTAATCAGTTTGTGAGATATTGTGCAGTTTGTTAATAGATATGTTTGTCCTGGGAAAATCTTTGTGAGCAAAGCAGAAAATAAACTCTGTCTAAAGACTGTAGTGATCTTATGAATCCTTCTGCTTTCTCACCTGCAGGCCAGTTTCACTTATATTTTGGTGTGGGGAAAAAACATGTTTATCTTCCTCGTCTCAACAATTCATCATGCTTGATTGCTTAGAACATTTATAGTTCTGCTATATTTGTACACGGTTCTTAAAAAGAGGAACTTTTTTTTTCCGCTGATAAGTTTCAGCCATTTAAGGGGCTTTAGGTGCTAGATGGATGTGTTTGACCTTTGTGCACTCCTCTCATGACTCTGAGCATCTCGGGTATACCACAGCATTATAAAAATGCAACGATCAAGTTAGAAGTTCAACTTTTAAAAAATGCATCTATAGAACATTTTTCATTCCACTGCCGTGTGTCTCAAATGCAGAAACGTTTTCTGTATGAACTAACCCTTCGGGCCATTTAGACAGAATGCTTTTTTGCATTCTACTGCGCTGCTTTTTCATTGTTTTTCTAGGTAAACACGGCTAGATGGACTTTATCCGTTGTTAACGTCATGCGTTTTTTTAACATTGCAAGTCTTGCAGAGTTTCATGCATAACACAGCGTTTCTATAAACACAGCACTCAAGTTAAAATGTTTTTTTTCATTCCACTGTTCTTTTTCTTGAACTTTTAAATGCAGAAGTATTAAATCTTCTAGCTATGCAAGCTTAATTTCATGTGTCATTGCTTTTTAAAATGTTTCCGAATGCAATGCATAGCGTAGCAAAAATATGCATGGCATTCTCTGAATTGGCACAAGGGATACTATAAGCGAGTTAAATTGTTGACGTGAGAGGTGTGTAACTAATTGTGAATGAACTTTGAATCAATACGACACTTTTTTGAACTTGATTTTAAATGAACTTTTACATTTCTTCTTTGCTAAGGCGGGCTGGTCCAGGACTCTGTTCTGGAAAGCTAACCAGTGGATAATGATTCACATGTTCCACTGCCGGATGGTTCTATCCTACTACATGTGGTGGGTGTGTTGGAATCACTGGGAGGAGATGAACACACACATCCCGCTGGTTCAGAGACTTCTGTTCTTCATAGGCCTCTTCCTGCTCACCTTCTTCCTCAACCCCATTTGGATGCATAAGAAAACCCTGCAGCTTCTCAGTCCTGTGGATTGGAACTTTGACAAAATGCCCACACCAGAGAACGGGTCAATCCAAGACCAGGCACAACACAAACCCCATGCCAGCTGATTAATGCCAAGATCGAGGCTTTATGGGAAATACAGTCTGAGGAAGGCTACAGCTATAAAAGTCAGTTGGGAACCGTGAAATATTAGGCCATTTTGTGCAGTTGTTTTGCTTTTAGTGAGTTTTGTTTGAAGTTTTGTTTAAGAGCTTTAGGTTTAGCACTTACTACTTACAACTAGACTAACCACAACAACGTGAGCACACAGCTTGTGTCCTGAAAATAATTTTTACCTGTACGTGTTTTTTTTTTTTTGGAGTGGCTGTTTGATTCTCTTTTCTCTTTGTACATTGGCAGTTGGATCTCTAAAGATCCTTTTATTTTCCTTCAGTTTTGATCTGATGAAAATCTTGACTGCGTCATGACCAAACGTGATCTGTCGACTCAACCACTATCTACTTTGTCACTCAGTATCTGCTTTGGAAACTTCAGCTCAAAGCCATCAGACCTTTTATTGTTTCCCTGTTATGAAGGATTTCTCTTTCACAGATTGCATTGGTGTTGTTCAATGGATGTAGGCTGTGTTTAGTGAGTGTTTGTGGTTGTTTGACTAAACTCTTTGTGTTCTGCATTAATAGGGTTTGCTCTGAATGAAACAGAATTATCTTTGTAGGGAGGAATGTCTGTGTATGTGCGTGCCAGGGAGGGACAAGGGATGGAAAAGAGTTGTTTTATTCTATGATAGATTTTCATTTTGAGGACTAGAAGCTGAACTAGAGTCCCTAAGTTTATGTCTGTTTTGGTTGTACTTGATACTAATTTTTTTGTCATATTTTTAGGTTCTTTAGAAGGAGTCGAAGAGCAAAGAAGCAAAAAATGCACATTAATGGCACACATCATATTTAAAGCAAATACAACAGACAATTAGCTAGTGCTACTACCGGATATGAATGAAGGAAAAACTATGCTTGACCTCTGTATCAACTCAGGATGAACTACTTTTTAATATAACAGTGACAAAGCTCAGCTAGTGTTAAAACCAAGAATTTAAGTAATATAACCAGCTGCTAATTTACTTTTTCAGTTAGGTTTAAAAGGAGCATTTCAATCTGTTCTTTCACAATGCAAGTCAGAACTGTTCATTTGTGTAAATTGTAGGATTGTGTAACAAATCTATAACAGGTTACCTAAATGAATAGTCTCAGTTACTTTATTATTATTGCATTACTGTCTGAGAGAAGAAATATGCAAAATATCACATTTCCCCCTAGTACATTTCATTTGGGAATTCATGTGTACCTCTGTGCATACCAAAGTCATGCTTGATTATTTATTTGTATATTCCTTTTACATTTCATAGTTAATTTTAAATTAACTGAGTTTCAACAATATTTAATAACTGTTACAGCGCACTACTGCTTGTGCTTGGAAATCTGTTGTATATTTAAATACTAATCAGTGTCATAATGGGTGCACATTTCCGTTGAAATGCATTTGTTTTAATTAAAATATAAATTCAAAGCTCCTAAGCTACTGTTGATGCTTTATACGTATTTAAGTTTTTATTATTAAAAAAGTAGAACTAATGAATGTTTTAACCCCAAAATGTTTGTTTGTTTTCTCACTAGAAATGTTTTGTTGTCTTGCAGAAGTGTCATGTCCATTTGAACCATTTACAGATTAATGCAGCAGGTGCGACTCAATGGCACTTACCAACTTTAGACATGTGACTGAGGGATCAGCCACAGTTTTATCAGCTGTATAAATGATACCAATAGTTTTGGATAACATTTCAGTAGGGTAAATTAAGAGTGATTGGGAGAATTTTTTGAATTTCTGCCTTGTGTAAGGTTTCTTGCCATAAATAAATAAAAAATCAGCCCAACATGATACATTTCTGTAATAGATGTTACCTATCCGTTTGAACAGGACACAAGTATTATTATAATGAAAGGATGTGTGACACCCTTTTGTGATTGGGACAGCCCATCTTATCATTGATTTAGGCTAGTGTAAGCATATGTATTACACAAATTAGTTCATACATTGATACAATTTAATATTCATTTTCCCCATTAATCATTTTTAAGAATTCAGTTTTATTTCTATTCAATTCTCAATGTTTAAAAATTCATCCACAATCCGAACAGTAAAGCACATGTAAAAAAGGCTTGAAGTCCAAAAGTCTTTGAAAAAAAGTCCTGTTTGATGCCTGCCCCGCCCACCTACATGATGTCACACCAATAAGGGCATCCAATACCACAGCAAGGGGGAAAACCTCTTTATTTTCATTCATTAGGCGTGAAAATAACCCATAGTTATAGTTTCCCATTTGACCTTAATAACCAATCACCCTTTTTACAAATACTTTTTTAAATTAACTTTAATCCCCCACACAAATTGACAATCCGAATAATACCGAATTCGGATCAGCAGTGATACATATTTGTGTATAATGAATGGTAAACACTGATTTTAAATCGGCACGACTAAGTTGGAAAGCATACAGCGAGTTTGTGTGTGACCACTAGGCTACAGCACAGCACCACACATGGCCTGCTGCAATCATTTGCCAAACTGTATTTATGTAACTTCGGACATTTGTGAAATGGATCTTCTAGCACGAAATATCTTTTAGCCAACAAATGATAAACAAAATCGTGTGATTTCGGATCTAGAACGAAATAACAGATTATTATAGCACTGAATGAAACTATTTTTTTGTTTTTGTTTGTTTGTTTATTTATTTAGTCTTGTTTTTAATAGAGCTAAATTACAACCTACTTAAAAATAATCATGATTTTATATAAATTTTTAAAAATACATTTTTAGGGAAATTATGTGAAATGCGTTGATCCTGCATTTAATCTAAGTGTTTATTTAACCAATTTATCATAACAAGCACTGTAAGATTTTTTTCTGATGAATATATTCATTTATTTTAGAATTTAAAAAAAGAAAGAAAAAGTGGGACCACTGATCATTTATATAGATCAATGTGTGGGACTCGAAATGTGAGTGAAGCAGAAGGTGCAGCGGAGCGGTTCACACACATCACGTGACACATTGGAACGCGTGTGTCCATCGGTGTCCATCCACACGGAGAAAACGCAGGACGTTTGATTGACGTGTCTTGAAACCAATTCGAGACCGGGAAACAAAGGCTCCACCAATGAGGACGGAGTGGAGGGCGGAGCCATGGATTGGTTGGCTCTCGTTTGGGAAAAGCAGTGGAAAAATCTCCTATTGCCCTTAAAAAAATGATACAGACAATATTTATGAAGTTGGGTCTGTTCTGAAACTAACCGTAGAAAGGATTTAAACTTAATTTACTTCAAAGATCCAGAAAGATGGTGAGTAGATCATAAAGCATGCGTATGAAATTTTCCAAACACTTGAGAACCCACTGAAAGTCTATTATGTGTTAAATAAGTTTGTAATTTGTAACGCGCAAATGCTCAGCGTGATATTGATTCCATTGGTGCAGATTGCACCCTGTAATGAAGGTTATTGCTTGAGCGCTGTCGCCGTGATAAGATATTTTGTAATCACTTAAACTAACAAGTTTTCAACATCTGCGCCTGATGGGGCGGCTGCGCTTTTCCTGTTGGATTCCGCTTTACGTGGCAAGTGACAACTGCGCCCAGTCATGTTAGATTTTATTAAATATCTATACAATTAGTAAACATCGAGCTTTCTTAATAACCTCCTGATGCATGGGGATCGTGTAATCTAATCTAAACCGCACAGTGTTGCCCGTTCAAAGACATATCAGGATTTTTTAGATTGTGATTTAGAAGCCTGGAGAAGTCAGAAAAATGAATGAACTCAAATGAGTTTTGGGATTTTTTTTTTTGAATGATTATGAATCGTTCCTGTTATGAACTTTATGGTAATTTTAAGAAATTAACCATACTTTTGAGAAACATGACTTGATATGATTTACACTCCAATCAAATCAGTCTTCTAGAAAAAGTTATTTTTATTTTGAATGGAGGGGCTCCCCCCTCTTGGACCCCTACATGTTGACATCACATACCATCACAATCATGTAATTGACTGAATTCAGAAATAATGGTCCTATAGCTTAAATTTGAATAGTTTTATTTTTGTTTGTTTTTAATCAAATTTGAATCTTATTTGAACAGAGTCCAAATGTCCAAACAAGAACTACCTAATGGAGAATGATGAAACAAACCATGCAAAAATGTTACAATTCAATGACATTTATTAAATGAATGAGAAGCAGAAATGCAGATGAAATGAAACAAAATAAAATATATAGCCCTCTGCTTTGATGCATACCAGCAGAAGTTATTACACATACAGTAAATGCATCAACCTAATGGGTTTTGCTGTTGGAATAAATGATAACCAGCCAAATGTAGACAAATGTAAACAATTTTCAGCAATCATAAACAACTGGAAAAGTAATTGAAAAATCATGGGAAGGAAATGCTCAACAAAAATAAGGTACTATAATACAACTATCAATTTACTGTTACAAAAAAGGAAATAACTTTTAATACCACAGATGCTTATCATAGTGTCCTTCAGCATAAAAACATAAATTCAGATTGACTCCTCATTCTTGAAATATTTATTTTTCGCCCTTCACATTCTGTACTAGAGTCGAAGGATACACACTTCTGCGTGCCTGTTGAAGAGAAGGTTGCTGAACAGTTCCCAAGTCAAGGGCCTTTCTAAAGATCTGAGCTCTCATACACAGTGTGTCATTCAGTTCATAGTTTCATACCTCCTAGTTAAACATGGATCAAATGTTTAGAAACATTTAAGGAATGCTCTTTTTAATTAGTGAAACTTTCCCACTTCCTCTCAGTTTTACTGCATCATTTCCTTCCCTGGGTGCTGCAGTGCTTTCAGGAATCTGAGGCCCTCTGGCCTTTTGCTAGATGAGTGTGTGTGATACGGGGGAAGAGCTCTCTCATGTGCGACTGCATTGTTTGGCTCCATGCTTGTCCGACTCACTTTGCATCAGAGCGCAGGAGAGGACAGGATTTGCTCAGATTGCAGGCAATTTGCTTAGCAAATAGCCACAGCAGTGGAGCAGGGGGCTTCTCCACCCACAGTGATCTACTCCGTAAATAAAGGCTGTGGATTACATGCTTTTTAGGCTTGCTGAACATTGCCTGAAACACACTGGTTCAATCCACATCCACACGCAGCCAATCAACATTTCTTTGAGTTGTTCTCTAGTAGTGCTACACATGTGCAAAAGTTGATGTACAAGTAAGCTGTTTAGGAACAAATTACGTCACATATTCAATGCAGAGTGGCACAGCTTTCCTTCAGGAATCTGCAGGGAAACTGGAATTTATGACGGGGGGACTTTGACACAGTGGGCGAGAGACAGAAGTGAGAGGAGGAAAAAACTCTTTGTTTGCTTCATATTCATTTGTTTGTTTTGTTGTGCTAACAGAGTGAGGGCAGATGGTATTTTGTTGGGTGATCTAACATTGTGGTAATGCAATACACTTGGGATCCATGTGTGTTAATTGTTAGAGCTCCCGTGTCCGTGTATGAGCTTGTGTGTTCTGTGAAGGATTACTGAAATCCGCTGAGAATTCACAGAGATGCCGAACGTGCCATAACATTCAGCAGGGATGCAGCCTCTCAAGCACTACGAACTTGCCATCTCTGAAACTCTTAAAGGGATCGTTCTCAAAAATATAAATTCTGATCATTTACTCACTCTCATGTTGTTCCAAACCTGTTCGTCTGTGGAAAATATTAAGATATTTTGAAGAATGGCTTTATACAGTGAAAGTCATTGGGGTCAAAAACAACACTGAGGTCTACCAAAGTCCCTTTAAGACAAGTCATTTCACTCGGCCATCTTTGAAACACCTCTCAGGCATTCAAGTGCAGCTCCTATCTCTTTGAATGGGGAAACATCAAATTTTAAATGAAATTTGCTAACAAATGTCTCATAAATGTTGTTTCTAAATGCTCGAATCATGACCAAAAAACCTGCATTTTTCAGTTTGGACAAATCTAATGCGCTTGTGCAATTCTAAACTTGTGACTCGGAACACTGCCTGTTTCTATAGCAACCGGAGCTTGTAATGGCAAGTGCAGTCACAATGACTTTACTAATCAACGATTGACTCTTTCATTTAGAAGGCGGGGCTTATTCGCCATATTGGCTGTTGCACTTTTCTTCCATTCATAAGTAATCGGAGTGCACCATCTTCCAATATATATAAAGTATTTGGCTCTACTGGTTTTCATTCTATTGACAAAAACAAAACAACATTTTTTTTTTCTAAATATCTTGTGTTCAACAGAGGTCATACAGTTTTGGAACAATTTGATGATGAGTAAATAATGACAGAACTGTCTCATTCAGATGTATGTGATCTTAGAATCTATACATTATTTGGCCTTCATATCTGATTTGCAGTTCTTTTATTGCCATGGTGACAATGATAACAGGATATCATGGCTGTTATGTTAGTGTACATACATCATCAAACATCTTTAAATGGCTATCCCAGCAGGATTTAGACTGGCTTTGACCTGCCTGTGTGTGTTTTCTCAATGGGTGTGTTAGCTTGAGGTCACAGAGTTTTCTTTACGGGTCCGTATTTAACGCATTTCAAGCTGGTTTATAGGAGAACATAGATGGATGTCATGTGGCGTTTGCTCTTCCAGGTCATTATTTAGTGGTTTGCAAAGTGTACCTCTGTCAGGAATTCTAACCGTGAATTAAACTTTTGACCTTGAACAGCAGCCTACACATCTTTGTAGACTAAATGGTAAGACTTTAAGGCATTTATCGTGATGTGAGATGTTTATGTGTACTGTTAGCATTCATTCAAGCTGACATGGAATGGAAATTCACCCTATTTTCAAAATGTTTAGTTTTTTTTAACTTAATATGAACAAATCATCCCTGCATGTTTCCTTTTTTTGAGCCCATCATTTTGTTTCATTTATTTATTTTTTAGCCTTTTCTGCTCGTTGCTGGATAGAACCGTGTAGAGGAGATAAGAAGCAATGGGAGGAGAGAGGGGAACAAGTTCTGGAAAAGACCTTGAGCTGTGACTGGAACTCAGGCTATATATCTGAGCACTGTCCACAAGGCTCCAACAAGCCATAATAAGAATTTTAAATTAAAATGTCATGACTGGTGAAATGACAGACTTCTCTCTGGTCTGATTCTGATCTGACTGTCCAGTCAACAATTGAAACAATTTTTTTAAATAATCCATTTAACTTGGCTATATACTGTTCATCACAATACAGAAGAAAGGACCTTTGCTACTTTTACTACATCGAAATTTTAAAGGGATAGTTCACCAAAAAGGAAAATTACCCTAATTACATTACTCACCCTTAAGCCCTCCTAGGTGTATATGACATTCTTCTTTCAGATGAATACAATCAGAGTTATATTTGAACAAATTCCTGTCTCTTCCAAGCATTATAATGGCAGCCCAAAATTTGAAGCCCAAAAAAGTGCATCCATCCATTATAAAAGTACTCCACACAGCTCCGGGGGGTTGATAAAGGCATTCTGAAGCAAATCGTTGTTGTTTTTTTGTAAGAAAAATATCCATATTACGTTATTATGTAAAATATCTAGCTTCCGGCGGACGTATTCAACTTACAAAAAAAAGCACAACTGGCCAGGCAATGACGTCGGACGTAAAGTGTTTTGAACTGCGAGAGGCATTACACTTTCTTCGTAAGTTGAATACGGAAGGCGGTTTGCCCAGAAGCTAGATATTTTACTTTAAGTTTTAAATATAATTATTTTTCTTACACAAACGACCCATTGATTCAGAAGGCCTTCATTAACACACCGGAAACTCAAATTCCGTAATTTTTCACTCAGCCTTATGTTGTGGGGTGACTTTCTTTTTTCTGTTCAAACAAAAGAACATTATGTAAAGTTGTCCTTTAGTGTCTGATCTCACTTCAGAAAAAAGCTCTGAATCATTTGTTCACAAATTCGGTTCTCTCGTTCCCATTACAGTGGTTCCCAGTTCGCTACATACTGGACGAGACAACGTGACCGTTGCATATTAACTTGTCATTCTATTCAGAAGTAATGCGAGCACTTGGAGAATGTCAGAAATAGAACGAGGCATCAGTTCAAGTCATGAATTTGTCCTGTTGTGTCGCATCATCCTGCATCCAGTGTAGACAGCATAACTGATTATAATGGGTTCTATTATCTTTTAGATGTGTTGTCGTGCCGCTCACGTCTGATGTAGGCTAGGTTCAGAGAAGATTATCAGTGAACAATGACTTAAATTTCATGTGCGCCTACTGCTGTTGGTTAATAGCCATGAAGAATTGTTGTTTACTCTGTATGATTTACATTTGTGTGGCATGATATGAGGAATTCTAATGGTTTGGTCTCACACATTCCATAGATTTGTATTAAAAATGAAGGTAAATGTGCGCAATGAGGCATATCGGTGTGTGTTACACTAACAAACTGACTTTGCTCTCTCAGACGTGTCTGGAGTGATACAGGAAGCAGCAGACTGGTAGAAGCCCTGCAGCCACATTTCAACACTAGGGTTTTTTCTTTGCCCTGCACAATTACACACCCAGAAGTCAAGCTCAGACTAAACATTGATCAGCTCATCATGTCCAATGCTGACACACACACACACACACACACACACACGTGTACTAACTGTTCCCAACTCTCTGGATGTTTCATGCACATTGCACAAGACAGAAGACATTAATATAATTGTAATTAAAATCCTTATGATGCCTAATGAACATTGTTTCAGTGTCTATTGTTTACACCAGCGGTGTGTGTAGTAATGTGGTCTGCAGAATTTATGGCCTGTTGTTTCATCAGAACAGAGAAAGAAAGATTGAGACTGTCATGTAGGAATGAATTTATTTCCCATTGCAGCCTTATCCTAAGCCACAGACCTCTGAAACATGTCATTTAAAGCTCCTCTTGTTAACTACCTGTCATTTAAGTGATATATTGTCATGGTCTCATAATGCTCTAAAGGGAAATGTGCTGTGTTAATGTTGATCCATAAATGAGTGTTTCTTCACACACGGCTGATTTTTATGTTGTTCTTCTGCAGGTGTGTTGTTATTTCAAGCCTCACACATTCTGTCATTGCTCTGTTTCCTGTTGGTTTGTGTGTGTGTGCTCCTGGTAAACCCTACGTTGTGAGGACTCGTAATAGTCTGTTGTGAGGGGATTAATACCTGCAATTTTTGACATTGGGGAAATTGTTTGCTCCCTATGAGGAAAACCGCTTATAAATACTTAATGATGTAATATAATATACAGTTTGTATATAAAAATAAATATGTTTATGGAAAGTCCCCATAAAACATGAAAACCCAACGTGTGTGTGTGTACGTGTTTATATTACATGTCTCCACGAGGATAGTAAAACCTGAGATCACCTACATCACCAGCCAGCGGTCCCCACATTGTAAATGGATTCATAAACATACTAAATGATGTTTTTTTTGAAAATGTAAAAATGCAGAATGTTTCCTTTGATAGGTAGGTTTAGGGGCAGGGGCAGTGTAGGGGGATATAATGTACAGTTTGTACAGTATAAAATCCATTATGCCAATGGAATGTCCCCATAAAACATGAAAACGTGTGTTAATCAACTCCTAGTTGATTGAAATAGTTTCTAACATGTTAACAAGCAGAATACTTGCACCTTGACTTAATATTTTCTTGTCTGTCTGACCCCCAAAGTTAGGCTGATATCTGTTCTTATCTCTCGCATATCTCTTTTTATTGTTGTTATAGCACATGGAGTCTGTTGGCTGAGAGAAAGAAAGATAAGCTTCAAACAGTGTGTAGACTAAACAAGCAGTCAGCATCCTGTCTCTTTTTCTTTTTTTTAGCTAATTGACAGACTGTCATAAGGACCTGCTGTAATGGTGCACAACAATCAAGTAAAAAAAAAGTGATTCATCTTCTCTTCAATACATCTACTGTATTGAAGCCACACGTGTGTGTGTGTGTGTTCTTGTACAACTATGTTTGTGTGGACTGGTTTGAGCTTAAGACCGGAGTGAGGACAGAGAGAGAAAAGAGAGGACATTTTGGCCGTTCCTCACTTTCTGAGACCCCTTTAAAGGTATTTTTGAGGGTAAAGACTTGGTTTAAATGATGTTTTTTTGTAAAATGTAAAAATACAGAAAGTGTTGTGTGATGGGTAGGTTTAGGGGTAGGGTTAGTGTAAAGGGATAGAATATACAGTTATTACAGTATAAAAACTATTATGTCTATGGAAAGTCCCCATAAAACTGTGTGTGTGGAATTGGTTTATTTTTGAACTGGTAGAATACTATTGGTATAAGAAGTCTTTTGCTCATCAAGGCAGCATCATTACTCCAGTCTTCAGTGTCTGATGAACCTTCAGAAATCATTCTAATATGCTTGATTTGCTCAAGAATTGTTCATATTTTTTAATGAAACTGTGATACATTTTTGAAAAAAAAAAGATTTTTAGGTAAACAGAAAGTTAGGAAAAGTCTTTACTTACAATTTTGATAAGTTAATCAAAATTAAATTCAATGCATCAACTAAATGCACTATAATTTCATATACATGTTTGTTTACATATATTTTTGTTTTATTGAGTAATTGATTGGGGGAAAATACTGTGGAACCAGTGCTGCAAAACAATTTTGGCTGTCACTGTCATTCCAAACGATTACAATGACTGTCAGCAAAACAGATTTTCTTCTCGTCATGTTTGTTAGTGACTCGTGAGTTGTTGTGTGTAGAATCTACTAAGTACTGTGATAACGAGAGAACAGATTGCGTGTCTGTGCCAGGATCTTATTGTGCGTGATAATAGTCGTGCGTCAGTCTGTCCGCCTCGTCTCTCGTTGACCCTCAGGGTCGCACACACATGAGCCTCATAGAAACTCCTCTATTCCACAGAATGACTTCACTGTTCCACTGACCCTCATCTAGAAACACAGCTGAGACAAAAGCACTGTTGCATCTGTGTGTGTGTGAAAGAGAGAGATGCAGAAAAAGATAAAGGGTTTTTCGATCCCTCCCTGTCACATATAGTCCGGGGTCGCTCATGTCTGTACATGTGCGTGCGTTTCCAGTTTGGATGTAATAAGTGGGCCAACAGTGACAAACTGTCACTCCAATGTCACATGACGCTTGATTACATATCTGACTTTGACATAGAGTGTAGCTTGCTGACAGGGTGGGGAGGAATTTTTAGCCCAGTATGTTCTGGTGGTGTAGTTTTCTGCAATGATAACAGAAGTCATATCAGTGCAAATGAACAAACAGGCCAGATTCTGAGTGGTTGTGGACTGATGGTGTCTGTGAAATGATGAGAATCATCAGGGTTGAAAAGGAGGTAAGTCAGAGCAGATGTGATGGTTTGGTGAATTGTGAGGAGATTGAGATGTTTTTGAGTTATCAGCATTGATCTGTTCAAAGTCATGTAATACAATTATTTAAATTGATTCAAAAAAGTTTAGGTAGGTATGCTAATGTTCTATTTCTAAACTTAAAGCTGATTTTTCCATTCAGGTTTCCCCAAACACTCTGCTTAGGGATAAAGCTTCTTTAGTAAAACAGATAGTCCCGCCCCTAACTGACACTGTTTGTTGACCAATCGTTTCTGTGTCGGGATGAGTCTTTTATTATTTAAATTTAAAATGTATTTTTGGTATTTTTTGGGAGGCATAAAATCTAAAATGTCATGGAGATAAAACTGTCCTGATATCACAATGAAGAAAAAATCCTCTTTAAAAGAAGAAAATTATTGAAAAGAAGACCGTACATCCCTAGTGTAACAGATTATCAGTGTTAATTGGTTTTGTCCATCACTTGTTGTTTGGATTTGAATGTGGGCATTGCACTAAAGATAAGCTGACTAAATGAAAGTCTTGTGGTATGACCAACATACATAAAAAAGCAGAAAAAATAAAGATGTAGCCCTGCTGACTCAGAGGTCAGTGATATTTGTCTTAGACTCATTTCTTTAAAAAAAATGTTTTAATAGTATATGTTAACATGCTCTCTCTCCTTATCAGTACTACTGCATTTTTGTAATAATATTGGGTCTCATTCACCAAGCATGCGTATTTGTGAACGCACAAATTTATGTGTGAAATCTGTGTACGCATGTTTACACAAACAAACTTGATTTGTTCGAGGAGTTCAAATGTGCGTACTGCGTACAAATACGAATAGTGTGTGCAAATATTAGTGAATGTGTCCAAAACGTTTTTATATACATTTTAATATTTACAGAAACTTCCATTTTTATCTGGCTTTTTCTGTCCTTTTGGAGCTTGATGGCCCCTGATCAACTGCCTTTGTATACAAAGAGCTGTGTAACGATTATTTAAAAAAATAACTTTTGTGTTGCTTGCAAAATGGCAAAGGGAACAACACCATACGGGTTTGAAACAACTTGAGGATGGGTAAATAAGAGCATAATTGTCATTTTGGATGAGCTATTGCTTTAAGCTATGAGGTCATTCTTGTGTGTGTTTGTGTGGGTGAACTCTGTCTCTGTGGCTAACCACTGTCTCTCTGCTCCTGTAGCTTTGTTAGAGTTGGTGAAGGATCTCTCCCTGATCATCAGTGTGTGTCTCAGAAGAGCGTGTTCAGCATGGACGTGGAGGATTTCCCCCCTCCTCCACCTGACCGTAAGCAGAACTGTCCTCTCACAGCTCTCAGCACACAGACTGTGTTTACTTTGACAAACAGACAGTTTGTAAATGCAGATGTTGGTTTAAAGTTTCTGGCACCAAAAATAAAATGTCTATTTTCGTCAAAGCATTTAAAAGCAACGGGTTTTACTGATGAGGGTCATGGTCATATTCACTCTCACTGTGTCAAATGCACAGGAATATCATGCTTCTAGGAGCCTGAAGGATAGAGAGGAGAAGAGAATGAACAGTGTAAACACATTCCATGGCTCAGCCACTAAGAAGCGTGTGGGTTGAAGAGCGGAGGAATGCCAGAACGAATGCAGGGGAGGTGACAAAAGCAGCCAGAAAACAGAGACTCTGTCTTGATGCAGAGAGAATGACAGAAGAGAGAAAGATGAGTTAACTAATTAAAGTAGTGCTGATTGAAGGGATAGTTCACCCAAAAATGAAAATTCTGCTGTCATTTGCTCCCTCATTTCATTCCAGATTAGTACGTACCTATGTACAAACTTGTACACTATGATTCTCTGTGGTAATTTTCATGCAATAGTCTTCACACATTGGTTCAGGGAAGTTTGATTTTTAAACTTTTAACTAAAAATGATAATGAATTAATAAATGAAAATGAATAAATGAATTAAATATTTATTGGATCTTTAAAGACTTGTTTAAATGATAAAAATTCATATTTGCTAAGTGCCGACAGTATATGAGAGAGTATTATAGCGTTTCTATTACTAATAATAGAATGGCAAATTCTATAATACTATGATTTTTAAGTTTTGTCTTATAGTTTGTAAGAAGAGAAAGGCGGTCATAAACCCTGTCCTCTCCATGTAATCTAATGGGACGTGAGACAAACTAAACAATCCAATTACACTTCAAATTTTTGACATTTTAGGTAATTTTTATCACACTCATGATAAAATTGGTTTTATAATTAGTTAGTTATTTGATGCTTTAAAAAAAACGGGAGTGTGACGTCATGATTGACCGCTTCTCTGAGTGATGTAGTCAAATGGACTATTTTCGGGAGGACAGTGGAGCTCCAACTTTAATTTCTAAATTTCCATAACTGTTTATTTCACACCGACAAAATGTGTTGTTCTGCAGTAAACTATACTAACCGATTCTGCGGGAGTGTGGACAGGGCCTTGATACCGTGACTCCACTTCACGCTCACTACTGCGCAGACTGCAGTAGTGGGGCCAAGATGTCAGCGCCATAGTTGGACGTTGGCGGCTTCACTTCTCTACAATGGAAGAGAGTGAAGGTGTGTCGTCTGTATTTTTTACTGTCTATGGTCTGCGCCAAGTGTGCCACGCATGTCCTGAAAAGTGAAGCCAAAATGTTTAGATCGCCCCCAGGTGGCTGGATGCAGAATAGGTCATAAACCCCACCCTCTCATGCAATCTAATGAGACGTGAGACAAACTAAACAATCAAATTACACTTAAAATCATTTTAGGCAGTTTTTATCATGCTGATGTAAGTTCAAGTGTTAGTTTTATTATATACATTTTGTTTTAGTTAGTTATTTGATGCTATAAAACAAGATGTCAGCACCATGTTGGTACATTGGCGGCTTAATTTTTCTACAATGGAAAAGAGTCCAGGTTCGTTGTGTCATTCTTTATTTTTACAGTCCATGGTCTGCGGTCCGGTGCTGGCATTCTCAGCGCTGTCAAACTAAAAGTCTGACTCTTATCGTCCAAACAGAAAAAACCTTCTAAATTAAGAGAGCCAAATATATCAGTAAAAATGTGATATAGCGGTCTGTCGCTATTCAGTATAACAGTTTAAAACCACATTTCCATAAAAGGTTTATTTTAGACAGCAAATTGGTATTCAGTTCTACAGTACCTATAGCTCTAAGATCTTTGCCAAAACAGCTAATGAATAATCAGCATCGTAAGGTACACAACCCATTTTAAGTTAAAGTTTAAACTAAAAATGCACACATTCCACATTATTTTTAAACTCTTACTGCATGACTATTCACCGTCAGACATCTCTGCGAGATACGGAAACCCCCCCGTGCTTTATCTCTCTCTTACTCCATTCATTAACACAGGGAGCTGATAAAACCACTTTCAAATCTCTCTGTTCATGCCTCAGTGACTCTTTCTCAAACTAGTGGCTTTTCCCATTACACGTGAAGTCCAAATGAAGAACGCTAACTCATCTGAAGCCCCTCCTCTTTTCCTAAACTCTTCACCTTTGACCTCTCAGGGATTTAAATATGTTTCCCAGTGGAGCTTTCCATACCTGCTCTGACCTGTACTCCCACACCAGGTGCTCGGTGTCATACTGTAATGAGTGATAGTTAGGGGTCAAAGGTCATAGTTTGACTTTGGGACACGTTCAAGTTTTGTGCTTTTTTTTTACATGGAATGAAATCCTCCTGTTTGTTTCGTTGTAAATGGTTCATTCACGTTACTGAATGTCATATTGATGAGTACATGGAGATGCCGTCTGTCATGTGTAGCTGTAAGGCATGCAGGGACGGCGCTCCTACCAGCTCACACTGAATAAAGATGACATCTCGTCTGTCAACAAGTAACGGCGGTAAACCAAACTACTTTAAGATGGGTTCACACTGTAGTTTTTTATCCTTTAAAATTGTTGCTTGTCAGATTGATCCAAGTGAGATCCTGGGTAGAAGTCAGTGTGCTTTTTCCCAATTTTGTTTTGTTTTAGGATATTTTGTAGAATTAAACCAGACCAAACGTTTATATTTTATATAATATATACTGATCAGAAGTTTGTAGTCTGTAATTTAAAAAAAAATGTTTTTTAAAAGAAACTTTATTTGATTAAAAATACACTAAGAACAGCAATATTGTCAAATATATTCTTTACAATTTAAAATAAGCATTTTCTATTTTAATATATTTTAAATTACTGCGTTCTTCAGTTACATGATTGCTCAGAAATCATTCCAATATGCTGATTTGGTGTAACATTTTAAACAACATAAATGTTGAGCACTATCCTTGTCAAAACATGAGCTCATGAAATAACATTATAAAGAGCTATAACTAATGTAAAATGTTGTTTTTTCATTTTCCATATTTTAGTGCATTGTTATGGAAAGACAAACTGTGCTCCGCAAAGTTTTCTTCAGAAGATGGCAATAAAGTGAGACGTGTGCACCTGGCTTTAAGTGGCTTAGAAATGCTTTGCTTCTGGAAGTCAGTGGAGGAAATTGGTCTGTCGGTTGTTTTTGGACTTTGCAGCCTGAAGTGGGAGGACGGCGTGTTTTCACTATGTTTGGAATCTCTGCTATTCCAGTGAGCAGACTCGTACCACCGCGTCACGGTGGATTTATCGACTTTAAGAGATAACCGTTTCCGTCAGCGGAAACATGGTTTCCTGGGCAGCAGTCCAGAGTCTTTCAGTTACCACTCCTCTCATTATCCCTGTGAGAGGAAAAACAAACATTATTTAAGACTCCATGTAATGAATTTCAGTGGTTTAGAGATTTTGCTGTCCGGATACAGTCTTGTTTTGTAAATAAACTGTCTATAAAACTCTGTAACGGGCTTAATTGCTGTAGTGTAGTATAATGGTAACTGTGTGTGCTTCAGCCCCGTGAGGGAGGCTGTGATTGGACTGGGGCTGAATGGAGGAAAAGAAATCTCACATTACTCACATTTCTGAAGAGTGAGTCACTGGGTCAAGAGAATCCATGAACTGCCAAGTGTTTGCTTCATAATAGCCTCACAGCGTCAAGTGCTCTACTCTTATTCATCACCCCTCCCTTCTTTCTACCTTGCACATCTTTCATCTATACTGTAAAGTATCTGTTCAGTTTATTTAGCTGATGTAAGATTATTAAAAAAAGATGAGAGAACTCCAAAAGTCCAAGCTTCTTTAAGTCATTCCACAGAAAGAAAAAAAAATATAGGTTTGGAATGACATGAGGGTCAGATGATTTTTTTGATTATCTTTCACTTTAAATGTAGAGTTAGGATAGCCTTTTTTGTCATATCAGCCTGTAATGTACAAACATAACCACATGAGTAAGACCTGTTTGACCAATTCATTTTACTTCTTTTTTCCTCTGTCTTTTGTTCTCTGGTCCCGGTAGCCGTTTTTTCTCTTTATCACTTCAGACCTGTGGAAAATAAGCAGTGTGATGTTTTGACCCCGTTTCCTTTCAGCATAAGTGTGCTTCCTGCAGCCCGATTTTGGTGTTTGAATAGTTTTTTTTCCCACTTGCTGTTCCCTTACAACGAGGGGCCATGTGTGACTGACTTTCTTGTTCTTACTGACTTTTCAGGGTTCTTGTACATACCCTAAAATTAAAGCTTGCTCTCAAAAAACGGGCCATGTGTCTGTGAACCCTGGGTGGGCAAAGAGGAGGGTGGGAACAAACCTCAACCGCAAAATGCTCCAGTGGTTTTCTCCTGGTAGAAATGTGTATATATATATATAATACAGATATTTATCTGTCTCTCTCTCTTTAGTGTTGGATGACGTAGATGAAGGTGAGAGGTTTGAGTTTGACGACAGTGGTGATGAAGCCCCCGAGGCGGATCGGCCTCCCCCTGAACCTGAGGGAATCTCCGTGCCTCCACCCTGTTCATTAGCAGCTGAGGACGCACCCGTGAATGGAACAAGTCCAAACCCAGAGAACTTACTCACTTCAGAGGCTGATCTGCCCCCTCCACCTCAGAACTGCCTCACTAATAACAGCCCTTTGGATCATGCAACCTTCCCACAGGGTGATCTACCCCCTCCACCCATAGAGCTTTGTCACAATGCAACAGGAGGCCTGGACAAAGACCCTCCACCACCACCACCACCAGAGGGAGCTACAGGAGCTGCTGCACATAGCGAGCAGGACGGTGAGTGTGCAGTAGAAAAGACTATGACTTTTTTTGTTAAATGATTTTGTTAATTCTACTGTCTAAAGACTACTCTGAAATCACAAGATTTAAATTTTTGAAACCACAATCTTTTTTTCCCCCTCAAAATATTAAACATTAAAAATGTTCTCACAGAGATATAATTGGTTCTATATACACGAAAATCATAATCCTAATTAACGGGGTTCCTCACAGGGGACTGATCATATTTGGGTGTCCTAGCCATCAGAAACGTAAAAATAAAACATAATTTCAATGCATTGGCTTGTGACGTCTACTGTGAGTTGTCTGGAATATAAAACCATCTAAAAAAGTATTGTGTTATCGATTGCCCTTTTGCGTATTACTGACTGGAAATCAAATCTACAGCCATTTTGGTGGCAGCCCATTGCATTTAATTGCTTTTTGCGTGGAAATGCTTGCACAGTTTCTGAGGTTACAGCTATCTCTTTCTTTCCTTCAGTCTTCCTCTTTCTTTCTGACTGTTAGTGTAGGTATAATCTTGAGTTATTTGTATCAGGAATCCTTCACACTTAAGATAAATAGACAAAGATTATTCACTAGAATAGCTGCTTAAATTTTAAATCAACAACACGTGAGATTTCTGTCGTTTCCTATGGAAATGCAATTTTCCTGCTTTGTCACTGTACTTTCTGATCAATAGAGAGCAGAGGTGCCAGTGTGGTTCCTACCTCTGCATCCACCTCCAAGCCCAAAGTCAGCCCCTACTCTGTGATTGACATCGCCCCTATCCAGCAGCAGCTGCTGTCAGAGCAGAGCGACCCTCCCTCCTCTCCCTCAGCCAATGAGAGTGAAAGAGACATTCAGGATGTACCCAGTAGCCCTGGGTTGCCCTCTGTGTATTCAGTGCCAGTGCCCTGTGGTTATGCAACTCCCTCAAATGTGCCGGTGATCCCACCGACCTACACCACCCCAGTTATCATCCGACACTTCTCTATGGATGAAGATGGTAAAAAGAGAGATTATTCTCATCTGTTACTATTTCATTTATTCTCTCTGCTGGTCTGGTTGGAATAGGGGTTCACCCACCATACATTTCCTCTCTCTTTTCACTTTCCGTCTTGTTTCATGCTCTCTGTCTCTTCTTTTTCTGAAGTTTTGCCATGAGGAAGTTGGGGATAAATATAGCTGTGGCTTTTGCTGTGATGAGGTTTCCTGTTTTCTTAGCAGAAACAGAATTGAAACAGATTTAAAACTGGCACCTTCATTAAAGCAAAGTTGTAGTGTATTTTGAAAAAAGCGTTGCTCATATTTACATTTTATGGACATTTTATACATTATATCTATAGTATACTATATATAATATATTTAATACCATATGTATTAAAATTTAAATAAATCATATGGATTAACACTTTTATATTATAAATTATAAAATAGATTATAGATTCATATGTGCACATAATTAAATAATACAATAAAAAATATGTAGTAAAATGTGTACACAAATGAATTTCTAAAATATTAATAAATTAAAAAAATTATAAATAAAAAATGCTGCTACTATTACTACTACTATAAAAATATATATTTTTTATAGTAGTAGTAGTATTAATCACCATCACCGTAATTTTTAAAGTAAAAATCAGCATTTTTATAATTCATATGTAGGCACAGTTTATAATCATAATTCATAAACTTTATCCTTCAGTTACAAAATTGTTACTGTTGTGAGAATGATACAGTCAGGCTAGTGTGTCCAGACTGCTAGTGTAGGTAGAGAGATGAGTTGGGGACAAACTAAATTATTAGCTTGAATTTTATAGGAGAGACTCAGTAACACATTACTGTCCTCTTGTGGTGTAATGGTGTTCGAGCTGTAAACCTGTTCTGAATGGAACAATTCTGAAACAGATTTGAATGTTTATCTGTGCTTCTCTGTTAATGCATGAAATGTTTTGATGTGTCCTGCAGTGACTGTGGTGGTAACAGGAAATGCTCCTGTGGACAGGTGAGAGGCCTCACAGACGTCTGATGCATAATAATGCCCTTAATGCTGTATAAAACATCTTGTAAATGAAGTACTTTTAGACTTATTTTTCTATATTTGTGTGTTGTTGTGTGTTTTTTGCATGATTATGTACAAAATAGTTTTACATGACTTCCATGTGCTCGTAATAATTTATGTATGCTCCAATGCAAGCAAAAATGGATATTAGTATAGATTGTGCATTTATACTAATTCCAAGTGCTCCGTCCAGTGTTTTTAGTGAAGAGTGTCCAGTCATCAGAGAGGAAGATGCTCTAACTAAGTGGGTATCAGACCCAGCTAACACAGCCTGGATGGACAGTGAGTACTTAGCATTTTGCTACGCTGATATAATGCTGAGATTTAGATTGTGAATGCATGTATGAAGGCTTTTTTGCCTTGTTCAGCTGTGTTTCCTGTTACTAAAGAGAATCTCAGACATTTCCTTCCTTTTCACTGAAGAAGTGCTCAGCCTCTTTCAGAGGACTGATGAATGCATATTAATGCCCAATGCGCTGCTTTAGCTTGGTTTCACATATGAAATTGTGACCCATGTGTATTTGCTTGCATGTTTGTTTTAGGTCCAGATGAAGTGATTTATGATGATGTACCAAGAGAAAACTCTGGATCCACTACAGGTGTAGTATCTGGTCTTTTTCTTTATCTTAACTTACTGTGTGATGCATTTGTTTTATGACTGTTAAGAATTAAAAGGTATTTATTAAACCTATCAGCTAAAACCCATAATGCAGTGCGTTTACAGTCTAACAGGGGTCAGTGTACAGTATATGTATGCATGTTTGTATGTATGTATGTATGTATGTGTGTGTGTGTGTGTGTGTGTGTGTGTGTGTGTATACCATATAGTATTGCAATATAATAGTTATATTATATAACTGTTATTATATTACTATTACCGTTAACAGTAATTATATTACTGTTATATAATAAGTTCATGTTGTGTTTTGTCCCACATATGCTTTTACATAACTACAATTATTAATAATTATATTCAAATTCCATTCAGTTGATAGAATTGTATATGTAAATCCCCGCACCCCTGCAGCCTAGCTGTGGAAATGTGAAAGAAATGAAAACTAAGAGTAAAATGTGCTCTCTCAGCAATAAGACAGTGTCATGTGACTGACAGTTCTGCTGTTGCGGCTGATGGCAGTCATGGGGGAATGAATTGGGACTGATTTTTTTTTTTTTGTAAAATGTGAAAACTGTGTTCATGTCAGACCCAGATGAGATGATCTATGATGATGTTGAGTTTGGGGAGGAAGGCGGCAGCAGCTCCCTGGACAACGGCTGGAGCTCCAGTGAGTTTGAGAGCTATGAGGAAGCCAGTGACACAGAGAACGGACATGGAGAGAACGGCCTTCCAGATGCCTTCGTCAGGGGCCGTGCACCCAGCAAGAAAACGCATGTGTGTATTTACACTATTACTATCTCACTCTCATTCTTTTCTCTCTTTCTCTCTTCTTTCATTCTTTTAACATTTGCCCACACTAATATTTAAAAACAATGAGAAAAGGTTTTAATCTGCCCATAATGGTTTTGGTTTTGGTTTGTATGTGTAGGCACTGATTTAGTAGGTTTATTTAAGTGAGTACTCTGATTTGTGTGTGTGTGTGTGTGTGTGTGTGTGTGTGTGTGTGTGTGTGTGTGTGTGTGTGTGTGTGTGTGTGTGTGTGTGTGTGTGGACTGGTAATCCCTACGGTATGGGGACAAAATGTCCCCACAAAGATGGCAATATCCAAATTTTTGTCCTTGTGGGGACATTTTTGGTCCCCATGAGGAAAACATCTTATAAATCACACTAAGTGATGTTTTTGAAAAAGTAAAAATGCAGCATGTCTCCTGTGATGGGTAGGTTTAGGGGCAGGGGCAGTGTAGGGGGATAGAAAATATGGTTTGAACAGTATAAAATGCATTACGCCTATGGAATGTCCCCATAAAACATGGAAACACAACATGTGTGTGTGTGTGTGTGTGTGTGTGTGTGTGTGTGTGTGTGTGTGTGTGTGTGTGTGTGTGTGTGTGTGTGTGTGTGTGTGTGTGTGTGTGTGTGTGTGTTTAAAAATCTGGCCAGGGAATTGGTTTATTTTTGAACTGGTAGAACAAATTTAGAGTCAGATCATTTGAAACCTTTGTTGAGAGAGGAATTTGTGGGAGTTTAGAGCGTTTATGTGTGTGCGTGTGTACAAGGGCTAAGATACACTGGTTAGAAAGTGCCTAAAAAGAAATGCGTTAAAGGAATATTCAGAGATTTTAATATATATAATAATTTATTAATCATATGTCGGGCATGCCATTGTTTGCAACCTACAATAATCAGAATGAATTTGATTCATTTTTTGTTTATTTATTTACTGTAGTGTTTTTATAGTATTTTTAATGTTGGTTATCGGCCATAAGAGGAAAAAAATTATTATAAAATAATTAATAATATAAATAATTACCAAATTATTATTATTGAAATATTGTGGAATTGTCAGCGCACCCATTGTTATTTTGTATGGTAAACAACAGCATGCCACACAGACATTAGGAATATTAACGGAGTGAGTTTCTAAATAAAATATGGCGGCTGTGTGCAGTAACTCGTTCTCTGCCCCCTGTTCAGCTGTCTGAAGATCTGGTGCGTTTGAAAGAGCACTATGAGAGAAAGATGCGAGATCTCATGGCAAACACAGTGGGAACAGTAGAGCTACAGCAGCTCAAACACAAACACGAGCAGAAGGTAAAAGAACAAGAGTGTGTGTGTCAGCCTGACGGACAGCTCTCTGTCTCTGGAGGTGCTCTATCTTCTCTGTGCTAGTTGTGCTGGTGGTGGGCTTCTTCTGACCTCCGTCATCCCCACTAAACATCTGTTTGCATCTCCATAAATATAGCTGTCATCTGTTGTCATCTGTGGAGAGTTAATGTTGTACACATTTTTACCTCTCATTCATCCTCACTTCATGTGTGGCTTCACATGTCATTCTGTGTTTGAAAACATTGTTGGTATATGATTGTTTTTTTTTTTTCCTCAGTGACTGCCACAGCAGGGCACATCATTTATTAAATATTTGGATAATGGGACTATTACTCAGAAAATTTTGTTGAGTTCGGCATGCACTTGTTTGCAGTTGCAGTCGCTGTCTCTTATTTATCCATCAGACTTCATGTTCCCTGTCCCTCGTTTTACCCATGTGGTGTCTGTCAATCTTTTCAATGTGTGTTTGTTCATTCACAACTTATTTTAGTTAGGATGCATGTGGGTTTTTTTAGGTCGTTCTTCTTCTTGGTGATGGGTTCATCTTGTTAACGCCTATCATATTGAGATACAATCTCAGGAGTGAATTCACTAAAGAGTTGCGCCGCTTTTGGCTATGTTATTTTTCCTGCACAAAACTGGCATCTTATTGAATAAACATCTGCAATCCAGTTTAACTAGGAGTACAGTTTTCTGCACAGATTTTGTTGGTTCACTCCTAAATGATGTTGCCTGTGCTACAGATGCAGCGGCTTGTAAAAGCAGCCAAAGATGGAACTAAAGATGGCCTGCAAAAAACCAAAGCTGCGGTGAGAAAGGGACGATCTTTCATCCGCACCAGATCTCTCTGTCATGGTAAGAGCACAAATAGTAACTCCAACGTCACAAACTTCTGTTTTATTGAATGAATCCATCCATCATTCTTTCCTCAGAGAAAAAACCTAGCTGCTTTGATGAAGAGTCAGATCTGTTCATCGAGGTGGAGTGTTTTAATGTTGACCCAGTGCTGAGACCCGCACCTGATGGGCTTTCTCAACACCAGGTACTGTCTCTCACAGAGTCTTTTAACCAACTGGTGTCAAAGTGATTTTTCCTGTGTGTGTGTGTGTGTGTGTGTGTGTGTGTGTGTGTGTGTGTGTGTGTGTGTGTGTGTGTGTGTGTGTGTGTGTGTGTGTGTGTGTGTGTGTGTGTGTGTGTGTGTGTGTGTGTGTGTGTGTGTGTGTGTGTGTGTGTGTGTGTGTGTGTGTGTGTGTGTGTGTGTGTGTGTGTGTGTGTGTGTGTGTGTGTGTGCGCCTATGTATGAATACACGCCACATTATGAGATATTTTGAATTATGAGGACAGGGCCGATGTCCTCATAATTCTAACAGTGTAGAAGTGTTTCTATACATAGGGGGAGCTAAAATCCTGAATTTCAGCTAAAGTCTCTATAATTCACATAAACCTGATTTTGTGTATCAGCTGTGTATCGAGACAGCGCCCCTGGACGTGGGTCTGGGGTACTGCATCCCTAATGAATATTCGTATTCGCAGCTTCTGATTGGCTGACCGGCTGAAGTCCTCATTATGTCGGATTTTGTCAAACCACTGTGTAAGTCTGATTGCCCTATACAAGTGGATTTTTGCAATCTACTCATTATTTAAACATTATTGTCTACTATTTATCAACTGTCAAATAGATTTATAAATGTAGAGTGGTCCTTCAATGAACTGCAATCCTTAAATATCATATAACAGCACACAATCCGTTAATTTCCTGTTTGGACGTGATAGAAACAGCACCTGAGAAAACATCTGTGATTTGGACCTGTTTGAAGCAACTTTTAAAAGAAAGGTAAGTTAATCTTCTGCTTAATCGCTTGTGGCTCAGTTAGGCTTGTTTGTGTGTGTTTTATAAGCCCATTTCTGCTCGTTTGGCAGTCAGAAAGCAGCTAGCGCCTGATGCTAACCGCGCTAGCATCGAGTCTTTCTGATCACAAACTGTCAGAGATGCTTGTCAGATTTAACTTGTTTTAGATTTTAGATAATTGTAGATAACTTATTTTGAGCACATAAATCAGTCTAGCCATCGTAACAATGCGTTGTCATGACTAAAGTCTGTGAAGTGGATAGAGTATCCTGACATGCTACTGTTAAATATTACTGCAGTTTAATGTTAGCTTGGTTTCAAGTTATTTTTATTATATAATTAAGAAACAAAGAGATCAAGATATGCTTTTATTCCTCCTGATTGTAATAAAATGTACTCTGTACCAATATAACTAAGTATTAATGTTTATAATGAAAACAATCTTGCTGAATAATGCAATAACGCAATGGTCATACTCATAAAATTATAATATTATAATTGTATTGATGTTTTTCTCTATGACAGCAGACACATCAGATAATGATGAAGTGAGAAAGCTCAAGTCACTGGAGGAGGCTGTACAGTTTTCAATTTAGAAGAAAGAATGGTCTGAAAGAGTTTATTATAAGTGAAATTAATTTGTTAAATAGAGCTGTGTTTGGTACATTATATGTTGTTTACAGTGATGATTTTTCTTCTGTTGTTCAGTTGTACTGAGTTTAAGAAGGAGATTTCCTGCTGGAATACCTAAGAGACTCATAAGCAAAGAAGAAGCAGAGCGGAGGCAAAGAACATGTCTTCAAGATGCCCTGAAAGTGCTCGTGTTTGAGTTTTTCGATGGAAAACTCCTCTGGTAAGTGTTTGATGTGTATGTCAGTTTGTAATCATGACCCTGTTTACAGTAGGGATGCACCGGTATGAACATTTTGATAATTCTTGATAATTTTCAATTTGATAAAGACAATGATAATTCTTTATATGAGAGCTGATAACCGATATATTGGCCTATAAATCTAAATACAAATTTGAATATACTTTGAGCACCTGACAAAAACAAAAGGCTCACCATTAAAAGCCATATCCCAAACACTTAAACATAAATCAAACATATGGAGTACAGTTTGTACTAGTGTAAGATTCCTTAACTTTTAAAATTAGTTTTACACTCCAATGGCCAACTTTCGTTATAAATAAAACCACTTTACAATAAGGTTTGATTTTTTTTTACCATCATTTAACATGAACCAACAATGAATGAACAATAGTTCTACAGGATTTATGAACCTTAGTTCATGTTAATCAACATTTTCATATCCAGCCTCAGATCTGTTAAAATTAGTCAATGCACTGTGAACTAACATGAACACAAATAATATACCTATATATCTAATATACCTACCATTAACAAAGTTTTTATTTATATTAGTTCATGTTAATTAATAGGGTTGTGCCGATGGAGCGCCACCATCGTGATGCCACGCCCCCGTTGCGAGTGCGACACACACTAATCCTCTTCTATAGTTAAACTAAAAACTTTGCAGGGATTGCTCTGTAAATTAAATTGAGAGTATAACTAAAGCATATATGCTATTTTAAATACTGTAGTCTATGTCAGATATATAGCCTACATTTTTAAATAATCCATTTCATAAGCATGCGTGTTTATTTTAGCACTTCCGTCAGTGAAACAACACACTACAGCCTGTAAAACATTTAAACGATTATCAGTTAATAATGGTAACATAAAGATTAAGACAATTAAATATTAGTTTAAAAAAAGATTTGTTTTATTTCCCCGCAAAGATGCGTCAGCTTTGAGATGAATGTGGGACACGAGCTGGAGATTCCTTCTAAAATCTTCGTCTTCATGTTTTCTCCTAATGTTGCAAAGCAACACGTGTTGTAAAACGTCTGAAGAGCAAATTTTATCTTCCACAGGGTCAAGACATTTAGGCTGTGTTTGATTATGCACTTCAAGAGAAAACAAAATTTAAATTGGCGGTGTGTGTGTGTGCGTGTGCGTGAATTGTGCTATTCAAATAAACTTGACGCGCAAGTAAAATAAGAACAAACTCTGTTAAATAAAATTTGAAGTAAAAAGGTATTCGTCCTACATTGTTTTTTTCTACTTTACCACAGTAAAGCATGTGAAGGGGTATAGGCTATAATAGACTTAATTAGCAAACGAAAGGAAGAAACGTTTACAATTCCTCATAAAAATGAGTGCGACGTGAGTGAAGATTTGGGAAAAGAAACGAGATGTCCAGTGGGATAAAATAACTAACTGTTAGACTTTTGGTTATGCCTATTGTTAAAGTTCACGGAAATCGGAAAATCGGGTACAAGCATAGGTAGGGCCCTATAAAATCTGTTTAATTTTTTCCGAAATTCCGTTTTTTCCGCTACATTTTTGGGAATTCAGGTTTTTTACCCTGAACTGTTATTTTAGTCATAAAAGAGCGTGCTTTTAATGTTAATAAAATAGAACATAAAATAGGAATGACCTTAAATTTATTGAGGTAACACATCACATTTACTCAGGACAAATACTGCATGGTGCAACATAACAAAAAAATATGAATTGTAATGAGCTTTAAACCGTCCAGTAAAATAAATGTTATTAGTTTATATAAGCTCCATTAGCTTTTTCTTTCAAGTAAAAAAATTAAAAGCTGAAAATGGACCTGATTAAACATGAAACATAACATTTAACCGATTATGAAATCATGTAGTGAAGTGTTCTGTGTGTTTCACAAGCATCATATGACATCCAACGCTGTGAATCTTTTAAATAAAATACACTAAAACACAACAGTGTCAGAAGTTTTGCTCAAACTTCAAAGGCTTGTTTAAATTATTAAAACTACAGGCATATCTTAACTTTAAGGTTATTTTTATCATTTAAACTAATTACAGCATGATATATGCATGTATGTTTGGGACAGAGGGGAACACGTCGCATTTGCAGCAGATAATGCTGGCCATCACAAATCACAGCACGAGACAGACAGGTGCCGGAGGAGAACACCGAAAATCTGACAGAATGGACAATATTCGTCTGTATTTGCAATGCACAAGCCGCGTTCAGCTGCGCGACAAATGCTGTCTGTGCAGTTAAAGCACAACGGGCGCGACTCTTATACAGCTACAATGTATAATAGGCTCCATTACCTTGTATCTTATACTATCGCCCCGTAGAAACTGTTTTTGTAAAAAAAATAGTCTAACGATTGCGTCATAACCAACGTGACTCTGTCGATAGTAGAGAAATTACCGTACATGCAGAAGGAGAAGCTCGCAGGTAATCTTTTACTGTCTATGGAAATGACGGGAGGGGTTGTGTCGCCCAGATTTGCTTCCCCCGGCTTGCATTTTCCCAGACATATGTTCTTCTCCGACACGAAACAGAATTTTATTCCACATTTGTAAAATTCCTGGAAAATCTGAGTTTCCACTAGATTCCGCGTTAATATGCAGATTCCACGATTCCGTGATCGCAGAAATTATAGGGCCCTACATAGGTATTTGAAAAGCTGGCAAATCTTAAATTGGGCTCAGCCTCCTTCTCATTCGGCATGAATCCATATGTTTCCATGGCTGCGATGTAACTCGAATTTATTTCCTTTGAAAACAAATCTTTTGCTTCACTCATGTGGTAATATATTCACGCATAACAGCATTCACATACAAAACACTGGGATAATAACGAAATTATAGTTTTAAATAGAAAATAGTATTTATGTAAGGAGGTATATTAAAATAAAAAGTGCACAAATCTTTACTTTGTTTCTCACGTGCAACCTAGCACGGGTGAGTCCTTATTTGGGTTAGCAAAATAACGAAATAGAAAATATTATTCATCTAAAGAGATAGTAAAATACAGATATAGTAAATTATATATTTTTATAAAAATAAAATAAAACCGACGATATAATCGCCCATGGCACTGTTTTACTGTAAACATCATCAACTGCCAATTTAGGGGACATCGCCCAACCCTATTAGTTAATGCATTAGCAAATGAGAATGAGACCTTATTTTAAAGTGTTACCAAAACCCACTGCCTAACAAAAAATAAAATACCTAAATAATGCAAACAAGTATTGGCCAACATGATTTTGGCTACAAATAAAGAATCAAAATGCATGTGCCATGGATAAAGCCCTATACACATGGGATTAGTGTTACCTGGTGACCTCTAGTCATTTGTAATAATTGGAGGTCGTCTGTGATCTTAATCCTGTGCGCTTCAGCCATGTCTGTAATTTTTTTATTTAAATTTCCCACAAATGAGATAATCATTTCCCCACAAAATACCATATTTTGCCAAACACCAAGGTCCAGTGATAATATTAGTCCCATGCGGATCGGCATCTCTGTGATTTGGCCAGGGTTTGGAGGGTCGAAACACTTTTGGAGTTTCGCTTTAAACTTTCACTTTAGAATTAGAGCCAATTTGTGAGCGAATTGCTGGAATGGTGTGTTCAGTATTATTCTAAATGAAAACACAACAACAGAACAGTAGCCTACAATGACAAGTTCGCTTAGCTACTTTTTACGCTTTTACATTTAGCTTTGAAACCAAATCTTCCTCCGTCATTGTCAGCTCCTCCTCACTCTTGTGATGAATGAAATCTGATTCCTGCAGCTGGTCTGTACATACTTCAGTTTTTAATTATAACGTCATTCTCTAACTGAACTAAATTATTTTTATTAGGCTACTATACAAAATCAAACCGAAATGATGTAACCGGTGTAACACACACTATCGCAACAAGCCTAGATAGCAGCATGCGGTATGGAACTGTTGTTTTGATATACCATACAGCTAAATCTATAACGAAAAACCTTTACAAGTTTTGACATCATATCTGGGAGATAAGTCCAATGAGATAAGTCTCCGCATGGACAATAAGAAAATGATTTAAATCAAACCATATTGTTGATTAAAATAATACAAGAACAATAAAATGTGCCAGTTATTAATAATAATAACAATGCATCAATGCTTTATATTTAAAAAACAATATGAAACAATTTTAATATTACAGCTGTTTGCATTGCATTGTGCATTGCTGTTTAAGAGAGCCTACATTTACCGTAAAAACCGTAAGCTTAAGATGATCACTGGTACAATGTGCTGTGGGTTATTAACTCAACGAAACACATCATATATGAGATTAATCAGATAACACACTTATTATTATGCTTATATCTGCACAAAATGTTGCGAATGCTCAAGTGAAGCTTGGACTAAGTTACATGCTAATCTGTGTAACTCCTGTTGTAGACGTGCCCTTCCGCAACAACACACTGAAACACAACAACTAATCCCAAGAATTCACAGCGCTTTATTACAATTGCGCTCTCAATGAAACATGTATAGGACAGTCCCAGTAGTTATTAATGTTGTGCATCGCTGTTTGAGCAGTACGTGCTGAAGCTAAAGATGATCACCGGTACAAGAAAAGTGCTTTACTGCATCCTTAATTAACTCAATCAAACGCATCCTATATGAAATTAAAAGGCTGCGAATGCACAAGCGAAACTCATGTGCTCAGAGAATTCACAGCGTTCTTCGTCGTGTTCTCATAATTTAATGTAGCTTATATGACAGCTATGTCGCACTGAGCTGTATCCTTGGATGGTGATCCTTTTCAAAGTGATTCCAATCATATCAAGCAATTCAAAGCCATCATGATGAACACTGCGCATCTGAAGTGTCTCGGCTGAAGGAAATATTACATGATCTATAAGCTTATATATATCGCCTACGTTTCCTATTGTATTGATAATGTTTACAATGATAATGTCCATTTATCGGCTGATAACGATATGGTGGAAATATATTGTGCATCCCTAGTTTACACCTGGTGTTAAGATGCGTTTTGGTCGATCGGATCTCGAGTAGATGAGGGAGACACATTCCGCTTACACCTGGTGTTTTAAGCTTGTTTCTATTATCCACTTTCAACCACTTCTGTCCTGATTTCTTCAAAGGGAGGGTCTATGGGTGAGTAAATGTGTGGGCTTTTTCAGATTTTTTGTTCTAATGGACAAAAATGATCTCACACATTTTACATTTGAACGCAACTGGAGACCAGCCGAACGCTAATGTGTTAGAAATCAGGAATAGTGAGGGAGGACATTGTGCTTTACATTTTTCCTTTTTAAACCAAACTTGGGTAATTAGCTGACAAAGTTTAAATCCCGCCTGGCTTGCACACTTCCCATAATGTTTATGCTAGGGATGAACCAATACCACTTTTTCCAGAACAAACTCCGATACAATATTTTCATTTTTAGTACTTACCGATAGTACCGATGTATTTTCATTGCATTTTTAATTTTAAAAATATTGGGTAGAGGAACCAAAAGAATATGAATCAAATTAGTTGGCTCAGCAAATAGATATCCTTAAGTTATTTTCTCCTAATTATGCCTGTTAAACTGTATTATAGGAGCTACTGTTACTTCCACTGTTCTTTCTGTTGCTGTATCACAGGCCCGGCCCAGCTTTGAGATGCAGGGTGGCCCAACTGAAATTCCTGGTGGCCCCAGACTTTTAACATTATTTTTCCCCATAACAACTTTAGAACAAAAGAGGCAGGTCATGAAATGATCTCTCTGGGCCCTATTTTAACGATCTGAAACGCAAGTGTCAAAGCGCGAAGCGCAAGTAACTTTGTGGCGGCTCGGCGCTGTTGCTATTTTTCCGGCAGGATAAATGGCTCTTGCGCCAGCGCAAATCTAAAATGGGTTGGTCTGAAGTAGCTTCATTATTCATAGGTGTGGTTTGGGCGTAACGTGAATAAACCAATCAGAGCGCCATCCAACATTCCCTTTAAAAGCAGGTGCGCAAGTTCCATTATGGATTGCTATTATTATGGCGTATTTACCAGGAGCGGCTCACAGCCGAGGAGACTGATGTTCTTGGAAGCCTGAATAATTTGTAAGCTAGATTTATGCCTATTTTTTCACATCTTCGTGGCACACCACAATGATTTCCGTCATCTCATGTGTTAATATTTTTTTAGTGTAACAATTTATGATTTGCAAAAATAACTGTTGCATCTGTGTAGATTACATGAGCAAAGTGTATGCGCGTTGTGCACGCTGTACATTATGGTCAAGCATGCGCCCTTAAAATAGCATAATGAACAACGCGCAACGCGCCACTGACTTTAGACTAGGTTTGTTCTGGTCAGTGGCGCAATTGTTTAATGGAACAGCAAAATAGCACCAGGGATTGTTTGCGCCGAACACGCCTCTTTTTGCGCTGAACCGCCCAGGAGCGCAAGTTCATTCACTAGTTTAGCGACGTGCTTCTGTGGAGGGAAAAGCACGCTTATGCTGGTGCAAAATAGCAATGACACATGCATTGGTGTACAAAGTCAATTGCGCTGGGTGCAAGAAAGGGCCCTCTATATTTGCAGGGCTCAATGCAAAGGAGCTTTTCTACAGGTTCATTCTGGTCCAGATTTTTACTTGCCCTGCAAAAATTTGCACTTGCCCCACCACAAAATAAGTATTAGTATTTTAATTAATATTAAGACAAGTAAACAGTCAGTTCTAAAATAAGAACAAATTAATTAATTACAAGCAGTTGCACAGATCGAATCAGGGTAGGACTGAGGGGCCTGGGCTTCAAAACGCTACAAATGACTAAAACATCATTATAGAATGCCACAAAATACACAACAATAAAAATATACTTTGAGGCCTAGAACAATTAATATGCAACATGCCTAGCCTAGATTAAATGTCATTTCTGTGTCCTCTTATGTCAGATCAAAATTTTACATCTTATGTTAAAATGTAATGTAACCTTCACCCTTTACATACTTTGGTCAGTTCAAGAATAACTTATGCAATTTTATATGATTTATTTAATAAAATTAAAAGAGCAGTTTCATGTCTGTCTTTATATTGTTCAACTGCTCAAGGTTAAAATGGGATTTAGAAAGTAGGCTACTTAGTAATAACAAGTAATGGAATGGTTTGGTCTAATTAGCCTAGCTAGTAATTCATTAAATATTTGGCTACTTTTTAAATATGAAACTAAGATGGTCATTATGGTGCTGTATTGAATGAGTTGAATCCTTCATTCAACAGATTCATAATGAATTGCAAATTGCAATTCAATACCTTTATTTGTGAATGGGTATCTTAAATAAATAATTAACTAATCTGATTCTTTAAAGAATAAAACACAGAGTTGCTCGAGATGCAGCGTTCAAGAATTGATTTGGATCGATTTTCACACATTCTGGTGACATTTCTGCCCCGCTATGGCCGTGAGACGGGAGAGAGCACTGGGCCTGCTGTATCATATTTTATTTTTAATAGTGAATATGTAGAGCTGTCTTTAGTTGTTAGATTACCAGCAGGTTTATTAGGCTGCTATCACTTTAAGATCTGTTAATTAGATACATTTACTTAATCTTTCTGTGATATTCACAGTGTGCTCTGTGTTTGCTCTGTTGTCTGTGTTTCTTTGTCTGGACAGAAACACTACACACGATTGAGTACAAGGACACAACTGCAGTTTTGTGCTGACAACGATACTGGTATCAGTGCATCTCTAGTTTCTGCATTAACTTTTAGGTCAGACGGTCTTTTAGATCAGTTGAACACATTCGACCACATGAGCGAGCAATCCGGTCGAATGTGTTTTCCATTACCTCTGGAAGTGGTTGAAAGTTGACAATGTCAAAATGTTTTAGACCTGCTTTCTACCTGTATTTAACATCGACCACTTGAGACCCAATCTACTAAAACACATCTTAATACCAAAAGCTATTAAACTATTTAATGATTGGTGATCACCAAAAATATATTTGATGGTATTAGATTTCCAGCACTGATTTTGTCTTTTTTGTGTGTCTTAACAGGAATAAGGAATAATTCTTAGTTAAAAGTTGAATTGTCATTTATTTAGTGTCAATCAGCCCGAGATGACGGTTCCCTTGGATGATTTGTAATCTCTGACCATATGAACCCAAACAGCTGGATGAAGACGATCTGTGTGTATAGAAAAACTTCACCTATGCTTATTTGCTGTAAGGAGCATCTAACCTGGAGAAGAGATCACATATAATTACGGCAATTCTGAGTGGCCAAGGAAATGCACGGTATGGAAAACTTTACATAACCTATTTAGCATTTGTTAGATTGTTTTAAAGGTTAATGTTATCCAAGGTAATGTCCCTGTCTTTGTATGCATCCCAGTATTACACATGTTTTATGAGGACATCATTGTAAGATGATGTTCCTGATGTTTGACTTCATGTTCAGTATCTCAGTGTGTTGTGTGTGTTACACCTGGTTTATGGGGACATATGTTTTATGAGGACATCATCATAAGAAGATGTTTCTCATGTTTGACCTGATGTTCAGAATCTCAGTGTTGTGTGTGTGTGGTTTACACTGGTTTATGAGGACACATGCTATTTCAGGGACACTGGTGCACCGATATGGAATATTAGAATCGATACTGATAACCCGTAATTCACAGCTCACTGTGGCCAATACCGATATAGAAGACTCATATTTGTTCGGGGGAAAATAAACACAGTAATAATCAGTCCACAAAAGTGTTATGTTACAAAAGTAAATTATGTAAATATGACAATAAAGTGTAACTGGCGTTGCATTCCCAAATGCACATTAAACTCACAGCACATGCAGAGATGGAGTTCACTGCACTTACTGTGAACTGATACGCTGAAAACACCAGAAAAGATGTTTGGTGTGTTGTGTAGAGCATACAACATGTAATGTGTCCTCATAAACCAGATGTAGTTCACACACACCTGACATTCTATAATGCATAAAATGACAGATGCTTTGCCAGAGCAATGGCATAAAACACATTTGACTCAAAGTGCTGTACAATACACGTGAAGTCAAACATAATAGAAAGACAATACAAACAATACAGTTGATAAGTTAAACCTGGTTAAAGGTTTACCCTAATTATAAGTAGTAAAAAGTTAGTCTGACTAACCCTAACCAAAACAGAATTAGGTTGTAAAAGTTATAGTTAGCCTCTAGTCTGACTAACCCTAAACTTAACCAAATCAGAAGTAGATTATAGGTCTACTATAACTTTTACTACCTACTTCTGTTATGATCAGGGTAAGGGTTAGCTTTTAACCAGGTATAACCTATGAACTATATTGTTTGTATTGTGTTTCTCTTATGTTTGACTTCACGTCTGTATTGTACAGCATTCAACTTGTAATGTGTCCTCATAAACCAGGTGTAAGTCACACACACACAACACACTGATATTCTTCAGTCAAGTCAAATATCAGGAACATCTTACGGTTATGTCCTCATAAAACACAAGTCCTCATAAACCAGGTGTAAGCCACACACACACAGACACAACACACTTCTTTAGTCAAATCAAACTTATAGTTAACCTCTAGTCTGGCTAACCCTAACTAAAACAGAAGTAGGTAGTAAAAGTTATAGTAAACCTATAGTCTGGCTAACCCTAACTTAAACAGAAGTAGGTAGTAAAAGTTATAGTAAACCTCTAGTTTGTTGGTTCATTATGAAACTGGTGGGCCAGACTATAGGTCTACTATAACTTTTACTACCTACTTCTGTTATGATCAGGGTAAGGGTTAGCTTTTAACCAGGTTTAATCTATCGACTGTATTGTTTGCATTGTCTTTCTATTATGTTTGACCTCACATATGTATTGTACAGCATTCAACATGTAATGTGTCCTCATAAAACATGTGTCCTCATAAACCAGGTGTAAGTCACACACACACAGACACAACACACTGATATTCTTCAGTCAAGTCAAACATCAGGAACATCTTACGGTTATGTCCTCATAAAACACAAGTCCTCATAAACCAGGTGTAAGCCACACACAAACAACACACTTCTTTAGTCAAATCAAACTTATAGTTAACCTCTAGTCAAGCTAACCCTAACTAAAACAGAAGTAGGTAGTAAAAGTTATAGTAAACCTATAGTCTGGCTAACCTTAAATAAAACAGAAGTAGGTAGTAAAAGTTATAGTAAACCTATAGTCTGGCTAACCTTAACTAAAACAGAAGTAGGTAGAAAAAGTTATAGTAAACCTATAGTCAGGCTAACATTAAATAAAACAGAAGTAGGTAGTAAAAGTTATAGTAAACCTATAGTCTGGCAAACCTTAACTAAAACAGAAGTAGGTAGTAAAAGTTATAGTAAACCTATAGTTTGTTGGTTCATTATGAAATGGTGGTCAGACTATAGGTCTACTATAACTTTTACTACCTACTTCTGTTATGATCAGGGTAAGGGTTAGCTTTTAACCAGGTTTAACCTATCGACTGTATTGTTTGTATTGTCTTTCTATTATGTTTGACTTCACATATGTATTGTACAGCATTCAATATGTAATGAGTCCTCATAAAACATGTGTCCTCATAAACCAGGTGTAAGTCACACACACACACACACAGACACAACACACTGATATTCTTCAGTCAAGTCAAACATCAGGAACATCTTACGTTATGTCCTCATAAAACACAAGTCCTCATAAACCAGGTGTAAGTCACACACACAAACAACACACTTCTTTAGTCAAATCAAACTTATAGTTAACCTCTAGTCTGGCTAACCCTAACTAAAACAGAAGTAGGTAGTAAAAGTTATAGTAAACCTATAGTCTGGCTAACCCTAACTTAAACAGAAGTAGGTAGTAAAAGTTATAGTAAACCTATAGTTTGTTGGTTCATTATGAAACTGGTGGGCCGCCAGACTATAGGTCTACTATAACTTTACTACCTACTTCTGTTATGATCAGGGTAAGGGTTAGCTTTTAACCAGGTTTAACCTATCGACTGTATTTTTTGCGTTGTCTTTCAATTATGTTTGACTTCACATATGTATTGTACAGCATTCAATATGTAATGTGTCCTCATAAAACACAAGTCCTCATAAACCAGGTGTAAGTCACACACACACATCAGGAACATCTTACGGGTTATGCTTATCATAAAACATGTGTCCTCATAAACCAGGTAAGCCACACACACACAGACACAACACACTGATATTCTTCAGTCAAGTCAAACATCAGGAACATCTTACGGTTATGTCCTCATAAAACACAAGTCCTCATAAACCAGGTGTAAGTCACACACACAAACAACACACTTCTTTAGTCAAATCAAACTTATAGTTAACCTCTAGTCTGGCTAACCCTAACTAAAACAGAAGTAGGTAGTAAAAGTTATAGTAAACCTCTAGTCTGGCTAACCCTAACTAAAACAGAAGTAGGTAGTAAAAGTTATAGTAAACCTATAGTCTGGCTAACCTTAAATAAAACAGAAGTAGGTAGTAAAAGTTATAGTAAACCTATAGTCTGGCTAACCCTAACTAAAACAGAAGTAGGTAGTAAAAGTTATAGTAAACCTATAGTCTGGCTAACCCTAACTTAAACAGAAGTAGGTAGTAAAAGTTATAGTAAACCTATAGTTTGTTGGTTCATTATGAAACTGGTGGGGCCGCCAGACTATAGGTCTACTATAACTTTTACTACCTACTTCTGTTATGATCAGGGTAAGGGTTAGCTTTTAACCAGGTTTAACCTATCAACTGTATTTTTTGCATTGTCTTTCAATTATGTTTGACTTCACATATGTATTGTACAGCATTCAATATGTAATGTGTCCTCATAAACCAGGTGTAAGTCACACACACACACAACACACTTCTTTAGTCAAATCAAACGTATAGTTAACCTCTAGTCTGGCTAACCCTAACTAAAACAGAAGTAGGTAGAAAAAGTTATAGTTAGCCTCTAGTCTGGCTAACCCTAACTAAAACAGAAGTAGGTAGTAAAAGTTATAGTAAACCTATAGTCAGGCTAACATTAAATAAAACAGAAGTAGGTAGTAAAAGTTATAGTAAACCTCTAGTCTGGCTAACCCTAACTAAAACAGAAGTAGGTAGTAAAAGTTATAGTAAACCTATAGTCTGGCTAACCTTAACTAAAACAGAAGTAGGTAGTCAAAGTTATAGTAAACCTATAGTTTGTTGGTTCATTATGAAATGGTGGGCCGCCAGACTATAGGTCTACTATAACTTTTACTACCTACTTCTGTTATGATCAGGGTAAGGGTTAGCTTTTAACCAGGTTTAACCTATCGACTGTATTGTTTGTATTGTCTTTATATTATGTTTGACTTCACATATGTATTGTACAGCATTCAATATGTAATGAGTCCTCATAAAACATGTGTCCTCATAAACCAGGTGTAAGTCACACACACACAACACACTGATATTCTTCAGTCAAGTACATCAGGAACATCTTACGGTTATGTCCTCATAAAACACAAGTCCTCATAAACCAGGTGTAAGTCACACACACACACACAGACACAACACACTGATATTCTTCAGTCAAGTCAAACATCAGGAACATCTTACGGTTATGTCCTCATAAAACACAAGTCCTCATAAACCAGGTGTAAGTCACACACACACAGACACAACACACTGATATTCTTCAGTCAAGTCAAACATCAGGAACATCTTACGTTATGTCCTCATAAAACACAAGTCTTCATAAACCAGGTGTAAGCCACACACAAACAACACACTTCTTTAGTCAAATCAAACTTATAGTTAACCTCTAGTCTGGCTAACCCTAACTTAAACAGAAGTAGGTAGTAAAAGTTATAGTAAACCTATAGTCTGGCTAACCCTAACTTAAACAGAAGTAGGTAGTAAAAGTTATAGTAAACCTATAGTTTGTTGGTTCATTATGAAACTGGTGGGCACAGACTATAGGTCTACTATAACTTTTACTACCTACTTCTGTTATGATCAGGTAAGGGTTAGCTTTTAACCAGGTTTAACCTATCGACTGTATTGTTTGTATTGTCTTTCTATTATTTTTGACTTCACATATGTATTGTACAGCATTCAACATGTAATGTGTCCTCATAAAACATGTGTCCTCATAACCAGGTGTAAGTCACACACACACAGACACAACACACTGATATTCTTCAGTCAAGTCAAACATCAGGAACATCTTACGGTTATGTCCTCATAAAACACAAGTCTTCATAAACCAGGTGTAGGTCACACACACAAACAACACACTTCTTTAGTCAAATCAAACTTATAGTTAACCTCTAGTCTGGCTAACCCTAACTAAAACAGAAGTAGGTAGTCAAAGTTATAGTAAACCTCTAGTCTGGCTAACTCTAACTAAAACAGAAGTAGGTAGTAAAAGTTATAGTAAACCTTAGTCTGGCTAACCTTAACTAAAACAGAAGTAGGTAGTAAAAGTTATAGTAAACCTATAGTCTGGCTAACCCTAACTTAAACAGAAGTAGGTAGTAAAAGTTATAGTAAAACTATAGTCAGGCTAACATTAAATAAAACAGAAGTAGGTAGTAAAAGTTATAGTAAACCTCTAGTCTGGCTAACCCTAACTAAAACAGAATTAGGTAGTAAAAGTTATAGTAAAACTATAGTCAGGCTAACATTAAATAAAACAGAAGTAGGTAGTAAAGTTATAGTAAACCTCTAGTCTGGCTAACCCTAACTAAAACAGAAGTAGGTAGTAAAAGTTATAGTAAACCTATAGTCAGGCTAACATTAAATAAAACAGAAGTAGGTAGTAAAAGTTATAGTAAACCTATAGTCTGGCTAACCCTAACTTAAACAGAAGTAGGTAGTAAAAGTTATAGTAAACCTATAGTTTGTTGGTTCATTATGAAATGGTGGGCCGCCAGACTATAGGTCTACTATAACTTTTACTACCTACTTCTGTTATGATCAGGGTAAGGCTTAGCTTTAACCAGGTTTAACCTGTTGACTGTATTGTTTGTATTGTCTTTCTATTATGTTTGACTTCACGTGTGTATTGTACAGCATTCAACTTGTAATGTGTCCTCATAAACCAGGTGTAAGTCACACACACACAGACACAACACACTGATATTCTTCAGTCAAGTCAAACATCAGGAACATCTTACGGTTATGTCCTCATAAAACACAAGTCTTCATAAACCAGGTGTAGGTCACACACACAAACAACACACTTCTTTAGTCAAATCAAACGTATAGTTAACCTCTAGTCTGGCTAACCCTAACTAAAACAGAAGTAGGTAGAAAAAGTTATAGTTAGCCTCTAGTCTGGCTAACCCTAACTAAAACAGAAGTAGGTAGTAAAAGTTATAGTAAACCTATAGTCAGGCTAACATTAAATAAAACAGAAGTAGGTAGTAAAAGTTATAGTAAACCTCTAGTCTGGCTAACCCTAACTAAAACAGAAGTAGGTAGTAAAAGTTATAGTAAACCTATAGTCTGGCTAACCTTAACTAAAACAGAAGTAGGTAGTCAAAGTTATAGTAAACCTATAGTTTGTTGGTTCATTATGAAATGGTGGGCAGACTATAGGTCTACTATAACTTTTACTACCTACTTCTGTTATGATCAGGGTAAGGGTTAGCTTTTAACCAGGTTTAACCTATCGACTGTATTGTTTGTATTGTCTTTCTATTATGTTTGACTTCACATATGTATTGTACAGCATTCAATATGTAATGAGTCCTCATAAAACATGTGTCCTCATAAACCAGGTGTAAGTCACACACACACACAGACACAACACACTGATATTCTTCAGTCAAGTCAAACATCAGGAACATCTTACGTTATGTCCTCATAAAACACAAGTCCTCATAAACCAGGTGTAAGTCACACACACACAGACACAACACACTGATATTCTTCAGTCAAGTCAAACATCATGAACATCTTACGTTATGTCCTCATAAAACACAAGTCTTCATAAACCAGGTGTAAGCCACACACAAACAACACACTTCTTTAGTCAAATCAAACTTATAGTTAACCTCTAGTCTGGCTAACCCTAACTTAAACAGAAGTAGGTAGTAAAAGTTATAGTAAACCTATAGTCTGGCTAACCCTAACTTAAACAGAAGTAGGTAGTAAAAGTTATAGTAAACCTATAGTTTGTTGGTTCATTATGAAACTGGTGGGCCGCCAGACTATAGGTCTACTATAACTTTTACTACCTACTTCTGTTATGATCAGGGTAAGGGTTAGCTTTTAACCAGGTTTAACCTATCGACTGTATTGTTTGTATTGTCTTTCTATTATGTTTGACTTCACGTGTGTATTGTACAGCATTCAACATGTAATGTGTCCTCATAAAACATGAGATTCTTCAGTCAAGGCCAAAACATCAGGAACATCTTACTGTTATGTCCTCATAAAACACAAGTCCTCATAAACCAGGTGTAAGTCACACACACACACAGACACAACACACTGATATTCTTCAGTCAAGTCAAACATCAGGAACATCTTACGGTTATGTCCTCATAAAACACAAGTCCTCATAAACCAGGTGTAAGTACACACACAACACACTTCTTTAGTCAAATCAAACTTATAGTTAACCTCTAGTCTGGCTAACCCTAACTAAAACAGAAGTAGGTAGTCAAAGTTATAGTAAACCTCTAGTCTGGCTAACCCTAACTAAAACAGAAGTAGGTAGTAAAAGTTATAGTAAACCTATAGTCTGGCTAACCTTAAATAAAACAGAAGTAGGTAGTAAAGTTATAGTAAACCTATAGTCTGGCTAACCTAACTTAAACAGAAGTAGGTAGTAAAAGTTATAGTAAACCTATAGTTTGTTGGTTCATTATGAAACTGGTGGGCCGCCAGACTATAGGTCTACTATAACTTTTACTACCTACTTCTGTTATGATCAGGGTAAGGCTTAGCTTTTAACCAGGTTTAACCCATCGACTGTATTGTTTGTATTGTCTTTCTATTATGTTTGACTTCACATATGTATTGTACAGCATTCAACTTGTAATGTGTCCTCATAAAACATGTGTCCTCATAAACCAGGTGTAAGTCACACACACACAGACACAACACACTGATATTCTTCAGTCAAGTCAAACATCAGGAACATCTTACGTTATGTCCTCATAAAACACAAGTCCTCATAAACCAGGTGTAAGGCACACACAAACAACACACTTCTTTAGTCAAATCAAACGTATAGTTAACCTCTAGTCTGGCTAACCCTAACTAAAACAGAAGTAGGTAGAAAAAGTTATAGTTAGCCTCTAGTCTGGCTAACCCTAACTAAAACAGAAGTAGGTAGTAAAAGTTATAGTAAAACTATAGTCAGGCTAACATTAAATAAAACAGAAGTAGGTAGTAAAAGTTATAGTAAACCTCTAGTCTGGCTAACCCTAACTAAAACAGAATTAGGTAGTAAAAGTTATAGTAAAACTATAGTCAGGCTAACATTAAATAAAACAGAAGTAGGTAGTAAAAGTTATAGTAAACCTCTAGTCTGGCTAACCCTAACTAAAACAGAAGTAGGTAGTAAAAGTTATAGTAAACCTATAGTCAGGCTAACATTAAATAAAACAGAAGTAGGTAGTAAAAGTTATAGTAAACCTATAGTCTGGCTAACCCTAACTTAAACAGAAGTAGGTAGTAAAAGTTATAGTAAACCTATAGTTTGTTGGTTCATTATGAAATGGTGGGCCGCCAGACTATAGGTCTACTATAACTTTTACTACCTACTTCTGTTATGATCAGGGTAAGGCTTAGCTTTTAACCAGGTTTAACCTATCGACTGTATTGTTTGTATTGTCTTTCTATTATGTTTGACTTCACGTGTGTATTGTACAGCATTCAACTTGTAATGTGTCCTCATAAACCAGGTGTAAGCCACACACAGACACACTTCTTTAGTCAAATCAAACGTATAGTTAACCTCTAGTCTGGCTAACCCTAACTAAAACAGAAGTAGGTAGAAAAAGTTATAGTTAGCCTCTAGTCTGGCTAACCCTAACTAAAACAGAAGTAGGTAGTAAAAGTTATAGTAAACCTATAGTCAGGCTAACATTAAATAAAACAGAAGTAGGTAGTAAAAGTTATAGTAAACCTCTAGTCTGGCTAACCCTAACTAAAACAGAAGTAGGTAGTAAAAGTTATAGTAAACCTATAGTCAGGCTAACATTAAATAAAACAGAAGTAGGTAGTAAAAGTTATAGTAAACCTATAGTCTGGCTAACCTTAACTAAAACAGAAGTAGGTAGTAAAAGTTATAGTAAACCTATAGTTTGTTGGTTCATTATGAAATGGTCGCCAGACTATAGGTCTACTATAACTTTTACTACCTACTTCTGTTATGATCAGGGTAAGGGTTAGCTTTTAACCAGGTTTAACCTATCGACTGTATTTTTTGCATTGTCTTTCAATTATGTTTGACTTCACATATGTATTGTACAGCATTCAATATGTAATGTGTCCTCATAAAACATGTGTCCTCATAAACCAGGTGTAAGTCACACACACACAGACACAACACACTGATATTCTTCAGTCAAGTCAAACATCAGGAACATCTTACGTTATGTCCTCATAAAACACAAGTCCTCATAAACCAGGTGTAAGCCACACACAAACAACACACTTCTTTAGTCAAATCAAACTTATAGTTAACCTCTAGTCTGGCTAACCCTAACTAAAACAGAAGTAGGTAGTAAAAGTTATAGTAAACCTCTAGTCTGGCTAACCCTAACTAAAAGAGAAGTAGGTAGTAAAAGTTATAGTAAACCTATAGTCTGGCTAACCCTAACTTAAACAGAAGTAGGTAGTCAAAGTTATAGTAAACCTATAGTTTGTTGGTTCATTATGAAACTGGTGGTGCCGCCAGACTATAGGTCTACTATAACTTTTACTACCTACTTCTGTTATGATCAGGGTAATGGTTAGCTTTTAACCAGGTTTAACCTGTCGACTGTATTGTTTGTATTGTCTTTCTATTATGTTTGACTTCACATATGTATTGTACAGCATTCAACATGTAATGTGTCGTCATAAACCAGGTGTAAGTCACACACACACAGACACAACACACTGATATTCTTCAGTCAAGTCAAACATCAGGACCATCTTACGGTTATGTCCTCATAAAACACAAGTCCTTATAAACCAGGTGTAGGTCACACACACAAACAACACACTTCTTTAGTCAAATCAAACTTCTAGTTAACCTCTAGTCTGGCTAACCCTAACTAAAACAGAAGTAGGTAGAAAAAGTTATAGTTAGCCTCTAGTCAAGCTAACCCTAACCAAAACAGAATTAGGTAGTAAAAGTTATAGTTAGCCTCTAGTCAAGCTTACCCTAACTAAAACAGAAGTAGGTAGTAAAAGTTATAGTTAGCCTCTAGTCAAGCTAACCCTAACTAAAACAGAAGTAGGTAGTAAAAGTTATAGTAAACCTATAGCCTGGCTAACCTTAACTAAAACAGAAGTAGGTAGTAAAAGTTATAGTAAACCTATAGTTTGTTGGTTCATTATGAAACTGGTAGACTATAGGTCTACTATAACTTTTACTACCTACTTCTGTTATGATCAGGGTAAGGGTTAGCTTTTAACCAGGTATAACCTATCGACTGTATTGTTTGTATTGTGTTTATATTATTTTTGACTTCACATATGTATTGTACAGCATTCAACATGTAATGTGTCCTCATAAACCAGGTGTAAAGCACACATAACACACTGAGATTCTTCAGTCCTCATAAAACATGTGTAAGCCAAATACCTGACATACTGTAATGCATAAAAATATAGGAACATTACCTTGGATAACATTTAAATTAGGACTGCTGAGTTTGGAAAATAATCTAATTGCATTTTTCTTCCAATATTGCCATTGCGATTTAATATGCGATTATTTTATGCGTTAAAAGCGCCTTATTTTCTTTATTATTCAACAAATGCAAGCAATAAATCATTGTATAGGATGACCATCACTTATTTGCTAGAACTGATAATTGTTTGGTATATATCATATCAATATAAAGTAGGAAAAAAAAATATTTTTTCAATGCAGGAAATACCCTGACAGCGTAACATGCAAAGTTGAGGCTTCCTATAAAGACTGCTTTACTCTTGCGTGTCACATGACCAGAGTGTAATCGCAGCCTTTATGGTTAAAAGAACGCATTTTATCAAATTACAATATTATAATCGCAAATGCAATTAATCATTCAGCCCCACTACTAATCCATTTTGAGGATGTATATTTATGTTCTCTGTATGTATGTTAATCAAAATGAGCTATTTTTTAGATAAAAGGAGTGCTGTGAATAATCCTCTTTTTTTCTTTTTCTTTTAACCAATTTTAGATTAGATTTATATTATTAGTTAATTTGACGTGTATTTGGTCACTGTAGGATGCTCTGAAGCCAGTTAAAATGCACTTTAGATTGCCTTGGTGATATTGATTTATAACATTCTGTAAATGACAGTTGAAATGAAGATTAAATATTACATTTAGGATGAACCTTTTCTGTTTATTTCAGTGTTTTTTAATTCTCTTTTTTCCCCATTGTTCAGCATTTAACAAAAACACTGGTTGGAAGGACAAAGAGCACAGCCGAAGGGAAGAGTGAACAGGTAAAAGTACACTAACATTCACAAAAACATGGTACTGGGCAATTCTGTAGATCAAGAATCAGATTAAATAATTAAACTCTCTAGGGGAGACATAGGAAACTTGTCTTTATCAGGAACCACTTAACTGTAGTGGTTCAAATATTCATATTAATATTAGTTTTAAGTTTCTGGTCTCACATCACTTTAAAAGGTTATTAACCCAAAAATGTAAATTCTGTCATTGACTAAATTTACATGCTCCCTCATAACGCAATTTAGACAATATTGAGATTAAACTTTACCTCATATAAAAGCAATTCTTGGATCAAACTAATATGATTAATAGTCTAAATTAAAGCTGCAGCTATTGATTATTTTAGTAATCAAGTATTCTACCAATTTTTCCATCGATTAATCGAGTAATCGGATAAGAAATACTTTTTTTTTTATTAAAGAGCAATACTAAATATAATACGGGTATCTTAAAATGATCAACTCATTTGTTTCCTTTTTCGAAAAATTAATTAATTAATTAATTAATTAATTAATAACATTAATATCTGTGAAAACTAAACCAATTTAGTGCATTCAATTTCCAAATTATATTCAAAATGCAAGTGTAAATATATATATATAAAAATATCTAATAAAAATATAAAAATCAATTTCAAATTACTATTCAAAACATAGTACAACATAAAAAAAACTAAGCCTACAACCTATAAATCTAAATGAATGCCTAAAATCTATTAATGCCTAAACATTGCATTTATGTTGTGCATCTTAACTTTCAAGTTTCAGCTTCAGCTCAGGAATGACATAAGCCTTTACTGTCTTCTGAAAGTTTTGTGGAAGGAAGAGTAGAGATGGTCATACTAGAGATGCACGGATCAGCTCTGACGTCACCGAATCCGCTGTTAAAAACAAACCATCCACCCGCGCATGATGTTCTCTTGATTTAGATCACACCTGATCGTCACATTACAATTATTCAAATATTTAGTGTTAAGCGCGACGCTATCGTAACATATTAGCTACACTGAAGTAGGTTACTTTAAAAAAAATCTTCTTCGCACATACAGATCTACATTTTTAGCTAATCATTCATCATAATAACACAGCTTGTTTTATTAAGTTAGGAGCTATAAATATGATTAAAGTGTGAGATTTAAAACCAGCCGCAAATTAAATGTAATGTTCAGCGTCGCATCCTGAAGCTCAACACACAGTTGTCTTCATTTAAAAACAGAGACGAGTTTATATTACCAGTGCTGACGCCGCTCTCTCTGGTATTGCTGTCTCTGATCTTGACATGAGCTGAAAACTAAAGTTAAAGAATGAAACACATTGGTTGTGTTTTACCATGAAATTAGAGTTCCACGTCTTTATTAAAATCAACACGTTTATGATTTATCTCTCATCCACCCGCAATTTTTGGAATGTTACTTTTTATTACTTTACCCACCTTTACCTCACAAAGAAAAACGACCAGGGAATTATATAAATCAAGAATTAACTTAGTTTTTTATACTGTATCTGTCTAGGGAAGGCTGTGACAGTGCTTTGCTGATTAAAACAAGCATATAAAAACATATTTAACAGAAACAGCAGCCCATCAGCTTTGACTCAAAGATTATGAATCAGTTCTAGACTGAAGACGAGGATGGGGAGAGGGGGACGAGTTGGGAGAAAAAGAAGTGGTTTTAACCCCAGGGTTAAAGATTATGTTTTCCTCTTTTGTAGTGATTCTTGAATCTTCTGAAAGGGGCGAGGTGAGAAGAAAATGACAGATATGGTCTCCAGCAGAATCTCTGCAGAACTGAGCACATTTCAACGGGTAAACTGCAGCAGCGTCCTGCTTTAGCTCGTCACGCTGTGCAAAACATCCAAGACTTTGCCAGGAATCTGGGATTATCACAAAAAAGGAAACTTTTGCAAAATGTTTGGGTAACACTTTATAAGTCAAGTTATTAGATAATGATGAACTAATCATTTACAAAACATGACTATACATTCATACATTTTATGAATGTTTTGTTAATTCAGTTATAAGTCATTTATAAGTGATGTGTATACCAACATAGTAGTGTACACTTTAGATTAGAGGATGCAGAAAGTGTTGTAAATCAGTTACACATCATCTATAGCAGGTGTTGAACACTGTAGTGTGTACTGTAGTGTAAGTGCTGACCGGTGAGTTACTCTTTAACCTCTGGACATCACCTGATGTAAAACCGGTTCACATTATCACAGATCCCACACTGAGAAGTGAAGGGATTTATCATAACCCACTGCAGTCGCCTGACTGTAAAACATTTATACATGATTATCACCTTCAAAACAAATGACTCTTCTCAATGATACTGCTTTTGAACACAGACCAGCTGAAAACTTAAAGATACATCAATAAATTACTGATCATTTACTAATGGTCTGTTCATCATTTGTTCAAGATTACCCATTGTTTATTGAGATGACACTAAAACAAGTTTGACAGAAATACTCCAATGATTTATAAGTGATAAATAGTGTATAAACTAAGAACTCAAACATCTATTATTGATCTGTTTTGATTTATTTCAAAAATTGATTTACTATTTTTTGATAATAAACAGCACATTTGTAAATGTTAGCATATCACTTATTAATCATTTATGAATGCATAGTTATGTTTTGTAAATGATTAGTTTCATTATCTAATAACTTGTAACTGAGAATTATTATAAAGTGTTCCCATGTTTTATTTCTTTTGTTGCAGCTGCTGTTTTTGTTTAAATGCATGGAAATGTCTTAAACTTCTGTTGAAAGCTTTAAAGGGATATTTAAATGGTCCTCATTTCCTCCCCCTCATGTTTTTCCTAACCTGTGTGATTCTCTTTCATCTGCTTGACACCGCAGAAGATATTTTGAGGAATGTAAGTGTCCAAACGGCTGCCGAAGTGTTTTTTTTCTGTGCTATGGAACTCGTAGCTACCGTCAACCATCTGATCACCCACATTCTTCAAAACATCTTCCTTTGTGTTCAGCAGGAGAAAGAAACTCATACAGGTTTAGTAAAACATGAGGGTGAGACAATTATTTTTCATTATTGGGTCAACTATCCCTTTAATTTATTTTCAGCAATTTTTTAAATAATTATGTCTAAGAAAGGTTTTAAGCTCTTCATCTCAATACATTAGTGTATCTTGTGATTTATGTAAAATTGTCAGAGCAATAGCTGTAATGTTGTAAACAAGCACTAATAAACTTCTTGTTCTGTGTACATACTGTTGTATGTCCTCATGTCTGTTAAAATGGCATATGGTCATGTGATCACACAAATAGCAGTTCCTTGAATGCAAAGTGTGAAAGACATTGTTGCATATTCAGATAGCAGAATATCAAAGTTTAGAATGGTTGTGTGTTGGGAGTATGAGCCACAGGTGAGGATGTGTTTGCTGTCTCAGTACTGTGTTCATTTGTCCTCATTAATCAGGTGTGTCCTTTTAATGCACAATGCCTTCACTTTTGTGTTTGTGTATTGCCATGTACCATTAATTAATGTTTGTCCCTCTAATACACATTAATGTCATTTGTGTGTGTTGTGTATCCACTGTCCTTATAATTTCGGTTTTTGTCATAGGCGGGCTTAGACACTTAATTATACGTGTCCTCATAATTAAGTATATTCTCAGGTTGGTACATTATAAGTTTTGCTGTGTGTATACAAATTCAGTGAAATATGTGTTGTATGGCTCAAAACAAATTTTTGATACCCTCCACATCACTGTAGAGCAAGTGGAAAGGGGTGTCCCCATAATACACCAAAAACTGGTTTGGGCTGAAGTGTCCTTATAAGTCACATAAACCCGTATGTGTGTGTGTGTGTGTGTGTGTGGACTGGTAATCCCTACGGTATGGGGACAAAATGTCCCCACAAAGATGGCAATATCCAAATTTTTGTCCTTGTGGGGACATTTTTTGGTCCCCATGAGGAAAACATCTTATAAATCACACTAAGTGATGTTTTTGAAAAAGTAAAAATGCAGCATGTCTCCTGTGATGGGTAGGTTTAGGGGCAGGGGCAGTGTAGGGGGATAGAAAATACGGTTTGTACAGTATAAAATGCATTACGCCTATGGAATGTCCCCATAAAACATGGAAACACAACATGTGTGTGTGTGTGTGTGTGTGTGTGTGTGTGTGTGTGTGTGTGTGTGTGTGTGTGTGTGTGTGTGTGTGTGTGTGTGTGTGTGTGTGTGTGTGTGTGTGTGTGTGGTAGTGTATATATAGTATGTACACACAAAAGTTTGACATCAGTAAAAATTTTGCTTTTATTAATACTTTTATTCAGCTAGGATGCATTCGATTGATCAAATGACAGTACAGACTTTTACATTATTATAAAAGATTTCTATTTCAAATAAATGCTGTTATTTCTTTTTATCAGATAATCTTTAAATAAAACATGTAATTGTTTCAACAGAAATATTAAGCAGCTAACTGTTTTCAACATTGATTATAATACAAAAATAAGAGAAAGTCAGTATAAATTGTATGTTTAAAAAATAAAAAGGACTATTAAGGACTGAGAACTAATAAAATAAAAATAGATATATAGCTGTCAAAGGGGTAAACCAATGGAATAATTGTGCCAAGGAATTAAAAAATGTGTAGTTCAATTTGTAAATTCAATAAACAACTATATAACTGATAAATGACTATATAACTCGATATAAATAATTTGTGTAATATTTAAACTATTGTATTAATGTCTGTATTGTGTACCTTTTGTAGTTATATATGCACAATTTGGGCAATGTCTTGTATATGTAACTGTTTTTTTTAATCATGTATGAATCAAATTCTGTGAGAAAAGGGATGCTCAATCACAATAAGCAAAGGCTTCAGCCTACACCTTTTTCAGTTATTACTGTTTCTATATTATGAAAAATTTGAATGAGGACCTAAATACATTTATGTTGAATTGAATTGAAAATTTCTGAAGACTGGAGTAATGATGCTGAATACGGCTTTTCCATCACAGGAATAAATTCAAAATATTACATATATCAAAATATCAAATTTTTACTGTATTTTCGATCAAATAAAAGCAGCATTAGTAAACATAAGAGATTTCTTTCAAAAACATTAAAGAAGTCTTACATACTCCAGTAATGAAAGAAGTAATCTTTCCTTCAAAGTTTGATCAAAAGTGTGCAATATTTTTTTTTTAAATCTAGTTGTTGCTCTAATGTGCAGATGTTCATACATTTCCTGAGTGTGACTCAAGTGCCCCTGTGCCCTGTCGTTTTTGTGTGTGCATGAACAGGTGATGAGAAGATGCATTCTGGAGATGATTTTAGAGAGTGAGAAGAACTATCTGGAAGCTCTGAAGAGAATTTTAGAGGTCTTTACTGTTTTAGTCTGTTTTACATGTTTTACTGTTTTCAGTGCTGCTTTACATTGCAGTGGAGAATTTGTTTTTAAATGCATTATAATTTAAAACCTTTATTATTTGACTGTCTCCACATGTTATTCATCCAGTAATGTAAATTATTTGCATGCTTTGCGCATAACAGCAATATGAGAAACCTCTGGCAGAGATTGAGCCTCAGTTACTGAGTGACCGCAAGCGTAAGGTGGTGTTTTATCGGATTCGGGAGATCCTGCAGTGCCACGCCCTGTTCCAGATGGCGCTGGCCAGTCGTGTGTCTGACTGGGACGAGCTGGAGATGATCGGAGACGTGTTTGTTGCTTCGGTGAGATGTCTGATTTTATGATTTAACTGGTTGTGAGAGCTCAGGTGTGTGGACATAGACAGCACTGATCATCTTGAAAATTCAATTACATTTTTTTTTTTTCAGAGTTTTTATACTGTTTATTTATTCTATTTCTAAGCGAAAACAACTGCATGAATATCATGCCCCTAAGCACCGTCTTATCTCCTAAACCTTTATATTTTAATCTCCATCTAAGTTTCTACATGTACAAACTTTTTCCACCCTCAATCATCTGTTGTGACGTTGTGTGTGTGTGTGTCTCAAATTAATCTTCAACAGTTAAAAACCTAGTTCACAAGAGAAATTATCTCATTAAAAAAGCATCATGGTTTGCACTCTTATTTTTGTGTCGTCACCTCTGTCTCTTCTGCAGTTTTCTAAGTCCATGGTGTTGGACGCTTACAGTGAGTATGTGAATAACTTCAGCTTGGCGATGGGAGTGGTACGGAAGGCATGTTCATCTAAGCCCTGTTTCCTCGACTTCCTCAAGGTTAGACATCCCAAAAGTATCCAGAATTGTTCTGTGGTGCAGTAATTGCATGTCAACCAGTTTTGCACTTTTCTGTTATGTAATTCACAATAAATAAGTTTTAAATCTTATTTAAAGGATCTAAGTCCTAAACAAAAAATATCCAATATCGCCCAATTTGGTGCTAAAATATGATGATGATGATCTCATTGGTGAATTTGCACAAAAGTGGCAATAAAGGCATTTACATTGTTACAAAAAGTACAGTATATATTTGAATTTCCTTTGAACCTTTTTATTCATCAAAGAATCCTGAAAAATGCTTCATGTTTCCCACAAAAATATTAAGCAGCACAACTGTTTTTAATATTAGTAATAATAAGAAATGTTTCGTGAGCAAATCAGCATATTAAAATGGATCATGTGACACTGAAGACTGGAGTAATGATGCTGAAAAATCAGCTTTGCATCACAGGAATACATTACATTTTTAAATATTTAAATATTAATAGCTGTATTATATTTTATTTCACAATATTCATATTTTTACTGTATTCTTGATCCAATAAGTACAGCTTTGGTGAGCAGAAGAGGATCCAAGAATCTTCATGCTGTTTGTGTTATGTCCACAGCACCGTCAGGAGACTAGTAAAGACCATCTAACCCTCTATGGACTGATGATGAAGCCTATTCAACGGTTCCCTCAGTTTATACTGCTGCTGCAAGTGAGTCTTAACTCACACACTCTTTCAGTTTTGTTAATATTAAGAAAATAAATGTGCTCTCATTGCTAAAAATATCTTGACATCTCCTGAAGAGGGCGCCTTTTACTTTCTTATCCACTTCACATCAAGAGTCACTTTCATGTAGTCCATAATCTCACATAAAAGACAAAACTTTCACAGTGCTACTATAACATCCGTTATCTTCTGTGTCTCTTTGCAGGACATGTTAAAAAACACACCAGTGGGTCACCCTGACCGTCTTCCGCTTCAGATGGCTCTTACTGAACTGGAAACCCTTGCCGAAAAATTAAACGAGAGGAAAAGAGAGGCCGACCAGCGCTGTGAGATCAGACACATAGCTAAAGCTATGAATGAACATTACCTCAACAAGGTATGGCAGCCCCTCTGTTGTTTGATCGCAGTAGAACACCTCAAACCCATAATACGTATATGTGTGTGGGTGCTTAGTCAAATATGTCATTTATTTGACATTTGGGAGTTTCACACAAAGCAGTACATAGAGTGTGTGTCTAAAGTGAATCTGAGCCCTGCTGTCACTGATATGAAGTCAGCACTGAGCCAATACTGTAAAGGGAACCAGCTTGAATGGTCCACACCTTCTGGGGCTAGGATATATTTTGCTTAACTTTGCACTCTATGACTGCTTGCTCTTTCTTGTGGATGGATAGGTGTTTTTTTATTCTTTAAATATACTTACAGTAAGTCATCCATCTAACAAAAGGTATGAAATGCATTTTAGATTTTAGGTTGATTTTTAGCTATAGTATACACATGAGGAGCACATACATGACACTCTCCTAAAGCCAAACTCTTTTATCAACTATTTTCAGTGTTATTTAATAACCAACACTGTAGTAAAGCATTTATAATGTTACAAAGGTAGGTTTCATTTTCAAATAAATGCTTTTCTTTTGAACTTCTATTATTCAAAGAATTCTTAAAATATTATCAGGGTTTCGACAAAAATATAAAACAGCACAACTTATTTCTGAAGGATCATGTGATACTGAAGATCGGAGTAATTAAAAGCTGCTGAAAAGCCAGATTTGCCATCACAGTATTAAATAACATATTTTAAATAAAACATTATTACAATACAGTTTTCTATTTTGATATATTTCAAAGTATTACTGTTTTTGCTGTAATTTTGATCAAATAAATGGAGCCATAAAATCCCTCAAAAACATTAAAAAGAATTACCAACTCCACCCTTTTGAATAGTAGTGTATAAAATTGGTAAATGGGGAATATTAATCAAACAATAATACTGAAAATATTTATCTCTCTTTGCTGAATAATTTTAGCTTCAATAAACCATTTGAAACCAAACATGCATAAAGAGAGGGCCTAAAATAATACAGTGTATGGCTCAGTTTGTTTTTAAGACTGCTTCTTAGTAAAATTCTGACACCTCTGAATCCGTATTAATGTATAATATCTCATAATTACATCATCCCACAGACCAAAGTGGACAAATATGTTGATGAGTGACTGTGACAAAGTAGGGCCGTTAAATATTTAATCCCCAGATGAACCCTTTTATTGCTGTTTCTGCTTCTCTCCATTCATCTCTCTCTCTCTCTCTCTCTCTCTCTCTCTCTCTCTCTCTCTCTCTCTCTCTCTTAGCTGCTAAGCAGCGGCAGTCGTTATCTGATTCGTTCTGATGACGTGGTGGAAACCGTTTATAATGATCGTGGGGAGATCATTAAGACTAAAGAACGGCGAGTCTTTCTTCTGAATGATGTGCTCATGTGTGCCACCCCCAACCAGCGGTATGACCATTACACATTATCTGTAATAACTGTCTGTCTAAACTGTTCAGCACAGCATCACTCAGAATAAAACCCTGGAATCCTGGATATTTAGAGTTAAACCTTCTTCCTCCACACAAATCCCTCCTCCGTCTGAGTAAACCAGTGTTTCTCTCCTCCAGCCCCTCTCAGGATGGTGTGAGTGTGGGAGCTGGAGGTGAAGGTTTTCCCTCAGGCCAGCGCTTCCTGCTCAAGTGGAGTGTGCCTTTGAGTTTGGTGGAGGTTGTGGAGTTTGGCTCCAGCGAAGAGATGGGTGACTCCCGATTTCCTCCCTTGCACTCAGGAGATAAAGTCGTCATCAATGCTAAACCTAGTAAGTTCCTGTTTTACACACTAAAATATGTATGCAAAAATATCTACTCAGATCCAGACAGATTTTTAGTTAGTCTGGCACAGAGTCATATTCAGGTATTACTGGTGGTCAAGCTCAAATGGTGGTTCAGGTTCTGGGTTGTGTTAGGGGTTAACAATTTATGACCCAAGACCAGTAGTGAAGAATGAAGACCAAGAGTCTGGAGTGCAATTCATTAAAGAACATTTTTACTGAAGAATAGTTTGCAGTTTCATCAACAGAAGCCAGCTTCAAGTCTCACAAGGAGTTCGTAGGCCGCGCTCCCTCTCTACCCATCTTGCATACCGTACATACAATTGTCCCACCAATTTTTAAGGTCTAGCCACGTCATTGTTGCTAAGTGGATGATTCTGATTGGCTAAGAGAAAATTAACTTTCATGGTAAATTTCCACACATTGTCAGTTAAAGGTAGGTAGGTAAGAATTATCTAAAACACTTTTGTCCAAATTTGTTTAAAATTTCTTTATATGTCAATACATAATTCAAATGTAAGTAGTCTGAAAAAGAGAGTATAAAAATCGAGTGACTAGACTTTTAATCTGCAATAAACACCGCTCATTATTTTCGTTCGGGACGAAACAAGTGATTGGCTTGGGCGACTGTCACTCACTCTCGCTACCATGGCTACCACCCCTTTTGCTACAGGATCTGCCCACATGCGTGCACCTCTGACCAGACTCCTCGGACCCTAGTTGCCCACCCTCTTTCACGACCTCCTCTGCTTCGCCCTCGAACTCGCTATGTCATCGAGCCGACAATGCGGTACTTGTCTAAGGAGTGTAGTCCTCATCAGAGTCAACAAGCTTTCATCATGAAAACTCTTACATGCAAAACACTGTATACCTATGTTATGAAACTTACACGAAATTCATCTTCATAACAGTATAACTGATGTTATTGGAAAAACATGTATCAATGCTACCCGTTTTTAGCTTTGCCTTATAAATATAACTAGCTCGTTACGAATCAAACTAAAATATATTTTAAACTTTACCAGTATCGGTATTGTAGCTTGATAGTGAGTACTAAAATACATCTTATTTGTTTATATTCATACTGATAAAGTTACATGTGATTCTGACATGATGTCACTACATGCTCTCCGCTCCTTCTTCTCCGCTCGTCTCAGGTAAATAATGCGTCTTCCAGCTGAGCGGTTGGCGTAACGCGTTCATGTGTTTTGGGGGCGTGGCTTTGGAAAGAGCCCAGAAGGGAGAAGGTGGAGATAATAAGCTGTCTTTAAAACAGTCGTGAGAGGTCTACAGACACTTACTTACATTTTAATTATGTATTGATGCATAAAGAAAGTTTAAACAAATTTGGAAAAAAAGTTTTTTAACCAATTCTTACCTACGATACCTTTTAATCAGATGCACGTGTTCATACAGCACTTGTTGATGCTTTCACCCCAGAATTAGGCACGTAGTGACCTTCCAGGTCTGGAGAAGGCACCAGCTTGTTCAGAACAACAAGTACACACATCTCTTAGAATGCCTGAAATCCACCTACAGGACTGATCTGTAACACAGAATATTGCGCTCACACACTGATACACAGTCTCTCCAAGGTTGGATCTGATCGAGCTTCAGTTCTAACCCAAAACATACTGATAACATGTGCTTTCTCTCAGTGAGAGGTACAGATAATAGTACAGGCAATATTCATCTGGATTCTTTAGTGTTTTAGTAAAAGGAAATATAAAATGAATAAAATATAATAAAAATGAAAGACAAATCCATATTTCATCTCTGGAAGCCGGGCTAAGTGAGCAAACACTGTTACTGCACTCCCAGCATGTTAGGGGTGTGTGATACCTCCAAAATCCAAACACACAACAACATGTAGCTATCAAGTGTTTAGTGACACATCACACAGCCCTAGGCCAGACCCTCAGTCACCACTCAAAGACCAAACACAAACTTTAGAAAACATAAAAGAAGAACAAACAATCAGTGGTTCTATTGATTAAGTAAAATCATAACTGGAATGAATCATTAGAAATCATCATAATAATATAGGAGGATAAATATTGATCAAGGTTTTGATTATGAATTTAATTTGGATATATACAGGTATATTGCAGTGGCAGTGGATTTCAGAATCCCCCTTTCAGTTGAAAACTCAATTCTCACGTTTGAGCACTGGATGGGCCATAAATTACAGAGCTCATGTTCCATCTACTACAGAGTTCACCACCAAGACCAACACTGTCCTTCAATGAGGCTTTTCCACATGAAATATCACTGCCGCTGTAACGTGCTGGAAGTTGTTGTGGCTGTCTGCTCGATTAAAAAAAAAAATCAAACAACTTAACATTGTTAAGTGATTGTACCAATAGGAGGAAGTGCTACACTCATGTTATTTTTAAAAGTGCATGAGCACACATGTGACATTTAAAACACTCAGAAAAATGCATGGTCAGATATTTGACACATTCAGATAAAAATGTCATAGATTATTCCATGTTTTCCATGGAAAATATGACACTGAAAATACTGGCGTTAGACACACCGTTTCTGTGCTTTCCAGTGTCTCAGACATTTTGACACATCTTACAAATTTGTGATTGAAGTCTGGCTTTTAATGTGAGATCTTAAAAATGAATTATTGATGGAAACATGTCAGGAGAACAAAGAGACACAGATAACTAGAGAGAGAGAGATGAGGATAGGGAGAGGAAAAGGTAATAGAGAAAACTCAAAAGCTTTCTGCTTAAAGAAGGGAAGTTATACACAACATTTCTCCTCATTATAACAAGCAAAACAGGATGCTTTGAGATGTTTGCTGAGTGCTGTGTTAGTCAGCTAAAAGTAATCTGTTTTAGTGGATTGCCTGTTTCCTTAGGGATTTTAGTCAGAGTTTTAAAAAAAAGGCTGCTTTCTCACCTCCTGCTGTTCCAGTGCGTCTGTAAATATGGGTTTTAATGTAATGCATGATGAATATTCATAATGTTTTCCTGACTTACAGAGATTATTTTTTTGAAGATTCTACAGTTATAGCAGCTGTCATAGACTCCAGTGCGGAAAACAGAATAATAATAATAATAATAAAACACCCCTGCAGTGTCTGACCACTAATAACACGAAAATTCTGTTCATCTGCCTTTAAGGACGTCTTTTCTCTCCTCTGAGGCAGTCTGCTCTGTTTTTGTGGTTTGAAGAGAACAGGTCACACTGACTCATGAAGCTGAACAAAAGAGGAAAGACTGTTTTTCCTGTTTCGTTGCGTCTGCTCTATTCAGCACAGCTGAGGTGACAAAAGAAGGGACTCCAGTGGGATTTTACAATACATTATGCGAAAACCCACACTGTAGGAAGTACAACACTGTAAGTCTCATCTGAATGCTAGTTCAACGATTACAGTTTTAGACAGATGAAACTGCACTGAACTCTCTGTGCCATTCCTCTAATGTTGGTAGAAAAATCACTTTTCAGCGTGGTTGAAAAAGAGTGGTGTTGTCTCTATGGTTACAGAAAACAGTCTGTGTGCAGGAGCTGCTCTGATTCAAACTGGAGCACTGAACCAAGAGCTCTTGCATTCCCAGCCCCTTTCTTTCTTTCTTTCTTTATTGTCTCTTGTTTTACTTTTCCAATTCTAATTAACCAAGGAGAATAAAGCTACCAGGAGGGAAGGTGATGTCACTGTTGGAGACGCTGTGAAAAAGTTACAGAACACCATTTTACATATATTTATTTTGCAGACACTGTTCAAATTGAGACTTTAAATCGATCTAGTTTTTCAGTTAAGTTTAATAGTAAGTATGTAAGATGTACCGTCTTTATTTAATTTGTTTAAGTTTGTCATCTTATGTTCTTAGTTTTTAATATTTCTACAGTCCCTGACAAAAGTCGTGTCGCTTATCTATTTTGTAGAAACACCTGCTATTAACCTGATTTTTAATTCATCAATTGGTGTTAGAAATAGCTCATATGAAAACCCTCCCAAATGATGTTTAATGCACTGAAATAAATTAGTTTCACTGAAAAAAGATGTATAATTTAATCAAGACAGAAAGGTCTAATTTTGGCAAGACAAAAGTTTTGTCGCCTATACAGAAATTGAACAAATTTACTGCAAATACAAAAATATGTCAGCAAATTAAGTAGTGGTGCTGTGAGATCCAAATTTAATATCTTGTATGACTTCCATGAGCTTGAAGGACTGCATCCATGCGGTTTGGCAAGGACTCAGAAATAGCAAAGAAAGCAGTCTTGCATGCCTCCCAGAGTTCATCAATATTCTTTGATTTCGTCTTCCATGCTTCCGCTTTCATCCTACCCCACATATGCTCAATGATGTTCATGTCTGGTGACTGGGCTGGCCAATCCTGGAGCATCTTGATCTTCTTCGCCTTGAGGAACTTTGATGTGGAGATGGAAGAATGCGATGGAGCACCATCCTGCTGCAGAATTTGGTCTCTTTTATGGTTGGGAATATAAGAGGTAGCTAAGATTTCTTTGTATTTTAGACTATTGAAGTTGCCTTCCACCCTGCAGATCTCTCGCACACCCCCATACTGGATATAACCCCAGACCATGATTTTTCCCCCACCAAACTTCACTGTTTTCTGGGTGAATCTCGGATACATGCGGGCTCCAGTAGTTCTCCTGCAATATTTGCGGTGACTGTGGTGTAATTCAACAGAAGATTCATCAGAAAAATCCACCTTCTGCCACTTTTCCAGCATCCGTCCTTTTAGCAGGCTGTGGGCTTTGGCAAATGCCACACAGTTTTTCAATTGTCTTTTGTTTAGTGCTGGCTTCTGGGCACTGATTCGACCATGGAGAGACGGAATCCGACAAACTGTTCTGGTTGACACAGGGACGTCAGGTGACCAGGTCTCGTGGAGCTCTGCTGCAATGGAAAATGGACTGGCCTTGCATTTTCGAGCCAACAAACGGCCCTCTCAAGCAGTTGTCTTGCAGGGTCTGCCTGACCTGGGTTTGTCATAAACGTCTCCAGTCTCTTCAAATCTTTTTTTTATCCTCTGTACTTGACGCTGAGACACTCTGAATATTAGAATATTTTTTGACAGTTTCATTTTGCACTGAAACATTATTACAAAAGCTGTTGGGATTAAAATAAGCCATTTCTTGTAAAATAAATCTTGATATGAAATATATTTCAGCGGCACTTCAGTTCAATTTGTACACACAAGCGACAAGACTTTTGTCAGGAAATAAAACGGAAATAAAATAAATAAATAAATTATTTATATATATATATATTTAATTTATTTCCATTTTATTTCAACTACTGAAAGCAATTTTCAGATAGGTTTTAGTTAACAATAACACTGATCTGTGTACGGTTTTAAGCACAAGGAGTTTTTGTCCTCTTTTATAAAACTGACTTTAAGGAGAATAAAACATCCCTTTTTTACCACACATCTTTAAGCACCTCTTGAAAGAATAAATGTTGTATACTCTCAGAACCTGACACAACTGAACAAAAAGTAAGCACACAAACGCAGCCAAATACAGACTGTGTGTGTTCTTACATTGACACACACGTCTATGGCTGACCCTGGCTCCCGAGCCTCATGTTTGCAGTGTTTCTTTAGTGTATCCATGTGAAAGCAACCTAAAACTCACAAAAAATTGCTTATGTTTGTCCTCACGCACGACGTACAGTACCGCAAGATATCAATGGACTCCTTTCGATGCTCTTCATAGGACACTGTCCAACGGCAACATTATTTTGATAAATACAAACAAACGAACATGTCACTTCAGGTACTTTAAGAAATGTCTTTAATTTACATTAGAAAATAGAGGTGTGCGTGTATATGTGAGACTCCGTTTTACTCTAACTAAAAGACAATGCATTCTTTCTCTCTCTATATCCTGTTCTCTACTCAACATTTCTGCATCTCTCTCTCTCTCTCTCTCTCTCTTTATCTTGAAGGAACAGAGAAGCACAAAGCAGTCTATTGTATTAGACAGTATTTGGGAATACTTTCTTAATGACTCTCATTTAAACAAGTGTTTAATGATTCACTGTATAATATATGAATCAGTTTCATCTGTAATGCTCATAGCTAGTAAATAAGAAAATAGCACTGTGATGCTGATATTTTGTAAGCTGTATAAAATCCTCAAGATGATTAATACTACTTTTAACTTTAAATGGCTGTGTCTCATTTGCAGATAAATTGTATATGGGTCCAGGGCAGCTGTACCAGGACTTACAGAACCTGATCCATGACCTGGGTTTGGTGAACCAGATCTCCACCATGATCAGCAGCCTGAAGGGGAATTATCAGGTGAGGTGTTCATCTCACCGTTTTGCTGAAACAATTTAATAACAGATGGATCGATATTTAAATCAGGATGCACACAGTTCCTGACTTTTTAAAGTCCATTTAATTATCTCTCTCTCTTTCTCTCTTTCACTCTCTCTCCTTCACTCTCTCTCCAGAATGTTAATGGGACAGTTGCTCAGGATTGGGTTTCAGGTCTCCAGCGACTCATTTTAAAGAAAGAGGAGGAGATTCGTGCAGCTGATCGCTGTAGGATACAACTACAGTTACCAGGGAAACAAGACAAGTATGTGTGACCTCAACTTGACCCTTAAAGGAATAGTTCACCTAAAAATGAAAATGTTTTCATCATTTACTCACCCTCAAATTGTTCCAAACTTGTGTGAATTTCTTTCTTCTATTGAACACAAAAGAAGATATTTTAAAGAATTTTGGTAACCAGACAGTTGACAGAAGCCATTAACTTCCATAGTAGGGAACAAATACTAGCTACCAACACTCTTTCAAATATCTTCTTTTGTTTCAATGACATGATCCTTCAGAAATCATTCTAATTTGCTGATTTGGTGCTTAAGAAAAAATTCTTATCTATTTGCTGCTTAATTTTTTTGAAAATGTAAGGTTTTTTTTCAAGATTATTCGATAAAAGTTTAAAAAAAAGAACACCATTTGATTGAAATTAGAAATTTTTATAACATTATAAATATGTTTGATCTCACTTTTGCTCAATTTTAATGCGTCCTTGTTGAATAAAAGCATCAGTAGTGTATTTGAAAGTTTTTTTAGGAATCTAAATTGATTAAAATATTTATTGGAATTAATCTTATCTCCTTTTTTGTGGTTAATGTGTTCAGTTGTATTGCATTTAATGTGTAGAGCTGAAATGTTAGTTTTTAAGGAAAAAACATACAATTATTATTAATAACTATAAAATAGCTAATGTATTTCAAGTCATTTATATAGTACATTTTAAAAATGTATTCAAATAGAAAACTGCTTTTTTTGCATTTTTAATAACATAAATGCAGCCTTGGTGAGCAGAAGTGACTTCTTTCAAAAACAATCAAAAATAGTAGCTTTTCCAAACTTTTGACTGGTAGTGTAGCTTTACAGTGATCAACAAGAAAATAAAGTTTCATTGATGCAATTTGCAAACAGAATTCAATTCTGCTGTAAATCAACTCTAGAAAACACAATAGTACATTTTTTTCAGTTGAAATCAGTTGATTAATTTTGGTTCAATAACTGTGTAAAGTACATCAATTATGAAATGAGTTGAGTTCTCTTCCAGTAGTGTCAGTGCAGTCAAATCAGTAATATTTCTGAATATTAAGTTTAGTATTTGGTTCTGTTGGTTTCTGCATAACTGTATATATGCATATAAGACAAAAATGAACTGTATTATTATTTTTAATAGTGTGCATTATTATTACTATTTTTATTATTATTTATAAGGGTGCACAAAAATGCCATAATTAATTTTTTTATTAATAATAAAATTACTTTTTTTTAATGTATTTGGTATCTACCTGAGAGTCTTAAAACTGTGGAACTCAGGCGTTTAAATGATCAAACTGCCATGTCTCTGTGTTTATGTGACTCAGTGGTTTAAGAATGACCTTAAATCCCTAATCAGGCTCCAAAGAAATCTTGTGTGCTGTTATTATCCGCCTCCTGTGGATCAGAGGCTTTATAGTGTGCAGTTGTCACAAACATACGCACACACCGTTTATTTGTGACTGTATGCTTGGATTTTAGTGTCTAGATTATAGAAGTATCTTTAGACTCCCAGCTGTCAAACTAATCCCTCTGATAACATAAGTATCTCTCACACACCGTGACTGCTGGAAACTGTATGCAGTTGATTTTTTTTGAGTTTGTGGCAGGAGTGGTCTGGATTACATGACCTCACTCTTATGCTTCTGGTCATTATCTATTATTTCTAAACTTTGAAGTTGTGTAGACAGTTAAAGAGGCTCTTTGAAAGTCAGTGAAATATAATGGCAATGAAGTTTTGGTATTGAAACTGGTCAATTGTTAAATCATATCCTGCAATATCACCTTATAAACAGGAAGGGTTTTGTTTCTGGGTCTGTTTCTCCAGCTGTCTGGCCAGCTGAATCCGTGCTGAGATATTTAGACTACCCAAGAGATTTGTATACCGCACGATACATGTCCAGTGAATCTAGAAAAACATGTATTGTTTCTATTGTGAAATCTTTTCCAGGGAAAAATCTGAACTTTTTGTGAATTGTGAATTTTCCTTTTTCAGGTACGGTAGACCCACATTCTTCACTTCGGTCTTCAATACTTTCAGTCCATCCATCAAGCAGGCTTGGATCAGTAATCTGCAGATGGCTAAATTGGCTCTACGTACGTGTCATTTCCTGTGCTCCTGTCTCCATATCCTGTCTTTGTCTATTACTCTGCTATAATTAGAAATCTAGGGCTAAAAACCTATAAACTGCTTCAAAAATATATGAAAATACATATCTTAATATGATGTTCCTAACATATTTTCTAAATAAACGTGTTCGTAAAATATTTAAAATATTGTGCCATCTGGATTCATATTGTTCAGCATGTGAATCATTGCTCAGCAGAGCCAGAACTGAAAGTTCAGTGCAGACAAATGGATTATAAAACTGGCAACTGGAGGACACATATGGGAATATCATTGGTTTGTAGAATCTGAGAAATGCTTCACTAATGTAATTTTTGTACAGAGGAAGACAACATCCAGGGCTGGTTTTGTGCTGAAGATGATGGTAATCAAATGAGGAAACAGAACCATCCTCTCTTACTCAAGCAGATGGCTGTGGTCATGTCCAAACTACAGGAGTTCAAGGTGACAAACTCAGCATCTACATCCTCATTACCATTATCGCTTATAATAACAAAAATGGCTTAAATTAAATTATTTGTGTTAGGTGGAGTGTGCAGTTCACAACCCAGAGCCTCATGTGAACACTGACAGCACTGCAGATCTGCCTGCTATGGGTCATGGGTGTGTGTGGGTGAGTTAAGAGATAATTTAGTCTAAACATCAAATTCTTGTATCTTAGATAAGTTCAGCTTTCTTATTAGAGCCCACCATGGAGATGTTCTGTCAGTCTGATGTGTGTATGTTTGTTGCTAAAATGTAAAAAAAGCATTTTTGAAGTCTAATGGGATCATTAAACACTGTTCTGTGTGGGCAGTGCGAGTGTAAGGTTGCATTAAAGGCTTTTATGCTGTATTTTCTGTATAGAAGGTCGTAAAACATTCCCTTTTCTGAGACTCGTAAGAGCCTGCAGTGGTGAGCTGCACTCCTTTAAGTGTCCCATCAATCTGAGAAAAAAGATTAATTTCGCCTCTGGAAAAAGGCTCAGACTTTAGTACTCAAATCAGTTTTGTTTAGCAGTTCAGAAGGACAATTAGCAGTTTTTTATTGGTGTGCAGATTGTGAAATTAACTTCTCTTTCTTTTCAGGTGGCCAGTTGCACCAATCACATGGGTCAGGTCTCCATTGTGGCGTTGCAGAACTCAAATCCCAAAGTGACAGAGTGTTTTAATGTGGAGTCACGTATACTCTGCATGACGTACGTGCCTCTGGTGGAGCTCTTGGAAAACGATGAGGGGAAGACTGAGGATCAGAAAACCAATGACACACCGACTGTGTGCCTGGGCATGGAGGAAGGCAGGTGTGTACATCATCCAAAACGTCTAAAAACACCAAATAGATAGTCTAGTGATACTCAGTCTTTTAACCTTTAAAATTATATTTTCTTTTTCAGTATATCTGTGTATAAGAGCAGCCAACGCTCTAAGAAGGTTCGTCTGCAGCACTTCTTCTCCCCTGATAAGTCCAGCGTCACATGTCTGGTGTATAAGAGTGGGTGTCTGTATGCAGGCCTGGTCAGCGGGTCCCTGGTTGTCTACTCCAGGGCAGATGGTAAGGAGTTTCTTTCTACTGTGATTGCTGTATAAAACTTGATAAAGGCTGAATGATTCATGGTCATTTGGTTGAATGCTTTGAATGTTTGTTTTTTTTGGTATTAGGAAAAGTAATCCATCCCTCCCTGCAGAAAAAAAAAAGAGTATAGGCTGCTGGTATGCTTCTTGACTAGCTTAACCAGCAAGGCTTTATTGAACAATCAGTCAAAACTAAGTTTTGCTGGTGAACAGCATGGCTGTGCCATTAAATAACCAGAAAAAAAATAAACCAGCCTTCAGAATTCATACTGGTCTAAGTTGGTGTCAGCAGGGAGTGCTCTGGAAAGTTCTCAAGGAAAGCTAGACGTTTAAAAATATTTTTCCCCATCTCTCATTAATTCTTTCCACAGCTGTTTTTCTCTCTGGAAAGCTCATATTCCATTTCACTCTTACTCCAGTTTTCTGCTGCCTTAGAACAGATATTTGGTAAATATTTTTGGGATTTTAATTGAACTTAACGGACTGGCTAATGATGTTATTGAGTAAGTAATAGGGTATAGCCATATCACTTACAATGAGTGGTCTATTTATTTTTTTTATATATATATATATAAATATAATAGACCACTCATTGTGTATGTATGTATGTAAAATCCTATTTTATGTATATACATAGGTGAAACTCAAAAAACATTTGAATAACATGCAAAAAGTTCATGTATTTCAGTAATTAAAATTAAAAGGTGAAACGAATATACAGTGGGGCAAAAAAGTATTTAGTCAGCCACCAATTGTGAAAGTTCTCCCACTTAAAAAGATGAGAGAGGCCTGTTATCTTCATCATAGGTACATGAGAGCAACTATGAGAGACAGAATAAGAGAAAAAAATCCAGAAAATTACATTTTATTTGCAAATTCTGGTGGAAAATAAGTGGTCACCTAGAAAAAAGCAAGATTTCTGACTCTCACAGACCTGTAACTTCTTTAAGAGGCTCCTCTGTCCTCCACTCGTTACCTGTATTAATGGCACCTGTTTGAACTCGTTATCAGTATAAAAGACACCTGTCTACAACCTCAAATAGTCAGACTCCAAACTCCACTATGGTCAAGACCAAAGAGCTGGACACCAGAAACAAAAATTGTAGACCTGCACCAGGCTGGGAAGACTGAATCTGCAATAGGCAATCAGCTTGGTGCGAAGAAATCAACTGTGGGAGAAATTATTAGAAAATGGAAGACATACATGACCACTGATAATCTCCCTCGATCAGGGGCTCCACACAAGATCTCACCCTGTGGGGTCAAAATGATCACAAGACCGGTGAGCTATAATCCCAGAACTACACGGGGGGACCTAGTGAATGACCTACAGAGAGCTGGGACCAAAGTAACAAAGGCTACCATCAGAAACACACTACGCCGCCAGGGACTCAAATCCTGCTGTGCCAGACGTGTCCCCCTGCTCAAGCCAGTATATGTCCAGGCCCATCTGAAGTTTGCTAGAGAGCATTTGGATGATCTAGAAGAGGATTGGGAGAATGTTATATGGTCAGATGAAACAAAAATAGAACTTTTTGGTAAAAACTCTACTTGTCGTGTTTGGAGGTGAAAGAATGCTGAGTTGCACCCAAAGAACACCATACCTACTGTGAAGCATGGGGGTGGAAACATCATGATTTGGGGTCCAGGACGGCTGAACCGTGTAAAGGAAAGAATGAATGGGGCCATGTATCATGAGATTTTGAGTAAAAACCTCCTTCCATCAGCAAGTTCATTAAAGATGAAACATGCCTGGGTCTTTCAGCATGACAATGATCCCAAACACACCGCCCGGGCAACGAAGGAGTGTCTTCGTAAGAAGCATTTCAAGGTCCTTGAGTGGCCTAGCCAGTCTCCAGATCTCAACCCCATAGAAAATCTTTGGAGGGAGTTGAAAATCCGTGTTGCCCAGCAACAGCCCCAAAACATCACTGCTCTAGAGGAGATCTGCATGGGAATGGGCCAAACTACCAGCAACAGTGTGTAAAAACCTTGTGGAGACTTACAGAAAACGTTTGACCTCTGTCATTCCCAACAAAGTGTATATAAACTTTTGTTATTGACCAAATACTCACTTTTCCACCATAATTTGCAAATAAATTCTTTAAAAATCAGACAATGTGATTCTCTGATTTTTTTTCTCATTCTGTAATTTTTTTAAGTGGAAGAACTTGCACAATTGGTGGCTGACTAAATACTTTTTTGCCCCACTGTATTTAGTGTATATATAACTATATACATATGCATGATTATACTTTTCAGAGGGCTGACATTTCTGTATTTTATATATATATGATTATGAATGTAATGTAACTTTTATACAACAGTTTTTAACCAGAAGTTAATACTAATTTTCAGTATTAATAACAAACTTTTGCCCGTTTGTTCTATTTGTGCTTCACCAGTGAAAATGGCTACAAATGAAGTAAACACTGTTGTGTTAGAACATATATATTATTACTGTATATACAGTATATAATGCTTAAAAGTTTGGGTCAGTTGTTTTAAAAAATAAATTTAAACCGTAAATTGATCAAAAGTATTGTATTTCAAATAATTCATTTTCTTTGTACTTTCTATTTACCAAAGAATCCTAAAAATGTATCAGTTTCAACAAAAATATTAAGCAGTACAACTGCTTTCAACATTGATAACAATAATTTGGTGTTTTTTGAGCACCAAATCAGCATGTATAAAAACTGCTGATTTGTATGAAAATACTGCATATAAAAATAAATTTCTCATGCTCTTCTACAATGAAGCTTGCACTATGAATTAAACTAGCTGAATGCAGAACGACAATGTAAAAATTAGCATTTTATCAGTAAAACGTGTTCTCATTAAAACACTTCTTTTCCTCTTACATCGCTTCTCATCACAAGTCTATTTGAATCAGAGCAAGAGACAGCGGGAATGCTGTGTAGGCGCTGGTGTTATGTAACTCTCTTGAGGCAAACAAGCTGAATAAAGATCCGCTCAAATACGCTGGAGGGTGGATGATACAGGCAGAAACAGATGCTGGCTATCGCTGATTTGTGGAGATTATTATGGGTCAGTGTACATGTTATTAATCAGGTTGCAATTTTTGCAGTTTTTTAATTTTATTTTCTCTATTCTCTAATATTCTTTTACACTCTCTCTCCATTTTATCTCGTCCTCATTCAAAATTGTCCACATTATATACAGATAGACCACTGTTGCCTCTTTTCCAATGCAGAAAAGCTGTTGCTTGTAAATCTTTTTATTCTGACACTAAACAGAATTAGACTGCCATATTGGGTTGATTTTTATAAGCAATGCCAGATGCATTCGTAAAAATAAATTACATTTTTAAATCGAAAACAGTTATTTTAATTTATAATATTCCACAATATTACTGTTTTACTGTATTTTTGATCAAATAACATGGGCTTTGTGAGAATAAGTGATACATTTTAAAAACATTTAAAAAACAAAACTTTTGAATCATAGTGTGTCATGTTGTACGGTGACATATCCAAAAACCACCAGGCCAGTGTAATATATTTTGTTCAGTTGAGTACTTACAATATCCCAAATGTTTCCAACTATTTGTTAATTGTGAGAAAATTGCTATTTTAACCAAGGAACCGGGACGTGTGAGGGAGTTGCCTGTCAATTGTCTCATATCTGTGTTACCCTCAGTTTCAACAAGTGTCACAGCAGCTGCCGAGGGAACGCACAGAGTAACGTCATAACATCTTTTTAACCACACTCAAATGTATCTAATATGATAAACATACCTGCGTTGCCTCATACTCAGAAAAGCGGAAATGTTGCCGGCGACTGTATCCCATCATAATAAAAGTGCCGCTGATCGCGAGCCGTGTGTTGCGTAACAATCATTCCAGCGGCCTTGCTCAGCTCCCACAACACTCGGTCCTGCTCTGCTTCATACTACAGTAACATTATTTATCGCATCCATGAACATGATTTCTCCCCGAGTCCTATCCCGATTATTCCCCACTGAAGACTACATGTCCCAAGATTCTGCGCTTAAACTTGGCGTCATCAAGCTACGCCTCTGTTTTGAATAGGTGCCCTCTAGCGGACGGAAAAGTTACATAGTGCACCTTTAATTGATTGCCATTGTTTTATCCATTTATATTTACAGTATATGTGCACTTCAGCATTAAAAGTAGCATGGGCTGCTGAATAAGCTTACTTTGGATGACAGAATGTGTTCTCAAAATAAAGAGGTTTACAGGTACCAGCTCCAAAAAACACTATTTTTGGTGGAAAAGTGGTATTAGTATTTCCAATATGGAAGAGGAGTTCTTTAACCTCAATGATTGTCAGGTCTCTCTTCAATAGTGCCTTTGTGAATTAAGCAAACACTCAACACGCCTCCATTCTGCTCCCTGAATGCTGTGAGGTCACTATTTTTCTGCAGGAAACCCACACACACAGTGTGGGTGAGGAACACAGGGTGTAGTATACCCTACCCTTTGTGTGAAAACATCACTGTAACCTTTAACCTGATTTCTTTCTCACAAAATCAGTATCACATAAAATCTTTCACATTCAGTGTTCACAAGCCCTTATATTCTCGTTGCCTTCATAAAAATTTATATCTGCGATTCAGATTGTCTTCTCTTCCTCTCCCTTACAGACGGTTCCTGGGTCGAGTCAGGGGCCCGTGTGCTAAAGCTCGGGGTGTTGCCGGTTAAAGCCCTGCTGGTCGTAGGTGCACAGGTCTGGGCCTCATCGGGAGGGCAGATCTTCATCATCTGCACACGGACACACACTGTGGAGGTAACATTTCTGCACACCTGTTTTGATCAGCATTGCTACTCAAATTACCAAGTTTTACTTCAGCAAACAGTGGAGTCTACAAGAATCCTTTTCTTACTATAAAATCCAAATATCTGCAAGATTTTATTCTGTTAAGCATATTTTACAGGAAACACCAAATGGACATATATATAAGTATAAAAATAATTATGTCTGTGGAACATCTCCATCAAATCCCACAGAGAGAGAGAGAGAGTGCGTGTGTGCGTGCGTGCATGTTTTGTCTTTTAAGGGATGTTTCAAACAAACCTTTACTCCATCAAGTTGTTCGAAACCTGTATACATTTATTTGTTCTGCTGATCACAAAAGATGATATTTTGGACCCCATTGACTAAGATTGAAGTACTACAGCAACAGTCTTTAATCTAACACTGAATAATGCAAACACAACCAACTAAACATTGACGAGACAGGACAAAGAACTGAACAGATCAGGGGGTCTATATATACACAGAACTAATAAGCTAATTAATCAACAACAGGTGAACTGACTGAAACAGGCACAGACATGGAAATTAGGTCAACTTATGCCGAGTTCAGACATTATGAATTTCAAACTCGTCGGATCACTGCTCTTTTCACACTGAATGACTATCTGGGGTAGCATTTAGTCACTGCTGTGTTCACACTGACCGATGGATCGGCGACAGGAGGTTTCACACTGCATGACTTGACAATGGGAAGAATCACAGATAACTCTTTCCGCATTGCAAATTACGTTTCACAACCAAACGCATGTGAGATGTGACAAGTAAACAACAAGAGATCACGAGTGGCTCAGACCGCAGTTCTCGTGCGAGACTGGAATTGTTATTAAAAATGATATACTGCAGAATGTTTGCGATTCAAATAGACTGTGCGCTGATTTGCAGAGAAAAGGAGAAAAAATAAAACCATTATGGTGGAGGAAATGGTTGGGGAGACACAGGGAGCAAGGATTGTGTTCTGCAAAGAGAGTTGGAGGTAAATAAATAATTTTGCAATGTGCTGCTGTTGCGGCTGGTCAAGCAAATGCTTGTGCTTTGATAGAATATTCTGGTCTATAACTCCTCCCTGAACCTGTATCTCACTCTCTCATTGGCTGTGGGTCATTGCCGATGTCATTTTCAGTCAGACCACATTTCACACAGCAGAATTTTGAATCAGGCATTTGTTAGTGATTTCGCAAAACCTGTCGGCGAGTCAAAATCGGGCCTAAAATCGGACAGCGTGAACTCGGCATTAGAATGACGGGAACAAACTCACTAAACAGAACATAATCCTTACATCGACTTACATAGTATAGAGAGAAAAAAAATACTATTAAATGTTTGGCTGAATTGGAAGTAAGAGAGGGACGAATATGTGAGAGGTGTGCAATATGAAAGGAAAGAAATATGAATCAGTGATACAGATAGAAAGTGATTGTTTTTAATGAGATGAAAAGCACAAATTTTGATGTGCATAAATGCATGAGCCAGATTGTTTCTCTTTTTTCCAATCTATTAATGTTGTAGTTCTGATGTGCTTGTGGGAGTCACATTCCACAAACCCTGTTAAATTTCCACTTGCAGTTCTCCGTTATTTTGTATGCTCTATAAAATACGTCAAGCAGTAGAATATGAGAATCTAAATGTCGTCATCTCCCTCTCTGAATGAAGTGGGTCAGATCCAAATCGGCTTTTCCTTCTCTAGACCTTCTTTTGGGTTACATCATTCCTCAGATCCGTAGGTTACACAGGCAGACTTTTCCAAAAATTGAGCCAAGCAAAGTCAGACCAGTGTTTTTCCAGCCCAGTCCAGAATCTGGTGTATAATAGTGTTTGAGTTTAGATGCTTGTGTATTTATAAAAACTGTGTGCATGTGTGTGTGTGTTGATAGCGTCAGTTTGAAGCCCATCAAGAAGAGGGAATGATTGTGTCCCATATGGTGGTGGCCGGTGTGGGGATCTGGATATCCTTCAGTAGCGGCTCCACACTCCGACTCTTCCACACTGAAACTCTCGACCACCTGCAAGACATCAACATTGCCACAGCCGTCAACAACATAATCCCAGGTATAGCACGCTACACAAAACACAAAAACTCTGTAAAGGTGCTGTAAATACTCACCTATACATTTTCCAAGTGTAACAGAGGCCAGCTAGTATGTTGTGTGGGTAAACCTCACTCCCCTGGCCTCAAGAGGTGCACTAGCGACTGATGCTCGAGGCTGCGGTCTTGAGCGTTTCATGTTAACGCACACACCCCCCATGCTGGAAACAGTAGCTCCTATCCTGCTCTGCACTAATGGAAGCCCTCCGGTTCTACTTGCACCACACTGTGACCCGAATGGGAGTGATGTTTAGGGGGGTGAGTGTAGCGGAGGTCAGCTAGTAAAGCTTGTGCAGGCAAACGTCACTCCCCTGGCTTCAAGAGACGCACTAATATTAGAAGGTGGGGTCTTTAGCGTCCTTGTGAAACCGCCCGCCTCCCTTACTGGAAATGTTCGAATCCCGCTCGGTGGGGTGCAAATAGAACGGGAGGGGTTACACAAGGTCTTAAAGGGATAGTTCATCCAAAAATGAAAATTGTCATAATTTACTCACCCTCATGTCATTTTAAACCCATAAGACTTTTGTTCATCTTCAGAACACAAATTAAGATATTTTTAAGAAATCTGAGTGATTTCTGTCCTTTCATTGAAAGTCTTTTCACCCAAAACTATAATGCCTCAAAACATTCATAGATGAAATCTGGCACAGCACAGTGCCTTAAATTAAATTTCTTCATCATATATCACAATCTTTTCAGAAGACTTTGATGCTTTCAAATGTTCATAAAGAGATTGTAAAATAAATCCATATGAATAGAGTGGTTTAATCAGAGTTTGGGGTAAATAGAATTTCAATGGAGGGACAGAAATATCTTCATTTGTGTTACAAATATAAACAAAAGTCTTATGGGTTTGGAAAAGCATGAGGTGAGTAAATTTAAATTTTTTGATTTTTGGGGAATTTTCCCATTTCCCCAACTGAGGGCTTATCTTTCAAAATGATAGTATTTAATTTGTAAATACTATCATTTTAAAAGATAAGCCCTCAGAGGCGGCTCCCTGTCATTTGTTTTCCTCAGACAAAAGCAGATTACAGGTGTCTGTGTTGACATAATAACATGACATCATGAGTGGGTGTGTCTCTTTCTCATGTGACTTTTTCTTTCATGTGGAGGCCAATTACAGCATCTCATCTAGAATCACAGAGCCATGTAACCTTTCGTATAACATTTCTTACTCAGGTGAGGTCATGGTGATCTGCTTTTGTTTTATGCCCTTCTTGAATTAAAGCATGTAGATTTTACACCTTATTTGCAGATAGGCTTTTTTGCGGAAATCAGTTGTGGAGTCTCCGTAGTGTGGCAGTATTTCACATTTCTACTCAATGTGTTGTTTGGATCTCTTCCAGCATTTGGTTTTGTTTCATTTTCATTAGTTGTTCTGAATGGGCCATTTGTGTAGCTCAACACAAGCCAATGTGTTCAGGAAGCCATTCAAAGAGCGGGACACTAGGAATGACCTCAGCATTGCTTTTTTTCTGGTTTTTCTGGTAGCTTCATTATAGCTTTAATGCTTGTATGTATGTGTGTGTGGTTATGTTTGAATGTTCAGATCTCGGTGATCTTAAAAAGTCCACATCAGGCTTTAATAATCCTCACCAAATGTTCCCAAAATCGCATGTCAGTCAGCCAGCATGGTGGCCACTTTAACACCAGCTGGCTTTAGGACTAAAGCTGTAATCTGTTTGAATCGTAATCTCTGTTGAAATGTCTTTTCTTGAGTGATTGGTAAAATCCAGTCAAAGGGAACTTAGTCTTGCTTAGCCAGATGTTTGATTAAACAGCATTAGGTTTGGTCCATATGGCATCTTAAATCATTTGTATGTACCATTTAGGGGGCAGGTTCATTTGAAATATTTAACATAACTGTAGAAAATTGAAAAAAATGGCACTTTATCTTCTGTCTAATTAGAATTGAGAGTTGTAGAGGTGTGTTTTGATATGAAAGCTTGTGTGTTTTCATATGAATCAGAAGCGTTGAATGTATAGATAGGGTTTAAGTCACTCAGTGCACGTGTTCTGTTAATGAGAGGGCTGTTTCTTTATTCTCCAGAGTTGAATAAAGGAGCTTTATTTAAATCTCCATAGTGACAGGAGAGTCCAGGCACGCTCTGACTGTGTGTTGGGGCTTCCTCACTAAATATGTTGCATCTTGTTCCCTCTTTATGTCTAATGTCTGTACGCAGTTATAGACCTGAACATTTTATAGAATCATTATTCTCAAGTATGTTACTTTGCCATCATTTATGTACATGTTCCTAACACGTTAGGCTCTGTGAAATTCATGAGCAGCCTGTTATTTATATGCAAATTGATTTGGCAGGGTTTGTCAACAGGGTAGTTGACTGAACGTTAATCGTTAATGTCTTTAGTGCTGCGAGTTCAAAAAAGGAAACGTTTTTCAAAATAGTTTTCGATTGGTTCATCATGCAAAGCTTTCATTGACCTTAGACGATTTGGAAACTATAACTGATGTCATCAAAAGTGAAGCTTTAATGGATTCCTGTGTGAAAATGAAGAAATTAAGACTCCTACAGTTGCACTATAAAATAGTATATTTTAAATAGTATAATAGCATATACTTTTAAAAAGTATATTATTTTTCTTAAATACTTGATTACAATCAAATACTTGATTGGTAAATGTCATTTTATAAGGAAATACAGAAGTAATGATTCTTATTTTGTTTAATATTTTTATGTAGTAGTAACAATAATTAATAGTAATAATGGTTCAGTAGGAAGTCAGGAAAATTGCAAGTCAGGCCTTTTTAGATGTCATGCAGTGATACAGCTGTAGAACAATGTTTTTCTTATCCACTATTTGATACATCAAGGATTTGTTTATAACGGGCCGTGCTAATAATAATATTCATCCTGACCTTCATTAGAAGAGGAAACTGCTTTATCAGCTCTATCACAGTGTTTTGTTTGGATTGGGAGGGGGGTTTCTTCCCAAGATCAAATGTTTGAAGGAAAATGTGGTTAGGTCGAGTAAAGTTCAGCAGTCCCTCACCATGAACTCATGCAGCAGTTTGCCACACAGGAAACTGTCTGCATGGAGACATCAGCCTCAAGAAGGACTTCCTGTATGAGAAAATCAGGGTGTGTCTCTGACCGCAACTCTAGGTCCCTGAAGCTGATTCACTGCTACTTACTGCAGTGCATTAACATGTAAAAATACAGGATTTGTCTTTTTAATTTCAGAAGTAATAATTAGGACCCTTAATATTTTAGTTTAAGAGGTGAATAGTTATATATAACTACTTAATAGTTCAATATAGTTATTTGAGCCATTTTTGAGCATTTAGTATCATTAATGTGAATTCACACTTCCTGATTCTTATCATCGGATCAATCATACTGTATAACACAACATTGGACAAGATGAGTCCTGCTGAAGTTTTCTTCGATCTGATTGGTCAGATTTAAATGATCTTTTGGCAAATCTCCTTACCTACTGTTGTTACAAGAAAAACAGATAATAAGGGCTGTGCTGGTGCCTATTCAGCTGGCTCTGAAAGCCTCATTTGAACACCTGGAACGATCTGTTTATTTCACTGCAGAACTATATGTTTATTGGAAGCACCTACAAACTATCCATTAAGCTTTAATTGGTTACTTTTTTTAAACAATTTAATTTAAGTTATATACAAAAAGAAGCATTGATTATTATCAGGATTGCTCTGTTAAGACATATGGCATCATTGAATACATCAGACTGGGTTTTGAATGGAAGAATCTGAGTAAACTCATGTGACTTTTTTGAATGGTACTGGTTTTAAAATATCTGAAGCATCTAAAATACAGGTCCTTCTCAAAAAATTAGCATATTGTGATAAAAGTTCATTATTTTCCATAATGTAATGATAAAATTAAAATGTCATATATTTTAGATTCATCGCACACCAACTGAAACATTTCAGGTCTTTTTATTGTTTTAATATTGATGATTTTTGCATATAGCTCATGAAAACCCCAAATTCCTATTTAACAAAAATTAGCATATTTCATCCGACCAATAAAAGAAAAGTGTTTTTAATACAAAAAAAGTCAACCTTCAAATAATTATGTTCAGTTATGCACTCAATACTTGGTCAGGAATCCTTTTGCAGAAATGACTGCTTCAATGCAGCGTGGCATGGAGGCAATCAGCCTGTGGCACTGCTGAGGTGTTATGGAGGCCCAGGATCTTCATCTCCATAAAGCTTTTCAGCAGATGGAAGCATGAAGTGCTCCAAAATCTCCTGATAGCTAGCTGCATTGACCCTGCCCTTGATAAAACACAGTGGACCAACACCAGCAGCTGACATGGCACCCCAGACCATCACTGACTGTGGGTACTTGACACTGGACTTCAGGCATTTTGGCATTTCCTTCTCTCCAGTCTTCCTCCAGACTCTGGCACCTTGATTTCCGAATGACATGCAAAATTTGAGCGACAGTCCAGTGCTGCTTCTCTGTAGCCCAGGTCAGGCGCTTCTGCCGCTGTTTCTCGTTCAAACGTGTCTTGACCTGGGGAATGCGGCACCTGTAGCCCATTTCCTGCACACGCCTGTGCACGGTGGCTCTGGATGTTTCTACTCCAGACTCAGTCCACTGCTTCCGCAGGTCCCCCAAGGTCTGGAATCGGTCCTTCTCCACAATCTTCCTCAGGGTCCGGTCACCTCTTCTCTCGTTGTGCAGCGTTTTTTTCCACACTTTTTCCTTCCCACAGACTTCCCACTGAGATGCCTTGATACAGCACTCTTGGAACAGTCTATTCGTTCAGAAATTTCTTTCTGTGTCTTACCCTCGCGCTTGAGGGTGTCAATGATGGCCTTCTGGACAGCAGTCAGGTCGTCAGTCTTACCCATGATTGTGGTTTTGAGTAATGAACCAGGCTAGGAGTTTTTTTAAAAGCCTCAGGAATCTTTTGCAGGTGTTTTGAGTTAATTAGATGATTCAGATGATTAGGTTAATAGCTCGTTTAAAAAACCTTTTCATGATATGCACATTTTTTGAGTTTTCATGAGCTGTATGCCAAAATCATCAGTATTAAAACAATAAAAGACCTGAAATATTTCAGTTGGTGTGCAATAAATTTTAATTTTATCATTACATTATGGAAAATAATGAACTTTTATCACTATATGCTAATTTTTTTAGAAGGACCTGTACAGGATATTGTCTTTTGAATTCCAGCACCAGAATCCTTAGACTTGGTTGTTCTGAGTGTGTCAGATCATGCCCGGCTATTCCCTAAGCTCTGGGGCTTATTTGTCAGGGCAGGATTTCATTTATGAAAGGCACTGCTGGTTGTCTCCTGTGCCGTGTTGAGTCTTTACTTGTTTCTGTGGTGTTCCTTGGGATTGTTTTTATCATTCTGGCAGTTTACTTAGTGGCTCATCAGTGGGATGAGGTGAAGTTTGAATCTCCTTAAAAGACAGAAACATCTATTGGTGCTGACTAAAACTGATACTACTGTGAAATCAATCTCAACTGTCAAACTGAACCAAAAAAACGTTGATGGTAAAGATTTATTTGACAAGGTAATGACTTGTAAAGCATTTTTTACCTGGAGATTTTTTTGTGCTACAAAATGTGAAGGGGGAAATTGGATGTGTCATGTTTCTGTATGCAGTTGCATTTTGCATAGCTAGCTGTTACCTCAGACAGAGGGAACCTAAAACTCTTTTTAGTTCGATTTGTGTTCATTAATGCAAGAGCCGATTTTAGGATGAGGGCTTTGTTGCATAATTTCTTTGTGTTGTGTCCTGACCTTGAAAAGATGGAGACTGTCACATGTCACTTTGGCTGTATTACGCTGTCTTATGTAACATTTGCTGAAATGGCTTGCAGACATGGTCATGATCCCTTTATCTGGTAATGGATATTACAACTGATAAAAGATTTGTTTTAGTTCCATATGTGCTGGTGTTAGGCTGTTATATTATGCTACAATCAACCTCTTTAGTCTGAGATGCAGAACTGACATTCTCTATCGAGTGTGGAGTGAAAGTCTTGAAATTCACATTATGGCATTTTTGAAAATCAATGAGACTGATATCAGTGTGTGTGTTTGTGTGTGAAGGTACTGACAGGTCTTTGTCTCTTATGGCTTTGCCTCTTGTGACCTAAATACTCACTCATGTGTGCAATAATGGCACAAACAAAGCCGCCACCAAAAAAAACGCTGCATTGACTCTTGGGGATTCAAATGGATCTTCATTATCACATAAATTATGTATGGATGATATGTAAAAAAAAAAACAATTTTGGTTTAGAAACTCTTTTAGCCCACTAGGTGGTCAATGCTTGTACAGAAGCGTGTTTTTTTTCCGTCTAGTGTCAGAAAAAATGCACAGTTTCAGATTGTCCGCCATCCCGTTAGATCATCTTTAGTGTTAGTTACATTTAATAAGCACTAAAGCTGATCTAATGATGCAATGCTTTGTTTAAATATTATGAAAATATTTTGCTTATCATGTTGCTTACCCGACCAACACATCAGCACATGGTTTTCTGAATTGATCATTGTCAAATCGTTTTTGATTGTTCTTGACATGATTTATAGTGAAGTGTGTAAGTGTTTTAATGGTGATACAAAGACATCAGCTACAATATCACTCAACCAGCAGGCAACAGCTTGACATTCAGAACACTCAGAAAGCTACAGTCATTTATATTACTAAAAACATAATATAAATGATGATCATTGTTATAATAACAATAATAATCATGACTATTTTTATTATTTGTATTATTATATGGAGGTTGTATAGGATGAGATATATTAAACCGTTAAATGCCATGTGCACGTCTTTCTGTCCCTCTTCAGAAGGTCAGACTGGAGACACACATACACATGCAGCCCAAAGCTAAATCTATTATTGGATGTTGGAGATGTTCAGCTACACCACAGTAGCCAGTTGAGAAGAATGCACCACAGGCTCTTTTTATAAACAAAAAGGACCCTCTTTTTGTAGTTTCCAATAACTTAAAGGGATAGTTCACCCAAATTTTTTAATTCTATCATCATTTACTCACCCTCAAGTTGTTCCAAACCTGTATGCTGAACACAAAAGAAGATATTTTGGAGAATGTCACTAACCACAGTTGACGGTAGCCATTGACTTCTCTTCCATTGTAGGAAAAAAAATACTATGGAAGTCAATGGCTACCATCAACTTAAATATATCTTCTTTTGTGTTTAACAGAAGATAGAAACTCGAACAGGTTTGAAACAACATGAGGGCAAAATCACAAATAAAACTGGTTGCTTTTTATGCATATTGACAAAGTTTGTTAAGCTAAAAAGGTCTTTCTTCATCAGCCATTAGGTGGACTGAACAGTTGTTGACAAAGTGGCCCATGAAAAGTTAAGCTGTGACAGATTTTGGCCTACTACAGTGGGGCAAAAAAGTATTTAGTCAGCCACCAATTGTGCAAGTTCTCCCACTTAAAAAGATGAGAGAGGCCTGTAATTTTCATCATAGGTACATTTCAACTATGAGAGATTTTTAAAGAATTTATTTGCAAATTATGGTGGAAAAAAGTATTCAGGTGGCTGACTGAATACTTTTTTGATCCACTGTGTATATACTTCAAAACTGTGCGGAGTAAAATTTTTGCAAACTCATTCTTCAATTGTTTAGTAACGGCCAGTTTCCATGAGTAATAAAATGATCTGCAATGCTCAGAAATATGAGCCAACCCTTTCCTAATGAGTCGGTGAGCACTGGAACATCTGAATAGGACATTGTTCTCTGACACTTCAAACCTGCAGTCTGGTTCTGACCAATCAGGTGTTTGGAGGGTGTTGTTACCCATAGATGAGTGAGAGAGTGAGTCAGGGTCAAGTTATATGTTGTTCCTTTTTGCCTGCATTTCTGTTTGCTCATGTGAGATAAGTGCCAATAGAACAGCTCTGTGCCTGATTACAAGCACATTATTATTCGGTCTAGTGTATAAAATCCATGAATCCCTTAAGTGTCCCTCATATCCATCCATCCATCCATCCATCCATCCATCCATCCGTAACAATTTAAGTAAAAATTTAGGACTTTAGGAACTTTAAGACTATTTAATTATTAAAGGATTATAGATTTTAAAATATTTACTTTTATGGTGTTTTATGGGATGTTTAGATATTTTTCTTGACAGATTTAGAGTTGTTTGTTTAACCAATTATTTGAACATTTGGTATTCTTCTCTTTCTAATAAGACCTTTCTCTCATTTCTAAGAGTGCATCGTTTCAGGTTTCCTCAGAAACCAAGTGCTGTTCAGCATCATCCCCATAGTAACCTCCCCACACATGCTGTCGTGTTCCTACCCACACAGCCTAGCATGTGTGGATGATGTTATTATTCCACTGGGTGAATATTTCACCAAGTACCTCTAGTCATGAATGCTTGCCACAAGTGTTTATTAGCATACGTTTTCTCCCATTTAGATTGCAGTGCTAGTAATGAAATAATTCTTAAACGTGTGTGTGTGTGTGTTTGTGTGTGTTTGTGTGTGTGTGTGTGTGTGTGTGTGTGTGTGTTTCCACCTTCAGGACAGCAGAGAGTCTCTGTGAGCAGTCTGTTAGTGTGTCATGGTCTGTTGTTGGTGGGGACAAATCTCGGGGTCACCGTGGCCCTGTCGGTGCCCAGACTACAGGGCATCCCAAAAGTTACAGGTGGGTATAATCCATTCTGCCATGTGTAGAACTTAATTTTCATTTTAAGGTGAATGATCCCTTTAAGTCATCATATACTAAACCTGGTGTTGGGCTGAATGCCCTTCTTTATTTTATGGGCCACAAAAGGAGAATAATAAAAAAACAAAGTTGAGCTCTCGTCCATATAATGGCAGTGAATATCGACCAGCATCAAGCTTTTTAAAAAAGACACAAAAGTATCACCGAATGATCCCATGTGACATGTGACATATATTCCAAGTGTTCTGGGGGTGTACAATGGGTTTAGTGAAAAACAAACTGAAATGTAATGTATTATTTAATGAAATTCTTGACCTTCTCTGCACGATGTGCATTTCATGTTGTGTTTTTGTTCATCTTGATTTCTCACAACTTTTGTGCTTTTTCTGGGAGAGACGGGGGGAAACTGCAGTGCTAATAAAGTCAATAATTGTGTTAAATAATACATTGTTTTTCACTAAACCCCTTGTACACCCCCAGAACACTTGGAATATACAACACTTGTTGCATGGGATCATTCATTGATACTTTTACATCTGTTTTAAAGCTTAATGCTGGTCGCTATTCACTGCCATTATATACAGGGTTTTTTTTTCTCCTTTTGTGGGCCATAAAGGAAAGAAGGGCATGCAACATTAGAACAACACCAGGGTGAGTAAATTATGACTTAATTTTCATTTTAAGGTGAACTATCCCTTTAAGGGCAATTACATCTTAGTACAGTACATCATTTTTCAAACCTGTCACAACCCGACAAGTGCCAATTCAGCTTGTTCAATTGGCGAAAACAAAATCAGACAAATTTTAAAATGGTAACACTGATCTGACAAAACCTAACAAAGAGTCTGTTGCTGTCTGTGCATTTAGAAATTCATTACAACAATTAATGCATATTGCTGTGGAATTGTGTTAACAGCAGATGTTTGTTGGCTGCTCGGTACCCTGTGGGTAATTTTGTAAGTCTGTAGCACTTTAAGGCCTTTGAATACTGCAACTCAGCACAAGTTCGGGAACAAACCACACCCAACAATGAAATTAACTTCTGCCTCAGCTTTTGATAATCACTTCCATTTTTCTAAACAACTAATGACCAGTGTTGTTATTGTTAACTAAAACTATTTTTTGTATTATTTAAATTAAGCTGAAATAAAATAAAATAGATATGATTAACTTCAAAAACGAATATATACATAATATACTATTAAGCAAATTTTAGTGTCCTGGCATTGAATTTTTTTCTGCTTGAGAAGACTTCTTTAACTCATTTATCATGTTTGAATCTCTTGTTTCAGGTCGAGGAATGGTCTCTTTTCATGCTCACCATGGCCCAGTCAAGTTCCTCACCATGGCAACAGCAGTGTGTAATGTCTCCCAAGCAACCATGGCAACTCTCACCTCCAGCACTCCCAGCCAATGCCAGCCTGGGGCCCAGGAGGTGGAGGGAACCCAACTCGACGAAAACTGCTCTGGGCTGGGGCACAGCCGTGCGAGCTCTCCCTCACATGCTCCAGTTCTCCAGGACTCCCTGTCCTCCTCGTGTGGGTCTCTGGCTCTGTCTCAGGGCTCTTTAGAGCACGGGCCAGAGGACGGGGCGATATACGACCTGCTGAACGAGCCAGCGCACTTCCAGAAGGCCAAGCAGACTGAGAGAGCGAATGTGAGCTCATTGTTGGTGGTGTCTGGAGGACTGGGACACCGCAGAATCAACAGAAAAACAAAACAGTCTAAGCATGAGGAGATGGTGTCCACCATTATGGTGTGGCAAATACCACTGCCCAACCTGTGAGGGAGAAAAATGGAGGTGTACCAAGAACAGTGAGGATTAGGGTTTAGTTTGGATGCAGCTGCACAAACACCAGTATCCATCAATTTTTCTTTCCATCACTCGTCTAATAATGCTTTCACTGTGTGTCTTCCTTCCAGGGCATTGCCAGTCAGAGAGAGCAGTTCCATAGACTGACCTTGATTTCAGGCATGGGCTGACAGGGAAAAAAAGATTCATGAATGAAGGGAAAAAAGATTGTGTTCCAGGAATGAGCTGAACTACATGCATCAGAGAAATGTGTTTTACCACTTGGCACGTTTGCCTAAATTAAAAGACGCATTCGTGAAAATATGTCAGTACCACTGCAGTGTGATAATATTCAGGTCTAACTGTTAGAAAATTACATTTATCAAAAAAACAGAAAACATCTAGCCATGCTTTAGTATAACAGCAGAACTCTGTTTCATTTGTCAAATTTTAAACCTGCATCTGTTCAGCTATTCGTTTAATTTTAGTTGTTTTTCTTGAAGACATTTTGTGAAAAGGCATCTCAAAACCTTTTCTTTAAGGAATGGTGCTTGTAAAAGAGGTCTTAAAACATCTGATGTTTCATGGCCTTCAGATTGGTCTCTGTGATCGCCTACAACCTGTGACTGAATGACTTGTATGGGTTTCTCTGGCGGGCCAGAGATTCTTTTGGGTTCTAAAGTGAAGTTGTGTCAACCGGTTAAAAGAGAAATGGCGTTCCTCCATAATTCTAATTTAATGCTTATCAATATTTAAAGTTATGGAAAAAGCTTTATTTTGACACATTGTAATATGCATTTCTGACTTGTATATTAACAAATATATACCATTGTTTTAACCAGCATTCTTTGTATATCTGTGCAACTGTACTAGATAACCATGGTTCATTTTTTTTCACTTGCATTTTTTTTTCCTTTTGATGGACTATAACTGTCAGCTCATACATAGGGGAATGACCTAAGAAAGCTGAATAGAGGTTGAAGGAGAAGTTGAATGGATTTCTGTGAAATGCACTCTACCAACAGCAACACTGATTTTAGGGCTTACGGTAAAATTGACCTGGACATGGAAGGAAGGAAGGAAATAACATAATTATAAAAAAGAAAAAAAAGAAAATGTATGGTTGTTTTTCCCCCTTCATATTCCCAGTGCAAGCGTTTCAGAGAAAATGGTCTTCAAATATTCATTTTGCAAAATGTCTGCCTGAAAGGGAAATTAAAAGAGTAATATTTATCCCTTGACTGTGATGGTTCACTTTGAGAGAATATTAATATTTATGATGTATATCCTTGCACAAAAATAGACAACCAGTAAATCAAACACTCAAAAAAAAAATTTTTCTAAGTAAATTAGTTCTTATAAATAATGCATTTACAGTGTTGTTGTTGTTTTACAAAAAGGAAACTTGAAAGATTCTTACAAAGTCCTCAGTGTGCTATGAAAGCATTAGGCCTCCCCAAACAAATAATGGGTGAGATTTAGTTGTTCTGCAGGAGGCTGTTCCTCCACTTCCTCCCTCACAGGATGCCACACTTATGGATATGTGTGATGCTTTGAGCCTTTGCGGGCTCCGAGACCTTTGTGAGTCCCCTCAGACTGAGAACAGCTGATGTGTGTATTTAGAGGGCTAATAGTGACATCTCAGTCTGACCATGTGCTGTCAGCCTGACAGACCGTCTCAACTCTGATGTGTTGCTCTCTGAAATGGAGTGGTTACCCTAGTAACTCTTGAAGAGCAGTCCAGCCCATAATATCAGGATGGAGACTAATGGTCCTCTCTAATGTGCTCATAAAACTTCACCACATTTGAGAAGGCCAGATGAAGTCATTCTGCGCTTGACAACTTTTTTTTTTGTCTTTTGAGTAAAGCCTGAAATGACAAATGGTCCTAATCTTTGGCCTTTTATAGTGACATGTATTTCTTTAATCTGCTTTAGAAAATCCCTACCACATTTTATGGGAGCATAATGCAGTTTAAAAGGTTTAATTAAACTCCTAAAGTGCTTTAGCACGACATGACGTATTTTTATGCAATAAACGTTGAAATGCGTTGGGAGTTCCCGTAGCCCGTTGCGCAACATCCTTCATTTGGCCGCGGCGCGCGCGTAGAGCATACAGGAACGTCGCGCGCTTACCGCGGATTTGATCAGCAGCTGATGTGTAGAGGGTGAACACTGAACACAAACGGGGGTGTGGTTTAGATCAATCTTCCTCAGTTCACCGTAAAATCCAAAATACTGCAAAGCACTCCAAGGGCGGAGAGGTGATGTCGATCAGATCCGGAGCACAGGATCGCTTCTGTGGAATATATTTCGTTTCATCCGCTTCATTGAGGTAATGATAATTTGTGGACGCCGATTGTCCAGTCGAGGCTTTCAGACGCATACAGTTGGTCGAGGATGAGGAGGAGGAAGATAAGTTCTTACTGAACTGCCGTTTTCTTAAAATATGGGATGGATAGTACATTTACATGAATGGGTAAGTGGTCTACATTTGGAGAGACTCAGACACTCGCAGACAAATGTGTAACGTTAGACTCCTGCAGCGCGGTGCGTTTGGATAGACAGTCACTGACTTACATAAGAGCGCTTTGTGTTAAGGAATTGCTCAAAGAAATTCTGCCAATTTTCGCTTGGTACTGGGTTTCTAAGGCCCTATATATTAAATAATTTATAATGTATTCAATATTTTTATTTCAAAGACTAACGTTACTTTATCTGTCTGAAACTGCCTAATCTTTTCCTCGGCGTTATCAATCATTTCTCTATTTGCCTTTGTTTATCAATTCTATAAATCGGGTCATGTCACGATTATAATGACAGAATAGTTACTAAAGATACGAACGAATCTCTGTTTCTTGGTGTCTTTAAGATTTAATCCTTAAAGCTGTCAGTGGGTTTGCGAATAGTGCGCATGCGTGTCTTGGCGTTGTGTTGATCTGAGGAGTATTTGAACAGCAACTCATGACATGATTATGATATATATATTAGGCCTACTGTCATTACAGCAGATTATGTGCCTTGATGGAAAGAATAAATATAATTCCCTAAAAACATGTTAATTATTATATTTACCTTTTTTTCTTCTAATGATTTGGATTGCTAGGTAGTTTCTTTGAGGAATATAAATGTGGGTTATATGTTTGTAACTATGTAAATAAATAACATTGTTTTCTTTTCTTGGAAGGTTTGGACCCAGAGCTGAGAACACAATCTTCCCTTGATATAGGAAAGCTGTTTATTTTTCTTGTTTACCTGCGTGAAATTTACTCTGATGGAAGAAACATAAAACCTGCCAGGCTACATTCCAGCAATGCTGTCTAAAATATCATTACCCCAATAATTAGGATCTGCCAGTCATTCATGATTGGGATTAATTTAGCTCTACAGCCAGTAAAGGAGAAACTTCTGACAGCATTAAATGAGTGACATTGTATACCAACTACATAAAAATGAACAACACTCTACAAGACAGAAACATGTTCACAGTACAAGCAGACATTATATTTCACGCTGCAAACCCTGAATCTCCAGAACCACCTATCCCTGCTGAAGGGAACAACAACAATGTCCCAGCTATGGGGAAAACAAGCATCCCCAGCATGGAAATACTTCAGGATCTCCAGGGTACATGGAATACGTCAGGAGGTTTGACTGATAATAGGAGTTTATCAGGTGCAGAATACGCACAAGACGCTGTATCTAGCGACAGTGGATTTCAAGAGCACATCCAGCCTCTGAATTTAACTAGAGCACACAATCTGGACCTCAGTTTGAGAAATATGAGTGAATCTTCAAGTCAAGGGAATATTAGAGAAGAAACGAATGGAACAAAGGTAGCTTGCAGTTTGGCACCCTCTGTGTGCTTCAGACAAGAGAACAAGGAGGAAACTGACAAATTATCGAGTCAGTTTGACATTAAAAATGTCTCCACCACAGAGGACAGAAATCATTCTTATTCAAGCTCCCAGGAAACAAGGTCACTTGAGAAATCCCTGGGATGTTTTATAAGTTCCTCTGAAGGAGCAGATCATACCCGCTACAGAACATCGTTTGGACAGACTGGGCTGGAATCAAGCCAAGGGCTAAAGCAAAGTGGATCTGCAGTAAGAGAAGCTCTCTCTGTAAAAGAAGAGCCGAATTTAGTAATAGAGGTGGGCGGACAGAAATTACAAGCACACAAATCAGTATTAGCTGAGAAAAGTGATTATTTTAAAGCCAGGCTTTCTAGAGACATCCTGAAGGTAAAAGGAATGAGCTACAAGACCTTATCGGTGCTTGTAGATTATGTTTATTCCTCCCAGATGAATGTAGGCAAAGACAATGTTGTGGATGTCATCACAGGGGCAAAGATCCTGCAGATGCCCTGTGCGGTACAGGCTGCTATTGATACCATATCCACACAGATCACACCTGAGAACTGCTACGAAATCCTAACTATCGCCAAAAAGCAGCGGCTAAATGAACTGAAAGAAACCGCCTATCGATTCATGAGCGACAACTATCTCCAGGTTCTGAGAGATCCAGCGGTCTACGGCCGCCTCACGGGCTCAGAGAGAGATCTCATCCTGCGCAAACGGATGGAGAGCCGCAAGTGTCTGATGGTGGCGGAAATTAACGATGTGTTTGAACGTGTAGGAAGTAGACCGCCCAGCAGAAACAGCAGCCGTCCCCAGAGTCCCCTCTCCATCACATCTTTTGAGGACAATCACTTGATCTACTACTACAACAAGAGCAGTAAGGACTGGCACACCCTGACGGTCATGCCAGACGACATCAACACCAGGGGCTGCGGTATCTGTACCATGTACAACTACTTGTTTGTGGCCGGTGGGATCAGGGGAACTGGGGAGAAAAGCAAAGTCTCTGACAAAGTGTTCTGCTACAATCCCATCACGGACCGCTGGAGCGAAGTCCGACCCATGAACCAAGCACGATCGCAACTCAAGCTTGTCTCCATGGATGGGAACCTGTATGCCATTGGCGGTGAATGTCTTTTCACGGTGGAGAAGTACGACCCTCGAATGGACCGCTGGACAGCGGTTGCTCCTCTACCTAAAGGGGCATTTGCGGTAGCTCACGAAGCCACTACATGTAACGGCGAGCTGTATGTATCGGGAGGGTCTCTGTTCTATCGGTTGCTGAAATATGACCCCAAAAGAGACGAATGGCAGGAGTGTCCGTACAACAACAGCAGGAAAAAATCCACTGACATGGTGGCTCTCAAGAGCTTCATCTACAGATTTGACGTTAACCGTGAACAGGGCATCAGCGTCTTTAAATACAACACCATCGTGAAGATGTGGCATGACTGTGCCTCCCAGCAGCAGGGCTGCACGCTGCCATTTCGATGCGCTGTCATCGATAATTGCATCTACTGTGTGAATAAATCTCAGACTCTTCAGTTTGTTGTAGAAGAGGATGGAGGTCGATTCAAAGATGAGTCTTTAAAAGCACCTGTGGAGGCCAAAGGGATCTTATTCCCTTTCATTCTCAGTTTGCCTGAAAAAGGTGGAAGAATTGCATGAGGAGGATATTTCATCCCTCGGATGACCCTTCGGAGTCGTTCTAGACCTTGAGAAAGAGAATGCCTGGTCAATATTTATAGATTAAACATGGTCTCCAGAGAAGTTCAAGGAGCCAGCACGTAGTGCTTGAAACTGGAATGTGTTTCTTTGCATGGTAAGAAAAACAAATGTTTGGCGCCTTAAAATCATACTCCAGTCGTACATTTATAGCTTATTTGTGCAGTCTTATCCTTCATTTGTTTTGTGCATTTTGTATCAGATAGTAATTTAGGATGAACTTTGGCACAGGAATTTGCAAAAAAGAAAATTTGTATAAAGGCTAGTTCAAACTGCACTAACAGATGCTGACCAGCTACAACAATCACCAGACATTCCGTGACCCAGCACACTCCAATCAGTCGGTGAACATGAACACTGACGAACTTTAACAGTTGATGACAACTGACTAAACCCAACAAATGTGTCTGCTGCTGTTGGTCGGCTTCTGTCGTATAGTGTGAACTAACCTTAAAAAGGGCAACGAAGAGCACAAATGACCAACTGAAGCACATGGTGTAATAATGCAACCCTGGCTGTGTCCGAAATTGCCCCCTATACCCTTAAACGGCACTCTTTGAGGGGACAGCCATTTGTAGTGGTGTCCAAAATCATAGTAGACATCGAAAACGAACTCGCTCGTTTTTATTCAGGCTCAAGTGGACTATATCAGTAGATCAATGTAGGGAATAGTGAATGAGGGTATAGGGGGCGATTTCAAACAGTCCGTTTCCTACCAAGAGATTCTATGCAAATAGATTAAAAAAATAATAATTTGACCCACACAAAGTTCTTAATTCTAGAACTTTGCTAGAGCCATGGTCAATAAACAAAACATCCTGAAGCAGCTGAAGGAGAAGCCATAACCTTTACTAACGTTAGAGTAACATTAGGGAAACATTAAGAGCACAAAGCACTTGACTTCTGTAACAGCTGCTACTCAAATATTACTGGATCACACAGGTGGAAAATTCAACCCTGTGCATCTGCATTACAGCACACTCAGTGGCTCTTTACCCGGTGATGTTTTAGCACTTTCATTAAGAAAAGTCCAGAAGGCCAAAAAACCACAACAAAAACAGTGTCTGTTCCTTATTTCTGAATCATTGCCAAAGATTTTGCAGGCAGACGATATGCGGATAAATTACACTCTCATGAGCAATACATTTTCTGTATGCAATATGTATTAATCACTATTGTTCTAGGATGTAGAATCATGCTGCAGTTAAGCCTGCTGGTAATGGAGACAACAGTCACAATACATTAACATTTATCCCTGTGAAACACATCTGAAAAATCTTGAGCAGAAGGGAGAACATTGTCTTGTGTTGTCTTATTAATTCAGGATGAAACCCATTACAGAAAGACAGACACGATCACAAAACATTGATATTGAGTCCATAGCATGTAATAAGGCATCATAGTGTAATTTATAAATTGGATGTTGCATTCTGTGTAGACACATTGTGATATTCAGCATCCTGGAGTATTTTACTGAAATATAATTGTTCACGCTTCAGTATTTCCCAAGCCATTTCGGAACAGACATCCTCTCATTCTGGAGGATAGAAGAGGAATAATAGCTTGAGGATGTGGATTTTATAAGTTTCTTTAGTGTAATTCTGTCAAAATAAACTTAAGGGAATTTGAATGTGCATGAATGTTGGTATGATTATGAACTTGAATGTTTTGCTGATTTTATCTTTTTGACAACCAACCCCATGTGCTTTAATCGCTTTTAAAAAGCTGGACAAATATAGACAACACCATTCCAGTAAACGTCTTGAGGTCACTGACAAATTACCTAGAAATCCCCTCCAACTTCAATGGGAACATCAAGATCAACTCTGACCCTCGAAGTCCACCTTCCTGCACAGCTTTGCTTTTCTCTAATCAAAACACACCTGAACATGCTAATCAAGCTCTTCTGGATTACTAAAAAGTTACAAGCAGGTGCATTTGATCAAGGTTGGCGCTAAACTCTGCAAGAAAGTGGATTTTAAGGGCCAGAGTTGAGAACTTCTTATCTAGTTTTTTTAAACATTGTGTAACTGGAAAACTCTTTAGACATTCAGCTGAGATTGAAATGCTGTTGGCAAGGCAACCGAAGTCTATGACATGGATCATATATGGGGTTGGGGTCGCTTGCTGATGTGTATAAAGCTAAAATGCTTTTAAAACAAATGGCTTGATGGCTTTTTAGTGGCTCTATGTCAGTTTAACATTTCACAAACTAATGTGTCTGTGTTTACAATAAAATAACTTTTGGTTTACTGTTTCATTATTTTAGCTGTTTTAATTATTTAATTTTTTATGTAAATTCAGCTCTGTGATCGTTACACGTTGTGGAAAGCGTTGACCTGTGGTTAAGTGCCTGACTGATGGATGGAAAGAAGTCATTCCTCATTAGGGACTGAACCCACAAACCTAGCATTAATAGTTCAGGTCCTTAACCATCATTCACCTTGCTCGATGCTAATGATGATCAGAACTAAACATTCTTTGTAGAGAGATCTGAATATCCAGTTAAGTGCTCTTTTTGCAGAATATCTGCATTGTTGGGTGTGACGGCTGCAGAGGTTTTCCAGGAGCATTGATGCCACCTGGAGGATCGAGTCAGTAATACATAGTACATTTTAGAAATTAAACTTAACTACAGGACCAACTTAAATACAGAACACTGTTTAGCAAAAGTATATGTATAAAAGTTTTATTTTAATATTTACAAAGTACTACAAAAAAAAAAAAAGATTTAACAGCTTTTCTTTACACTCTCTCTCACTCCCAAACACACAGACAGACACACACATTATGATCTCACACAAACTCTCCACAATTGGAGATGATGACCTTCTGTTTGGTTTTGCCATCTTTTGATCCCTGAGCCTGAGGAAACAGTATAGATACAAAGTCATTAGAAATCAGGGGTCAAAAGTCTGGGGTCAGTAAGATTAAACTGTAATATTTTTACAATATTAAAGTTTTTACTGCATTTTAATCAAACAATGCAGCCTCTGAGCATAAGAAACATCTTTCAAAAACATTTAAAAATCTTCAGACTAAATCATAAGCGATTGTAAATGTGATCTCCCTCAGTCAACAACTTACCTCCATGGCCCGGAGTACGTCCATGCCCTCGACGAGTTCTCCAAATACCACATGTTTTCCATCCAGCCAGTCTGTCTTATCAACAGTTATGAAGAACTGAGAGCCGTTAGTATTGGGACCAGAGTTTGCCATCGACAGCTGACCTAAGAGTGAATACACAAAGAACAAGAACAGAAACCATCAACAAATAGACTTACTGATCCTGAACATTTACGCCGGTTTCGCACATGATCCTTTTGCAGTAAGTATGCAGTGCAGTAGAAGAACACACTCATTGAGCTTTTAAACAAGATGCGTTTGCAGTGTGCTTCACCATAAAAATCCATTCAATATTTCTATATAGATTTATATATATTAAGATGCCCAAGCAGGTGGCAACACATTTAAACAAGATACTTCTTTTACATGAAGCTTTTTTGCATCAAAGACATTTTCAAACAACAAAACTGACTCCCGTGCATTTTCTTTCGAGTTTAAATTTTTATCACCACTGATTAGACAAGTGTCATCCATTGTGTAGACTTCTTATTTCGGAAGTAGTTCTCCGACCACAAGCCTGTCACATATTATGCTGTGTAGAGTATTTCACAAAAAAATAAATACAATAACGAATGTGGTCAAAATGATAACTAAAATGGTAACACTTTACAATAGGTTTCATTAGTTAACGTGCTAAGAATGAATAATACTTCTATAGCATTTATACATCTTAAATGTTAATGCTAACAAGAACAAACGTTTTATTAACAGACATGAACAAATAGTAATAAATACTGTAACAAATGTATTGTTCATTAGTTTGTGTAAGTTAATACATTAACTAATGTTAACAAATTAGACCTTAGTGTAACACACACTTTAGAAATAAATTTGATCGCAAGAGTTATTTTTGCAACTTCTGGAAAGTGTTTTGCTTTTCTTTCCTTTACCCCGGGTTTAAGTAATAAGATGACTGAACAAAATAGTGTACTGTCATTATATGCATTTATGGTGAAATTACTACATTTTTATGTCAATCCATGTTCATTTTGACCACGAACCAAGCACTATACAACTAATTCAGCATGTGAAGCACAACAAAAACAGAGTGTGGAAATGCCCAATGCACTGTTGGACCAAACCTGCAACACACTGGCCATGCTGCATGTGCAGTGTGAATGCTCTAACCCATTAACATTGGCAAACAGAGGATGTGTGAAATGGGCTTAGTTAACAATATAATATATACACAGATATAACCTTTTAAAGCATACACACGTCCATCTTCATTCAAGATGAGGACTCCTCTCACCTGGTTCTGTGTGCTTGAGGACAAAGTTCTCATCCTCAAATTTGCCTCCATATATGGATTTCCCACCAGTGCCGTTGTGATTGGTGAAATCTCCACCCTGGCACATAAACTGAGGGATGATTCTGTGGAAGCTGCTGCCCTTGAATCCAAAGCCCTTCTCATGTGTGCAAAGACAACGGAAATTTTCTGCAGAACAAACAAACAAAACAGAAGTCCTTTTTTCAGCAAAGCACCAAACATTTAATTGGCAAATTGCACGGATCAGCACTAATGTAGTAATGTAGGTTTTTTCCGTAGTGTTTTAGATAATGACCACTAGGAGGCACTCTAGGCATATATTTTCCTTGATAGCTGTTGTTTAAAACAAAAGTAAAAGAGTGACATGTTCATTGTGTTTAACCATGAAATGAGAGTTCTGTCTTCATTAAAATCAACACAATGATTTCTCATCCAGTCACAATAAATTTGATTTTTTTAAAAGGAAATTGAAAGATGACAATCTAAACAAGACATAGCGAAGACATTCCACAGTTGTTGTTTTTTCATATATATTTCAACAACAAACAAAACTACAAAATAAATAAATATACACACTTCGGGGGAGGGGGGTATGATTCAAAGAATTCAAATCAACAGGAAAAAAGTGAAAATATGTTCTAAAGGGTAGACATTTATCATGGGAAGTACCACACCTGGCATAAAGAACATCTTATCTTTTAAAGCTTCAAAAAATATATAGTATCTACAAGACATAGTGAAATAACCAGAGGCTTGGTAAACTTCCAAAGAAATAAAATCAGCCGTCTAATCAATAAAGAGGAGAAGGCAAGTACATCTAATTGTTGGGATGAAAACCGAGTCCAAACTTTGTGAACCGCCAAGAATGCAGAGGTAGGGCAGACATCAACCTTGATTTTTAAAATATTTTAGAGTATCTCAAAATAGTTATGAAGCATTGGACAGAAGGAAAAAACAACAACTTAGATTACAGGGTGACATGACATCTATCAACTTTCATCAACGTTGGAGTAAATTAAAGAGAGCCGAGTTTTGGAATAATGAACCCTATGCAGTATTTTAAACGGTATGAGCCCAAGCCGTGCACATTTTGACCTTGCATGAATTCTATTAAGAGCATTTACCCACCAGTCGTCCACAAACTCTACACCCAACTCACGTTCCCAGGCACTTTTAGTTAGCAGTAGTGCAAAAATAAGTCATTAAACTGACAATAAATCCTGAAAATAAGTGACTTCTGAAAAGTATTAATCACAAGAAAATCTTCCCATACCAGCTTAGGTGGTAAGCAAGGAAAGTTTGGAAGTAAGGAATGAAAATTTTTTTAATACTTGGCCTGTCCGACTCAGTGCCCAAAAAACAACAAATGTGATTTTTCTGTGTAAATTAATTAATTTGATTGGTAACAGCCCTATAATGTCTTATTCTAATTTAATGTATTGATCAAGAATATCCTATATTTAATAAGATTAGGGAAAAATGCCCTTTACAAAAAGGTAAAAATATCACAAATGTGCAGATTTAAATATGTAAAAGCTGACTGAACACTGCTGAGAATTTTGCTTCAGAATAAATTATATTTACAAAAAAAAACAAATTACAGATTTACTTGTCCAAAGGACCAAGCACGTGAACAGGCTTAATGTTGAGGCCTGGTATATATCAGAGTCTGTCATTTCACAAGTTTTCAAATTGATTAAGATGATCAGGCCAAAAAAACAAGAATGACACAAGCATGGCTGAATCGTTCACAACGCATTTGAAAAAAGGGGCTTTAAACATGCAGAAAAGAAACAGGAACCTCTAAAGATGGTTTACTGAGACTGACCTGCAGTCATAGGCACGACGTCTGCTCGCAGAAGGAAGCGCAGTCGACCTGCAGGTTTGTTGCCAATCTTGATGTCCATGTAGACCTGAGGGTTAGTTCTGCCTTTTTTCGCTGGAGGCTCTCCCTGTACACAGACACAAAATACCAATTTAGAAAGCATTAATGATTAAAGATCAGGATATAAAATCCAAAACAAAATTAAAACAAAACATTGGTCTGGGGAGTGTGCTCTGTATTGTCTACTGCACAAGAGGAGTGAACAACGAGCATAATTCAAATGACTCTGTACATAATTGGATAGTCCTTCAACCAATCAGACAACAAGAGGCATGATCAACAGGCATCGAGCCATCGCTTCTCTATCCGTCATTGTGTTAAACCTGCCAATAGCACACCAGGTGGATAAACCAGTCTGTGATTGGTTCCCGCCAAAGTGTGACAGAAGCAGGATAAATGAATGTACAGATTTCCAGCCTGAGCTGCAGGGCGAAATCAAATCACCGGCAGGTCATGCTGGGTTTACCCAGTCTAACCAAAACCAACAATTACAGTACAACATTCCCACCTCCTGAGTGTTTGTACTGGCTGATTCCGCAGCTGACTCCGCCTCCTCACTCTCCTCCGCAGTCTTCCCTGAGAACTTCTTCAACCAGTCATCTTCAGACCACACTATGAGCAGAGCAGTAATGAAATACAGATTTGTTTCACGGTTTAACAAGTTAACAGCATATTAATCAGTGATAATTTATCATCCAATTGAAATAAAATAAAAAAACTCACCTGGTCGAGAAGAGCCTTCTTTAATTCTCATGGGTTTGGCGATGTTCACCCTGATGGTTCTCCCGAACAACTCCGACTCATTCTGCAGGACACAAAGCCGAATAGAGATTAACCAAGACCCCAGCAGCTCTGAGGAAGACTGACAGACCATGTTGGGTTTTATGAGACTAAAGTGAGTGGTTCATTAACTCACCATATTATCAATGGCGGCTGCTGCATCCTGGGAAAAGGCAGACAGAACTTTGAAAAATTGACATATGTGTGTATTTAAGCAGCTTTTTTTCTGACAAACCAGTCATGTAAATGTGACTTGTGCAAACTATGAGAACCAACATTGGTTGCGAAAGTGAACCGGAATTAATAAATAATAAAATATGCGTTTCAAAATGTGAAATAAGATACAAATGTAATTAATTCCAAAGCTTAAAATTTTCCATATTATTTAAACTGAGTCCATGATATGTTCTTAAAGACAGATTTAGCAAGTATTCACCTCTGCCAGCTCAAACTCGATGAAAGCAAAGCCCCTGTGTTTCTCTGTGGACAAAAACAGTCAAACATGATGTGCGTGTCGTATGTTCAAGTCATAAAACTTTCTCCGTTGTTTATGTTTTAAGTGTGTTTTGCGTTATAATGATGATGGGAGTGTATTTTGATTTCTGCGTGTTTGTTACCTGTCTCATAATCTAAAGGGATCTGAATATCCGTGATGTCGCCGAATGGAATGAACGCAGCGTGCAGCACTTTCTCATCCACCTCCTCCGCAAGACCCCCTGAGAAAAACAAGACATATTTTTATATTTAATTTTACTGACCGTTCGATTCAAGCTCATATTTCATCTTTTGGCGCTTTCCCGGCTACGGCTGGTAACCGGAACCGCATCACTAAACATGCGCGTGGCTGTAGAATTAAACCAGCGCGATGTAAGAACGAAGGGTTTCATATTTTGATTACAATCGTTGATGTTTTTCTTACCAACATAAAGAACACGTTTACTCGACGCCATCTTGATTGTAACCTTTGACTTTTGACTGTTGTGTTCGCCACTACGGGTTGGTTTCTCGCCCTCTAGTGATGCGGAGGACAAATAACATCACTTGCATACACAAGTGTCAAATTCAGCTCTTCATTTAAAGGGTCAGTCCCCCCCAAAATGAAAATTCTGTCATTAATGACTCACCCTAATGTCGTTCCAAACCCGTAAGACCTCCGTTCATCTCCGGAACACAGTTTAAGATATTTTAGATTTAGTCCGAGTGCCTTCTGTCCTTCAATTGAAAGTGTATGCCCACTCTACAGTCCGTGTCCAGAAAGGTATGAAAAACATCATCAAAGTCCATGTGACATCAGTGGGTTAGTTAGACTCTTTTGAAGCATCGACAATACATTTTGGTCCAAAAATAACATAAACTACGACTTTATCCAGCATTCTACTCTCTTCCGTGTTTGTTTGAATCCGCGTTCACGAGTCCACAGTGACGCTGCTGACGTAAGACGCAAAGCGTGTGTCTCCCTCAGACTACATGGACGCTCTGACGCACCAGATAACACAGCAGCAGCGTCTTACGTCAGCAGCGGGATTCAAACAAACGCTGATGTCACATGGACTACTTTAATGATGTTTTTCATACCTTTCTTCTTACCTTTCTGGACTTGGACTGTAGAGTGGGCATACACTTTCAATGGAAGGACAGAAGGCTCTCGGACTAAATCTAAAATATCTTAAACTGTGTTCCGGAGATGAACGGGTTTGGAATGACATTAGGGTGAGTCATTAATTACAGAATTTTCATTTTTGGGTGAACTAACCCTTTAAGGCACAATATGTACAATTTTGTGATTAAAGTATCCAAAAACCACCAGAATAGATTAGTGTTTATTTTTAGCTTAGTGTATGTTTTGTTGACATGTGCACTTACGTTATTCCAAAAGTCTCCAAGAATGTATAAATCCAGAGAAATAAGCAATTTAAACCAGGCCTCGGACCTTTCCGTGTGTCGCCTATCAGTGACATCATACCTGCGTTACCGCATTTTATTTTGTAGAACCATGGAAACACCAAAGATGTTAATATATTATGTGTTTTATTAGACAGGTGAGCAACTGTTTGGATACATTCATCGACAGAAAATATTGTTATATAGCTCAACACAGTAAACCACAGAGTCCAGAATAGCTTAGTTTTTATTTTATTTTGTTTGTACTCTTTGTTATTTGTATGTTTTGTGATCATGATTTATATCGTGATAATGCATTAATAATAGACCCATTAAATATAGTAGCTCTGTGTGTATAATTTAACGGTAGGTTAACAAATTGAAAAAATTTCTGAAGGAGGCAAGGAGGAATTAAATGGCTTTGGTCAGTAGTACCAGGAAAAGGTGAAATGTAATGTTATTTACATTTCTGGCACTATTGGTCCCTTGAGAACATTTAACCTCTAAAGAGACTGTTCCTGTACCGCAAGTCACTTCGGATAAAAAGTGTCTGTAACATGGCATTTGTCTTTGCTAATTAAATAAACAAAGAAGAACACAGTATAGTTCATTTTAAATAGTCATCCCTTTATTTAGAGTGCCACACCACTCGGTTATTGTCATGGGACAAGTGAGGTCCAATCAAAGCAGCAAACACACATCTCACAGAAGAACCAAGTTTCCACTTCCTCATAGAAAAATTCAGTCCTGGCCACAATACAGAGGATCTTCCCTCACAGAATTTACTCTTTTTAAATTAACTTTAGGTGATAAAAATCATTACAGAGTTAAAAATATAAACCCTGCAACAAAATAGTTTTCTTTATGTTCAAGTATCATTTTGTATTTTTCTCTTTTTTTTCATGTTTTATCTTTTGTGTTTCTATTGGTTGCCACCAGACGACACCAGACAGTGATGATCTCTCTTCAGTCTTTCAGCTTCACCCTACAGAAAACGGTTTCAAATTAAAACAAAAAAGAAACAGCCTGGACATTATAACCACAGCAATTATAATATTACTAATAATAATAGAAGTTACTCGTCAGGATGTTGCGGCTGCAGTTGCCGAAGCAGTGACTCCCACTTTCTGTGTGGCATCTTTCTTGGCCTGATGAGCCTGGAGCACTGCAACAGCCTCCTCCACCTGACAGCACAAACAAATCATCAGTCCTGCAACGCCCACACCATCTTAACCACAGAGATTCATGGCGCTCATAAGCACATAGTTAAAGGGTTAGTTCACCCTAAAATGTAAATTCTGTCATCATTTACTCACCCTCAAGCCCATAAGACTTTTGTTCATCTTCGAAACACAAATTAAATAAAAAATGTTTATGAAATCTGAAGGCTCTCTGTCCCTCCATAGACAGCTACATAACCGACACTTTGACGCTCAACCGTTTTAAAAAAAAGTTCATAATGGGAAGAATTGAGCGGTTTAGTCCAAATTTTCTCAAGAAACATGATCACTTTATATGATCAACAGATTTCATTTAGTAATTTTATTCACATATAAACAATGATCAGTGAACATAAACAGAAGCTCAACCGGACACACGAGAATGAACCTCATTGGTTCTGGCATATCAAGCGAACATGCTTGAGCTTCCGTTTACCACAACTGATGTGTGCGTTGATGAACAAAATTGTTTATGTGAATAAAAGCCTAAATTCAATCTCTTCATCATATAAAGTGATTGAGTTTCTTCGGGAAATTTGGACTAAACCTCTCAGTTCATATGGATTAGGTTTATGATCTCTAGGAACTTGAACTTTGAAGGGTCAAAGTAGTTGCATATATCAATGTAAGGACAGAAACTGCTTAAATTTCGTCAAAAAGATCTTCTGTTGTGTTCCGAAGATGAACAAAGGTCTTACAGGTTTGGAACGACATCAGGGTGAGTAATTAATGTTAGAATTTACATTTTTGGGTGAACTACCCCTTTAATTGATAAAACACCATAATCATATATAGATTACATCTCTAGTCTGTGTTAGGCAAAGCATAATTCTTAATAAATGAAAGCATATTATGCCCCTGATTCGGTCAATAGGCTTCGCATTGTTAAAAGCTTGTAACTTTTCCCATTATTGCACATAACAGCAGTCTGTTGCTGGAGGCTTTTATCATAGTTAATGGCTGTCACCTTGGAGCGCAGAGACTCGTGGGACTCCAGCATGTGCAGCAGCTCAGAGTTGTCGATCTCAAGCAGCATTCCTGTGATCTTCCCAGCTAGACTGGGGTGCATTGCCTGGATGAGAGGGAACAATCGCTCACCTGAGGGAAAACAGAACAGGCACACGCAAGACAGACAAACAGTTCGAGATCCTTACAGAATTCATTAATACTCATTAGGCATGCCCAAAAAATGTTCCAGAGAGTGTAAAGATATGTTTAGAAAGGCTGAACGTGCTTACAGCCTCCTCATCTCACCAAGCATCTGTTTCTGTTCCTGAGGAGGGGCGGCAGCTAACATGGAGGCAGTGAGAGGCTCCTGACCCTGCACATGAACGGCCGGCTGAGCCTGCGCAAGACAGTAAACATTTACTCTAAGCCACTGATAAAATGCATACAATTCTATACACAAATTAAAAATAAACTCAATCATATTAAATGCTACAATCTTAAATTACAACATTTTAATGTACATTAAGAAAAAACTTTTGATAAATATAAAATTTAACAGTGTTTTTAAAGATCAATTTTAAGTGAGCATTATAGCAAAAATAGAGTTAGATATACTGTATACCTACTACATATACACATATGTCCAACATCAAGTTACCACAACAACAAAAAAGAATTTTATATATAATATATAATATATATATGGCACCTAAATATTGTTCAACCCTACTTTATTCATAAACTATGATATCTAATCTATCTTTTAAAAATTACTTTTGTGATCAAATATGCTTCAGATGATTAAATATACAATCCATAAAATCAGAAATAGAACAACTGGACAGCTATAATTAGCTTTGTATTTGTGAATATTTGGAGTGGGGAGTAGTTTTTATGTAATCTGTCAGCATATTATATTACCTGTTGCAGTGTAATGGGCTGCACTACCTGAGGCTGAGTGTTTCGTATGGTGGTGGCATACTTGTATGGGGGCATGGCACGTGGGTTCGTCACCCCCATGGCAGGGCGGGGACCCATTGGTTGGCCAGTGCCTAGTGGTGAGAGGAAATAAGTATTAAAGCTATGATCAGGACAGAATGAACACCAAACACACTTGTAATCATTACATGTGTAGTTTGTGGTGTTATTACGTAATGATCAGTTAAATATTAACTAGAACCAATAGATACACATTTTTATTATTATTATGAAACATTCAAATAAAATAAAACCTGAATCATAATCTCTGACACCTTCAACCAACTATGCAACTCTTAAAAATCTAATCTGAGATGATAGAGGAACATTTTCAGGCCTCTGGGTCTGTAAAACAGGTCATAATAGTTTTTCAGAATTGGGCATTACATCATTAGTGGGTGGGTTTTCTCACCCACTCTCTGTGCACCTGTGGGGAGCCCGCGTGGGCCTTGGGTGGACACATTGGGTGCCAGGTGGCGTATGTTGGCACGTGGCCCTGGCTGGCGCAAATTGTTGGGCATGCCCTGGAAGCCACCCTGACCTCTGCCACCCTGCTGCTGCCAGCGAGGGTTCGGACGCATCTGGGTGAGCTGGTTTGGTGCATAGTATGTCGTTCTGTTCTGGGCCTGTGAAGCATGATATAACTCATTTGATGCATTTGAAAAAATATACATAATTAATCAGAGATTATTAAAGCCAGATTAACTAAACAGGGAGCCAATTCCAAAAAAACGCAGTTGGGAGTGGATAGTTAACCACGTGATCTACTGACGACGCGCAAATAAAATAAACACAGACGCACCCAGATCATTTCCATAATGACCAACGCAATCTACCCGTTAGCGTCTGTTATAAGATATAATATTTATGGTCGGTAAATAATAGCACAAACACCAGTAAATTTACAAGTGCATACCTTTGTAAATTACTTTTTTGCGTGACTCATTTAAATACTCTCCATCATAAATTTTGCCACTGAAAGGGAAACTCCAACAAATACATACGCAACGGTCAGCTGCAAAAATAACCCAGTCCACACCTTTTCAGCACTAATTTATCACTGCGCATCTTTAGTAAATCTTCACAGTAGTTTTTTAAAGCCAAAAGAGGGTTTACATTGGCGCAAGCTGTAAGTAAATCTGGCCCTTAATCAGTTAATGGAACATTTTACTACTTTAGGGCCCTTGTAAATGTAGTAATTTATTATCTGTACATTGTATCGATACACTGTGGATATACTATGGAAGTCCATTTCGGACACATAAGAAAAAAAATGTTGTGAATCATAATTATAACCTATATGTTGAAATTATGAGATAAAATTCTAAATTATGATACACTAAATCAAGACATAGTATGTCAAAAACTTTTTATGCCATCATTTTGACTTTTTATGACATAATTAAAAGTTTTTATTTCATAATTCTGACTTTTTATCTCATAATTTAGATTTCTTTCTTACAAAATATCATGCAAAAGTCATAAACATAAAAGTCATAATTATGATTTACCAAAAATAATGATTTTTTGGGGAAATTGTCATTCCATAAAATAAAGTGAGAAACATTATTAAAATATCTAAATTATATATATAAACAATTATATATATATATATTTAAATATATATATATTATATAAATATATATATATATATATTTAAATCTTAAAGCTAAATTTTTCTGTTTTCTAAACCAATTTAAATCCCAGATTTGATTGTTGTCTCAGACTTTTGTAGCTCACCCACCTGTGGCACAGCTGGCATGAAGTAACCACCGGCAGGCTGGAACTGGTTGATGATGGCGTTGGCAGGCATGGCCCTCATACCAGCGATGCGCTGCATGTACTGGTTGGTCAGGTGAGCTTTGCGTTCCTCTTTACGCTGGGCCAGGGCCACGTACAGTGGTTTGGAGCCCACAATACGCCCGTTCATCTCTGTTACGGCCTTTGTGGCCTCCTCAGGTGAGGAGAAACACACAAAGCCAAAACCTTTGGACCTGCCCTCCTCCAACATCACCTACAGCAAGATGTACATTGTATAAAATCTCACCTCCATCAGAGATCAGTTTAAACCAAAAATATAATTCCTTGTTATATTTGTATTATAATTAAAATTCAATAAACATAACTAGATTCATAAATGCATAACGGTACCATCTGTTCATGCAGTACCTGCTAAAAATAAACAAAAAAGTAAATATGTGAGGATTATTTCTTGTTGGGTTTGAATGTGTTTAAATCCCTTTTAACATTTTATATAAATTACCTCAACTTTTTAAAATAAATCCTGAAAATGCGCCTCACGTTATCATAAACAGCAAAAAATATTCTTTAAAATGTACAAAATTCTTCCTTGAAGTGACCTACACATGTACCCTTCGCTAATGGCTTTGTAGAAGGGTCTTCATAAAGGGTTTCAGTTTCTCACTTTCAATTGGAATGGCCCTTCAAATACCATACTGTGCCCTTCAGTGCAAAAATGTTTGGAATTCGCCCAAAGTGCTGTAACAGAAATAGTCTGTAAGCAGACGCCCTTTGACCCACCTTGGCACTGGTAATGGAGCCGAAAGGAGAGAACTCTTTACGGAGTTTCTCATCATCGATGGTGTCATCAAGATTCTTGATATACAAGTTTACACCCTGTGAACACAAATATACACACAAATTGATCGAAATGAAGAGTTTTTTCTTTACTAAACACACAAATGCACAAAAGACAAAATGTACCTGATATCTGCTGATTCTCTCCTGTTTGAGCTGTTCAAACTTCCTCTTGAGTTCTGCTTGTCTCTCCATCTTTTTCTGTGCTCGGCCAACAAACACTGTCTTGCCGTTAAGCTCTGTACCGTTCATTTCTTCCACAGCCTGAAACAGAAATACCATCACAATCAATCACCTTTCTGTTCATCTGCTTATCTGTCAGTCCATTTATCCATCTATCCAATCTCTCAGTTCAATGACATTATCACTCTAGTCATTTACATTAATGCTGTTTTTATATGCATGTTTTAGCATCAGCTGATTAGCATTATCAGCAAATCATAATACAAATTCACTGTACCTTGTTAGCATCCTCATGCTTCTCGTAGCTAACAAACCCAAATCCGCGAGATTTCCCTGTGGGGTCAGTCATGACTTTCACACTCAGTGTTTTACCTGCAGGAAGAAACAACATTTTCAGAGAAAAAATCTTGACCACAAAGGAATATCACCACCACAGCCCGTTTATATGCTCAAACTCACCGTATTTATCAAAGAGCTCCTTAAGTCTCGGATCATCCATGTCCTCGCGAAGTTCTTGATGTAAACATTGGTGAACTCTTTGGCTTTGGCGCCCATCTCTGCTTCCCTCTCCTTCCTGGACTTGAAACGGCCCACAAACCTACAAAAAACAATGGAGACAGAAATGTGACTAATACAGAAATGCAATACAGCTGCAGATCAACCACAGAAACGAAACAGCTGCAGCAGGGGCAAATTTGACATATAGCCGCTGAAATGCTAGAAGACATGTTAAAAAATTTTTTGCCAATACATTGAAAGTCAGTGGGGTCCAAAATAACACTGAACCCCACTGACTTTCACCGTATGGACAACAAAATATCTTCTTTTGTGTTCGACAGAAATAAGAAAGTCACTCAGTTTTGGATCAAAATGAAGGTGAGTAAATGATTTTGATCCTTTGACTGATTGGTCAACAAACTTTTACCCAGAGTTCCTCTCTGGAACAGTTGACAACTGTCCTGGTCAATCTACAAACCAATGGCCATCCTTCCTGTCACATGACTCATGCTTAGACACTCACACCTTGCGGTCGTTCAGCAGCATGCCATTCATCTTCTCGATGGCACGGTCGGCTGCGTCCTGAGTTTCAAAATGCACAAAGGCGTAGCCCTTAGATCCGTTCTCGTCGCACACCACCTGTTAAACAGACATGGGATGAGACAACCTCAAGAATCGGATTACAGAGAGTCTTTGCTTATACAGCTGATCTACGCAGTTTCTCTGATCTGAAATGTGTTAAACGCTAATGCATGATTTATTGCTTGAATACGGGAAATCATTAAAGAAGAAAAGCGAAGTATAAAAACATTCCTTTGTTTTCAAATGCTGGTTGTCGCTAATAATTTCCCTTTAAAAAACAATGTCATATCCAAACAGTTATTAAAATACAAAAGCCAGATATTAGTCTTAGACAGTGGTTCTTGATCTTTTTGATTCTAAGACCCCCCAATATTCAAAGGCCCCCCAATATAAGGTAATATATTTCCTGTGATATATCTTTTGTACTTATGACAAATCAGCTTGTTTAAAAAAAAATTATTAACAGAAACTGATAATGATAACTGAAAAGTATAACTATAAAGATACAGTTTTAAATGGATTTTCACCCAAAAATTAAAATTTTATATTTATCGCAATTGGATAAAAGCAGCGGAAGTGATCTCTCGTGCATATCTCTACGCCATATCATGTATTTTAACCTCACTTACCAGAAGTCATTGCGCAGTGAACGCTGATGTACATAGTGTTGTATTTGAGGTAAAAAATTATATGAATACTGTTCGTTTTCTCGCACAAACCGATCGTTTTGTGTCTTAAGACATCAATGTGTCATCATGAGCTTTGTGTTCTACCGAAGAAATAAAGACACCTACATATTGGATGCCCTGGGGGTAAGCAGATAAACATTTTTGGGTGAACTATCTCTTTAAGAAAATAGTGGATTCAGAATACACACCACATCTTTAATGCTAATGACACACAGGAACAATATAGTGGAAATAGCTTTTTTTGCCAGCTTATGCACAATAAAAACATTGACTTCCAATCAGAAGCCAAATGACTTTAAAGAGCTAAAGCATTTAAAGCGACAGACGACATAACTGCCGCATGTGCTTATAATAAACATTTTATTTACTTAAACAGTTATATTTCTTTATAGATATCGTTCTTGAACAGGTCTTAAGAGACCCAATTTTGATCATCACACCTGAATTTTGACTAGTCATATATGTTTGCTGCACACACATCTCCCCCCAGAGAGGACTTTGTCTCGTGCCCAGAATCCAGAGAGGACAGCCCAGTACATATACATATATATATATATATATATATATATATATATATATATATATATATATATATATATATATATATACAGGTCCTTCCCAAAAAATTAGCATATTGTGATAAAAGTTCATTATTTTCCATAATGTAATGATAAAAATTAAACTTTCATATATTTTAGATTCATTGCACACCAACAGAAATATTTCAGGTCTTTCATTGTTTTAATAATGATGATTTTGGCATACAGCTCATGAAAACCCCAAAAAATCTAAAAAAATTAGCATATCATGAAAAGTTTCTCTAAACGAGCTATTAACCTAATCATCTGAATCAACTAATGAACTCTAAACACCTGCAAAAGATTCCTGAGGCTTTTAAAAACTCCCAGCCTGGTTCATTACTCAAAACCGCAATCATGGGTAAGACTGCCGACCTGACTGCTGTCCAGAAGGCCATCATTGACACCCTCAAGCGAGAGGGTAAGACACAGAAAGACATTTCTGAACGAAATTCAAGGCACCTCAGTGGGAAGTCTGTGGGAAGGAAAAAGTGTGGCAAAAAACGCTGCACAACGAGAAGAGGTGACCGGACCCTGAGGAAGATTGTGGAGAAGGACCGATTCCAGACCTTGGGGGACCTGCGGAAGCAGTGGACTGAGTCTGGAGTAGAAACATCCAGAGCCACCGTGCACAGGCGTGTGCAGGAAATGGGCTACAGGTGCCGCATTCCCCAGGTCAAGCCACTTTTGAACCAGAAACAGTGGCAGAAGCGCCTGACCTGGGCTACAGAGAAGCAGCACTGGACTGTCGCTCAAATTTTGCATGTCATTCGGAAATCAAGGTGCCAGAGTGTGGAGGAAGACTGGGGAGAAGGAAATGCCAAAATGCCTGAAGTCCAGTGTCAAGTAACCACAGTCAGTGATGGTCTGGGGTGCCATGTCAGCTGCTGGTGTTGGTCCACAGTGTTTTATCAAGGGCAGGGTCAATGCAGCTAGCTATCAGGAGATTTTGGAGCACTTCATGCTTCCATCTGCTGAAAAGCTTTATGGAGATAAAGATTTCATTTTTCAGCACGACATGGCACCTGCTCACAGGGCCAAAACCGATGGTAAATGGTTTACTGACCATGGTATTACTGTGCTCAATTGGCCTGCCAACTCTCCTGACCTGAACCCCATAGAGAATCTGTGGGATATTGTGAAGAGAAAGTTGAGAGACGCAAGACTCAACACTCTGGATGAGCTTAAGGCCGCTATCGAAGCATCCTGGGCCTCCATAACACCTCAGCAGTGCCACAGGCTGATTGCCTCCATGCCACGCCGCATTGAAGCAGTCATTTCTGCAAAAGGATTCCCCACCAAGTATTGAGTGCATAACTGAACATAATTATTTGAAGGTTGACTTTTTTGTATTAAAAACACTTTTCTTTTATTGGTCTGATGAAATATGCTATTTTTTGAGATAGGAATTTTGGGTTTTCATGAGCTTTATGCCAAAATCATCAGTATTAAAACAATGAAAGACCTGAAATATTTCAGTTGGTGTGCAATGAATCTAAAATATCTGAAAGTTTATTTTTTATCATTACATTATGGAAAATAATGAACATTTATCACAATATGCAATTTTTTTTAGAAGGACCTGTATATAGGCTATATATATATTAAAAGGTGTGCTGTCTAACTTTTTTTGTTCAAAATTAACAATATATAAATAGTCAATACACCATCAATTCTTACAAAATGTTTTTTTGTCTTACCTACCACTATGGTAAGTACGTGGGGAAAACATACTATGGTAGTCAATGGCTTCCGAGATCTGCTTGGTTACAAACATTCTTCCAAATATCTTCCAATGTGTTCAGATCAGAGGGCTAATATCAGGAAATAAAAATACCCTTTTTTTCTAAATTATGACATTATGATATTATTTTTTATATAAAATTCATACTAACATTATAAGTGCACCACAGGAAACATTATAAAACAATAAAACAGTGCAGTTCATGACCCCTGAAATGGAGCAATTCGTTTTTCCAGCTTTCAAAGATATAAAAGTCACTCCTCACCTTGCAGGACAGGATGTTTCCGAAAGCAGAGAAGGTATCATACAGGGCCTTGTTGTCAATGGACTTGTCCAGATTTTTTATGAAGACATTTCCAACTCCGGATTTCCTAAGTGATGGATCTCTTTGTGACCACATGATTCTGATTGGCTTTCCTTTGACCACATCGAAGTTCATTGTGTCCAAAGCTCTCTCCGCTGAAATCACAAAAACATGGGACTTAAGACACCTCTGCTCTCTACCTCAACACTTAAATTACTAAGAATTACTGGTGGATTAAGACATGTCTTAACCAAGATAAGTCTCTGAATTAGAAAAGATCTTTGAGAATAGATTGTCTTTGGAGTTTTATCGCATTGTATTGTATAATGTTGTATAGTGTGTTGGCATCTGGAGGCATCTGGAGGTTGCTCCACCAGTTTCATTCTAAATGTACAGTGTCACGATTCACCATGGAGAGTGCATTCCACCCCGGACTGTCACTCCATCAGTAACTACATTACCCATAATCCTTTGCCCTGACTCATCAGCACTCATTGTTTACACCTGTTTGTCATTTACCACATCACCTCTGCCTATATCTAGCCTGTTATCTCAGTCATTCATTGTGAAGTCTTGTACGTTATTGCACTGCATCTCTGAGCGCTTTCCTGGTTCTTGTTGTTGGGTTTTGGAGTTCTTGCCTGTTTCTTGGATTATCATTTTACCTTTGTTCCCTGCCTTGTTTGCTTGTTTGGATTTCGTGCAACACTGAAACAGTTGAAGCAAATGTGCCGTATTGTCTCAAAGCTTTTTTTCAGTCCAGTGTAAATCCAACAAAAACCCAGGCCAAACATGCATAAAAACACCTTTTACAAATCTATTGCAAATGTTTTATTGTAAGTAAAATGCAATAACTAATCATTTAATAATTTAAATATTAAGTGTTTATATGTTCTTTTATCAATTGTCAGGGGTTGTTTTGTTTGTTCCATGGATGGCTCAGATAAACAAGCCAATGCGAGACTACTAACTTCTATTACTCTTTTTAATTATACTAATTTCTCATTAAAGCATCTAAAAATTTATAAAACAGAGATTAGGTTGCTCAGTGGTTATCAGTGACTGCTCATGATTCATAGGTTCACAGAAATATCGCCTCCTAGCAGTGAACCATTGACATTTTGAAGTGTTATGAAACATTTCAAAAACAGTATGCCTCGTTTACTGAAGTCACGTAACTTTGGCAGTTTGATACCCACTCCGAACCAATTGATTCGAAACAGAAGATTTGTAAAGTTTCGAAGCTTCATGAAGCTGTGTTTTGAAATTGGCATCCCTAATTTTGGATTACATGTCTGGATTGTCCCTCTAGTAAAAGTTGCATTTGGATCTCCAATCTTTTGAGTCTTGGAGCAGTACATAAAAGAAGACTTCACCATGCAATGATCCAGCAGCCGAGTGAGACCCAGATCTACCATGGATCTAGTACTTCAGAGCATCCACCAACATCAAGGTAATCGGTCACTCGAAGACCACATTCAGGACTTTCTAGCCATTTCTAATTTATCTGACCTCCCATATTGTGTACTTATTGATTTTATTTTTTTATGGACTCAATTAACAATATATCAGTCTAAGCAGACCCGCGATGGCCTTCGGGGGTCACTCATTCAATTTATGAAACTATGCCCTGCTGATGGCTGGTTGCTCCTTCACTGTTGGGGAGATGAAGGAGGCCGCTTCCCCTAAACATCTTTTGGAAGGGGGCACCACACACCAAGCTCCAGTGGCCATGGAGCTTGGCCTATCAGAGTCTCCAGCATGTCCTGTTTTAATGATTGCCAGTTCTGTGGTTCCTGTACCTTCCTGTCCTGTAGTTCCCACACCAAAATCTCACCAGAGGAACTCTACCCCAGACTGTCACTCCATCAAGAACTACATTACCCATAATCCGTTGCTTGGACTCATCAGCAGTCATTGTTTACACCTGTGTCTCATTTACCACATTACCTCTGCCTATATCTAGCCTGTTATCTCAGTCATTATTTTGTTGTTACACTGCATCTCTGAGCGTTTCCCTGGTTCTTGTCTGTTTTTGGATTTCTTGCCTGTTTCTTGGATTACCCCTTTGCCTCTGTCCCCTGCCTTGTTTGCTTGTTTGGATTGCCTGCCTGGATATTGACCTATTGCCTGTATTTTGGATTACGTGTCTGGATTTCCCTCTAATAAAAGCTGCATTTGGAACTCCAACCTTTTGAGTATCGGAGCAGTACGTAACATACAGTGAGAATAAAGATCTTAATTAAATTTTTGAACATGTTGAGATACTCAAACATATTAACCACCTCAAACAAGCATGTTTGCTAAGCCTGTGCTAATTCTAAGAAGATCATAGAAAGCCCTGTGAAACAGTAATCTAATAATTGCATTAATGGCTAATGAGTAATACAGTAATGACTGTTGAGGTGCTACTGCCCAGATATTTTATAAGATCTGTTAATATTTTTTTAAGAATTTCCTTATTTTAACACACCTACTCAAATACACAATCAGTTAGCATTTAAGAGAAATGTCTTTATGATTACTGATGTGTACTGATTGTAGAGCAAAGCACAATGCTTGGCACAAATAAATCGTGTGACTTTTTCTACTCATCCGTCATATTAACCATTGGCAGGGCAAATCATTGGTGGTGGATACAAAAATACATGAATCCCATCCCAGCTCTAAGAATTTTTTTTTACAGATCTCAAAGTAGCACTGACCCTAACATTCATAGACATTATATTTAATCCACGCTTTTGGAAAAGTCATGTGACTGAAACATGAATATCAGGTTTAAGGTTTGTCAGTTTTATTTATTTATTTTATTTAACTATTTCTAATCAAATTGATGGCATATGAAGCTGTGAGGGGACCTTTCACCTATCGTAATGCATTATGATCTGTCTCTATCTCTCTCTTTCTGTTCCTCATCGCCCTCCCCCTACATACACACACACTAAGCACTAAAAATGTCTGGTGAACAAAATGGAGCAGCCTTGTTTCTGCTGCCCTCAGCAGTTTGCACTGTAATTGTATTGAACATGGAGCTCAGAGCTGGTGGGGTCATCGAGAGAGAGAGAGAGAGAGAGAGAGAGAGAGAGAGAGAGAGAGAGAGAGAGAGAGACCACTGCAAATAACAACTTTTAGCCAAACATAGGACATTAATACACAACCTTCTTTCCCACCAATGTAGTGATTTCTGGTTTCAAGCTAATCTTTTAGTTATATTTTGTGACAATTTCAAATTATTAGTTAGAATGCACATGCATTGACAGCATATTGTTGTAAAAGCAATAGACAATATCAGTAGTAGCTGTTATCATTGTATAAAACAAAATAAGCAGAAGCATGGTGTGGCTGTCCCATAAATTTGCCTGTCTGCTTGTTTCTTCAGAGCACCTCTCAGAAAAGACAGGCACAGTGCAGGCAGCCCTCACTGGCACTATATTTAGCAGTCTTGGGTCCTTTGAGCAATGTGCTGGCAGGCAGCATGTGTTCAAGGCTCTGTGTCCATTGATGGGGTTGAGACACTGGAATGTGTGTGGCTGAAGCTTACCAGTGCCGGCAACTGTTTACAAATGCAGCTGTTACATGCTGAAAACCGAACCAAGTGCGTGAACAGCACATTTGCCAAGCATTTGCATGTTGTAATGCACTATTGCACTGACACACTCTGCAAAAACTTGCGCAATACAACCTCAAGTCTTTGAGATGTACATCCTAGAGTAGTCACCAACCACTTGTGTCTCTTATATATGTAAACATGTTGACTATCAGTTGCCATTCCGAGTTTCAAAATGGAGGTGAGTTCAACTCTGACGTTTTAACCTTTGTTTTGTGAAAAAAAGAGGACAGAATCAAGCATTTAGCACAGGAGACAGATATTTCAGATCCATGCAAACTCTGATTTTTTTAATGAAAATGAATTACTGATATATAATATATATATATATATATATTTTTTTTTTTTGGTGATCAAATATAAATGCTGCCTTGGTGAGCAGAACAGACTTCTTTCAAAAACCTTTAACAAAATGTGAACAAATGTTTACCCTGAAGACTATTAAACATATTTAGTATGTTGCTTAAAAGTTGTAAAACTGGGCAGGTTGCTTAAAATGTAGGAAGGACAGGACAAAAAATAAACAAAAATGACCGGTTAACACTTATTATTGTCTCGTTTGAATCATTAGATAGTGAAATAAAGCTAAAGGTGCTCCACAATTGTATTATCCCCTCCTGACACTTTAAATAGCACAAATAGGTCATGCCAGGTTGCAAAATGTGGGCTAACACACACACACACACACACTAGCACCATTCCCCTAGTGTTTGTAATAGTGCTAAAAAAAATGGAGGTATCCTAATGTTAAGGTTTGCATGTGTGTGGAATGTCTCATATCATCAAGTCTAATATCATCATGGTTTATGGTAGATTTAGGCCACTTTGACTATGTGGGTCAAGCATTCAATTCTAGTCTAGTTCTTTATTCTGATTATAGGCTATAATTAAGCTCCATTGAGTCTTGAGCTTTTATGTTAAAAAGTTCAAAAATGTTCCATCATTTTAAGGAAGAACTTGTAACTTGAATGTTTGAATGTTTTTCTTAGTAACTTGATGTTTTCCAGGAATAGACAAGACTAGGCAAACTCGACAGAACAAAATATCAGTCCTACCCAGGGTGCTTGGCATAAATGATTCATTCATACATGCCATGCTGCATATTTAACCTTTGTATCAGTAAGTGATGATATTACTTCAGGACAGGGAAAATTATACAGCTTGTAATTGTATAGCAAGCTGATTTAATATTTGTTCATATAAAAGCAATTTAGTTTATTTGTATGGTGCTTTTCACAATGCATATTGTTAGTGCTTTACAAATCCATTAGTAAGCAAACCAAGTGGCACTATGGCAAAAAAAATCTTCATTAGACACTGGTTAATTTCAGCAACGTCTTAACATTTATTTTATGTTACTATAACTGATGAATAAACCTGGAATAGATACATTTGGCAGATGATTTTATCAAAGCGACTAACATTGCATTGAAGATATACATTTATTGGTTCATGCATTCCCTGGGAATCAAACATACGACCTTGGTATTGCTAGCGCCATGCTCTAGTGTTTGAGCTACAGAAATGTAGATAGTTATAATAACTATTAGATATTGTAGATTAAGAAATAATTGCTATTTTATTTGTACTTTTTACATAGTAGTACTAATAAATATTATAGTGACAGAAATAATTGCTAGTACTTAGCTTTTACTTTTTAAATAGTACTAAAAAGTAAAATAGTAAATAGCCTAAATATTAGTAATAACATACAATTGGAATAGATATTATAACTATTGGTATAGTTATTAAAAAGTACTAGTATCTTATGGATATTTAAACTGGAAAAGGTATCAGCAACAACAACTGGAATATATTTGCCAATAACAATGGAATAAGGTTCTTATCACTATTGAAAAGGTGACCATATGAACACCATGTCAATATCTGAATAAGTGACAGATGTAATAGATTAAAGACCATTTTTGAAAATGAAACCTAAATGAAACAAAATCTAGTGTTAATTACTTATATATATAACTTATATATCAAAAAGATACTAGTTAGTTAAAAGGTAAATGTTAAAGCAGCTTGCCATAATGGCTGGACATAATGCGGTGTGACAGCCACGGTCATTAAACCCTGACTTTCACACAATAGGCCATATTAGGAGAATAATGCGGTCTCTTTAATATGGTAAAGATGGTTTTAGCAGAGAGGAGTGAAGAACAGAGTGCTTTGGGTAACTCAGAAATACATGTGACAACAGCGCACAGGAGAGAGTGCAAGCGCGCACGCAACACATCACCTCCAGTGTACCTACATTTACGCACAAAGCATGACACATTATTCCCGGTATTCTGACAGCTCTGTGCATCACGTTTAAAGTCATCCAGGACGACAGGGCGCCGTCTGTCATGTCTTACCGTCCGCAGGCTGCTGGAAGTTGACGTAGGCATAGCCCAGCGAGCGCCGCGTGATCATATCCCGACACACGCGGATGGATAGCACTGGGCCGGCCGGACTGAATTTCTCATACAGCATAGCCTCCGTGATATCAGGGTGCAGGTCGCCCACATAGAGAGAAGCCATCGGATAACTCCCCGCGGTCGCTGCGTTCATGTCTCGGTGTCGTCCAAGCCTCTGAGCTCGTGTGTTTTGTCTAGTGCTGAAATGACAGCGCGTAAAGAGTGTCCTAGAACCAGAGGGACAAATGAGTCTATTAAACTTTTACGCTACTCTCCAAATAAACGATGTCGGTAGCACTGACAGCTACAGCATATGGAGTCCGGTCGAGAGGAACTGGCTTCAGAAATCGTCTGGGTAGTTCGAGACCTTGACTTTAAAAAAAAAAAGCCCTTTAAAAAAAACGTTTGTTTTAAAGTAGTTATTTTTTGAGGTTTTCGGTGTTTTGTATTTTTTATGTATTTTTTTAATTTTTTTAAAGGTACTGAAGAACAGTGAGTTATACACTCACGGTGCGGTGGCCGGGGAAAGAGGGTGCGTGGGAAATGCACGGGCACTTTATAGCTCGAGCGGAGGAAATAGCAGCCAGAGTCGCACTCGGGATAACAGAAAAAAGAAAAAAAAACACGCGCTCCGAGCATGTGGTGTACATGACAGCGCATTCAACTAGGAACAGCGACATCTGGGTGCAGCAGTCTACAGCACAAGGTTTCGGGTCATTTTCAAAATAATGACATTCATTTAATCATAAAGATTCATATCTTTTATAAATAAAAATAATGAAAGCCAACATAGTTATCTGACCTTATATTGTATTAATGTCATGGTTTGCCAAATTTGCACATCAGAAAAAGAAAACCAAGTTTACCTTGACATTTGCAGTTATTTATATTTTCCTGTAAATGTAAACATAAGTTTATATTACTTTAACTCAAAAAAAGTTAGGCCATTTTCAGCTTTATTTTTAAGTTAAACAAGATTCAACCCATTTAAGTCAGTTTCATAACGTAAAGGTGCAGTTTGTAATATTTATGAGGAGCTATAATTAACAAATGCAATAACTGTTTTCAGTGGTGTATAAAATCCTTACATAATGAACCGTTATGTTTTAATACCTTAGAATGAGCCTTTTTCTATCTCCATACACCACAGGTCCCCTTACAGTGGAGTCACCATTTTGCACCACCATGTTTCTACAGTAGCTCTAAACAGACAAACTGTTCTCTGCATCTTTGTCGTGTGTCAGTCACTGTAGCTTATGTGTACTTCAAAACAGATGGGTGAGCGGTTGCAAATCGCAAATGCACTATACTAGAAAAGTGTATGAATTTGCAATGTACCTTTGAGTTGAAATGACTTATCAAATCAACTTGGTAAGGGAGCATTTATTTTTTACAGTGAGGTTGAGCATTAGTGCAAGAACTAAATGCAAAAAGCAAGGCAAAACTATTAATAAACAACATCTGACATATGTTGACTAACTTGGAAAGTACTTGCAAGGTGAAAAAGGCCATTTTGGACATATGCATTAGAAAAAATAGTAATGGAACCAAATTAAAGTGTACCAGATGTTGAACTACTCCATGGACTTGAGGGTCATAGAGAATTAGTTCATTAAATAAAGTTGTCCTTTATGACCAGTAATGTCAATATGATAAACACCAACAGTAAACACTGTACAGTAAGGTTTCATTAGTTAACATGAACTAAGAATTACTGCACTTATAAAAGCATCTCTGTTAATGTCAATATTTACTAATGTGTTAAATCTTGTTAGCATTAGTGCACTGTGAACTAACATGAACAGCTGGATTTATTTTAACTAATGTTAAAGATGAACTAATGCTGTACAGAGGTGTTCATGGTTAGTTTGCGTTAACTTATACAACCTTGTGTTACCACACCAACCCTTGTGCTTTTCAGGGTAGTAAAAGAGCCATGTGAGAATTGAAACAAGCTAGCCTACATTTCTCTCTATATAAAAAGGCTCAACATCACCAAGCACCCATATAATTTAGAAATCACTTTTCCTACCCAAATGTAAAACCCTAAATTAATAGTATGTCCTGAAAATCCAGGTACTTATAAAAAAAGACAAAGAAAAAGAAATGTAATGGCAAAAAAAGCTTTTATTCAGGTTGAAATGTCAGTAAATTTCACACCAAAAGCATGATAGATAACAGGACACTGCTGGACATTTAATAAATCACCAGCCAATTGACTTCAGTTGCTCTAATAGAGATGAAACCAGACCTTTAATTTCAGAGGAATCCTCCATCCGCTCATCCCATTTTCTTTTCTCACCATCCCTCTCTAATTGGGGAGTCTTGACATCCTGGTTTCTTACGCTGGGCCTTTTCTGTTCTTCATAACTGAGCGAGCTGGATCCATCTGCGGCTTGTTTCAGACTTAGTTTAGAGTAGAGAACCGGCTCCAATAATTTGGCTTCTTTAGAGCTTTTAAAGACCATCTCAGCATGTCTGAAAATTACCTCATCCTTATCTTCAGCGCCCTCTGAAAGCTTTTCTGGTGTAGGGTTAACCAGTGATTGGTCATTAGAAGGAAAGTCAAGTTCAGAGTCAAGATTGAGTTGAGGCTGCTCTAGGTGAGGCACTTCGGTTACAATGGGTTTTCCCTGGATCTCATCCAAGTGGGGAAGGTCATTAATATGCCACATGCCCAATCGGTCATCTGCAACATGTGAAGCCACGGCTTCTACTTTAGCTTTTTCTTCATCCACAGCAACCATCTGACTTGTCTCAAAAGTGTACTCATCTGGTTTCAGCTTTCTAAAGGGCTCATCACTTTGAAGGGTTACATCAACAGCAGGATTTGCTGGATAGTCAACCACCATTGGTGGCAGCGCAAGCTCCATGATGTCTGGTAGCCACACTGACAAATCCCCTCCTAGTCCCTGGCTGATGAGGACCAAACCTCCTCCAAAACCCGGCTGGACAGGCAAGGGGGAGACGTTGCCTTTCTTTTGCGTTGAACTCCCAGAGAAGGAGGCACTTGCCATGATCCATCTTTTATCAGACAAGTTACTGGTTGTAGGGCTGGACTTGGTAGCGCTGTAGTCTGACAGCAGCGGCGATGTGGCCTGTGGTTCAACTTGCTGATCCTTAATAATTAGTGGGCCGGTGCTTACTACTGCACTCAGGTCTAGAGAAACTGTAACAGAAAATGGAGGGTAATGTCAAAGTAAAACATACAGGGCTTTAAAAAAAAATAATAAATTACGTTGGCCCTATTAGTAGAGTTAATACTTAGTGAATGAGCAGTTTAAATTTCTAGCAAAGATTCTTGGTATTAGCATCAAAATAAGTTTTCCAGTGTTCACATGAATCAGTTTAAAAAATTAAAAAGGCATTAACTTAATTTTTACTTTTGGGTGAACTAACCCTTTAAGTCATAGCGGTTTAATTGTCACTTTCAAGGTCCAGAATTGTCCATGTAGTGTTTAAGTGGTTCAACCTTGCATTTTATGAAGGCACAAGAATACTTGTGTAGTTAAAAAAAAATTAAATTTCTCCTCATCTGTTTCAGTCTCTCCTACATGGCAACTTACATTTTTGGGTGAACAAATTCAACATTTACGAACAGATTTTCAAAACCACGCATTTGACATTAATGCACCGTGTGCTAATGAGCAATGTAAAATGGTATTTTGAAACCAACACCAAAGATCAAGAATAAGTGCTGTACACTAATTGATAGTGATTTTTAGTTCATTTAGGCCCAACAAATGAGACCTCAAAGCATAACATTTGTTTTATATTCAAAGTTATTCACATAATACCGGTTCATTTTGTGAATAACTTTAGTATTCACATAAAAATAATTCAACAGGCTGTTAAAGTATAACTATAGACACCTCCATTAACGCCTTTACTGGAAAGGGAGCAGAAAACATTACTTCCTGGTTCTAAGACATTACTTAAGCAATTGTCACAACAGAATTAGCCAGCTAGCAGCTTCTCTTGAGATAGCTCCAGAATCTAATGCCACAGAGTCAGTTTGGATTTGTCAAATGAAACGGTCTCAGCAAGCCATCCTTAATCTTGACCCCTGACATGGGTCCTTTTTTGCTCATTTGAGTTCCAGTGCATGTCACTATACTAACCAGGAAGTTCAGCATGCTCCAAGCTTCTGCACCTTTTCCCACAACAGTCACATACGGCGGTTTGGCCACCCAGGTCAACCCATCTGAAACCAACAAAAGTATAATTTTTTTTTTAGAGTTCCAAAAGCCCATTAGGACAAAGACAAAACAAGTAAGAGCGGATTCAACCTTGATTTGAGCTTGTTGTAGTTGCAGAATTTAGTGACAGAGGTCAGACCCACATCGGAAAGATAGACTCTGCAGTGAAGATAAATCTAAAGCAAACAGGAGAGCATTACAAATCAAGCTATTGTCAATTTGTGGGATTGTAATAATCCTAACTGGGAGTGAACGCTCACCTCAGAAGACTTTAAACTGGACGTACGAACCACCAAATTGACTCGGTCACTCCGTCGCAACACAAACTTCACCAAGGACTCTTTGGAGGCCACACATCTTGTCAACAAAAATGAAGATTCAAGTTATTTCAGGGAGCAAGTGCATAGAAAACAATGTCTGTTTAGTTTATTTACCCTTTGTTAATGATAAGGGCGACATCAGGTTTGTCAGCAGGGTTTGGAGAGGAGGAAGCATGGCAGGACTGGACATAAAGCTGTTGACCAGGGTTAGGCGGAGCAGACACCTGGAGATACAGCTGCTCTCCTTTGAGGAACACATTAGTATCTGCAGGACCACTCCATGACGCTAAAGCAAAACAGATATTAGACAGCAATACACTAACTATGTCTAATAGGATTAAGAAGAGTATTTTAATGACAAACCGTTCGTGATCCTTAATGAAAAACTGTTTCTTCTCTCCAGTTGACCCTGTATATCATATGGCACTGGGAAACCAGATGCAAACCCATCAAAAGTGTGAGGCTGAGGAATTTCATTCAAGAGATGTCCAATGCCAGGAAAGTCAGAAACATGCCAGACATCATGTACTATCCCAGGTAAGTACGTTGATAAGTACTCATTAAAATCGTTCCCGTTCGATGTAACAGGTAGTGCTAAACACACTATAGCGCAACAGAAGACGAACAAAAATGCCGCCATCCCTATCCTATAGTTTTGATCTGAGAGAGAACCAGTGCAGAGTAAATTACACAGCAACTTTCCTTGTCTTACAGACCTTCCTATAAATTCAAGCTGAGAGGAGGTACTTTGTACTGTGCAGGATCCTGCATTAATGAGAGTCAGCTTGTCAAGTCCAGCTGTTCAGATTTACCTCATCAACTCATCAACGCTGACTACTGATTGGGCTTCTTTATTTTTATATCAGATTAATAAAATCTTTGGTTTCTTTGAATTTGACTGTTTTGAATAAGCTAGACAGCATTTTCAGAAGTAAATACCAATTTTATCATTTATAAATTAAAACTAAAACTTATTGCTCATTGTTTTTCTTTAAATAAATGTTAATAGATCCACACAAAAAAAACACCAAAACCACCATATATATATTAAGCATCATTATTTTAAGCATCATTTCTCCAGTCTTCAGATTCACACGATCCTTCAGAAATCATTCTAATATGCCGATGTATTGTCAATGTTGGAAACTGCTGTGCTGCATTTTTTTTTAAATAACTTGTGATACTTTTTCCAGGATTCTTTGATAAATAAATAAATGAATATATATATATATATATATATATATATATATATATATATAATTTTTTTAAAGAACTGCATTTATTTCAAATATAAATATTTTGTAACAATAGAGATTACTAATGTGTCGTCATCATGACGTATTCCCGGTGGTGAACGCAAAGCATTTTGGGAATCCGCGGCACAAACGCCAGGCGCCAGACTTCTTTGCATGGAGCGTTGAACGCGGTGTTCATGCCGTCTACCTGCTGTGTTATAAACTGCAATAGTCGTTCTCACGATAGAAGTGGCATATGCCACAGAATTTAACAAACCTGTACACCGTCATTATTTTTCCACGCTGAAAAACAATAAAGGGCTATCTTAAGCTTTAAGCGGTGTACAGGTTTGTTAAATTCTAACTGCATGCAGATAGATGAGAGAGAGCGAGGACTGTGGTGCTTAAAACATTAGTATACCTTCACACGGATGACAGTTTTCTGCCCCACTTTTACAATCTCCAGGTCCTGGACCCATCCATCTGGGCCTGCTGTAGCGATTTGAATTTACTGAAAACAGTGTGTGTGTGTGTACCCTTTTTTACACACACACCGTCTGCAGTGCGTGTTGCGGTTCAGGAGCCGCCCTGTTGTGCTTTCACATATGCTGCGTTTGCAGTGTGCAACTAATCCGCTGTTGTATACCACAAACACAGCATTTATTAATTATTTTTTATTTCAAATCCAAAAGTTGTTACTGAACATGGCTTGTCAGAATTGCAATTATCTTTGTAGACACTTTCAAAGATGTCAGGTTTTAACGTAGCCTTCTACATTTAAACGTTTATTCATTAATTAATTCATTAATGTTTATATAGCCTAGTACTATAGATTTAGCACACACAAGTGGCAAAACATTTAAACATAGGTTATAGCCTAAAACCACAAACATTTTAAATTAGAAACGTACAATAGGCTATTCAAAAAAAAAAAGCTGACTCTCGTCTTTTCTTTCGTTTTTAAAACTTTTTAAAAGAAATCCATATATATGGGTGCTGGAAGTTAGGCAACAGTTTGACGTCCCTTGACCAATCGCTCAGCTCGTAAGGATCCAGTCCTTTGATTCCCTTTATTTTCTCATCATATCTCGTCTTTGCATTAGGATTTAGTTTTAGGCGATATGGTCCAACAATGTTTTCTTTAGTCTGCTGCATTTTGTATGATTATATTCTGTTTTTCTCTCTCATTTTTAATTATTTTCATGCCAGAACACTATAGCCTGCTATGCAAGGCCATGTAAACGGGCCAAACATACCCACAATTCTTTGCGTTCTGATGACGTTGCCGCCCAGTTGGTCACATGTCTTAGCACTAGGCTATAACGGTTCGGTTTGGAGTCAATATTTTTTCTCTTTCTTTTTTTGAAAGAAATTGATACTTTCATTCAGGACGGATGTGTTAAATTGTTAAAAAAGTGATAGTAAAGATTTATATTGTTACAAATATAAACATATCACGTAAATCTAAATTAAAAGCACAATTTCAAACTTTTAGTTTCGTAAAGTGTGCTTAAAAATACAAAGCACATTGAAGGCTGAAATGCCCAGAACACAACATCAACAGTCTGATGACAACACAGTGCTCGTCTTGGAGATGCTATAAACTCTTGTAAACTCTATGTAGGTTGACAGCGACACTTGTAGGGCGGTCAGGATCAGCACAGGTGAACGGGCGGAGAGGGAGTGGCCATGCACGCAGGTGAACGGGAAGAAGGAAGACAGCCCGAGAGGCACGGTAAGAGGAGAAGATCCGTCAACATGTTAAACCTTTAATTATAACTTAATCTGAAAGAAGGACTCCAGGATGGTGAATTCGGGTGAGTTGGGCATCATTTACATAAGTAAGTGTTCATGTGGTGGGAGTAGCCTATATATAAACAGGTTCGCGAGCGTGGCCCGGGTGTGGTCATGTTTATCTTGATAATCAGTCATATAAAAGTCGCGCTGAATGCACTGAGTCGGCATTTCAACGGATGTCATGGAAGTATTTCTGAACAAGTAGCCTATAACATGAAGACTTTTCGATGGTTATTTCGGACCTGATCATGTCTTCATCCATCCAAAAATCTATATGTTGTGGAAGATTTGATTTCTGCTACGTAGCAATGTGTTATATATCTTGTGATGTTTTTGTTTTAATTAAAGTTATTATATCTAAAATAAAATAAAATAACTTGTGATAGCGATATTTCACTAAAAAATAAATTCCGTAATGTCGGAAAAAAGAAGCTATGTCCTAGGAATTAATTTTTTCTGGTGAGCACACACACATATATATATATATATATATATATATATATATATATATATATATATATATATATATATATATATATATTTTTTTAATGTGTACTCAACAGAAGAAATTAATTAATTAATTAATTCTGTTGAGCATATATATTAATGTGTACTCAACAGAAGAAATTAATTCCTTGGACATAGCTTCTTTTTTCCGACATTACGGAATTTATTTTTTAGTGAAATATTGTTAATATCGAAAAAGAAGCTATGTCTAGGAATTAATTTCTTCTGTTGAGCACATATATATATATATATATATTAATGTGTACTCAACAGAAGAAATTAATTCCTAGGACATAGCTTCTTTTTTCCGACATTACGGAATTTATTTTTTAGTGAAATTTCGCTATCACAAGTTTTTATTTTATTTTATTTTAGATATAATAACTTTAATTAAAACAAAAACATCACAAGATATATAACACATTGCTACGTAGCAGAAATCAAATCTTCCACAACATATAGATTTTTGGATGGATGTAAGACATGATCAGGTCCGAAATAACCATTGAAAAGTCTTCATAGAGCAGCCAACACTATAGACCAATTAATGTTTACTGAAAATATCGGGCAAAAACACCGTAGAACTGAGTAGTCTATGTGGATATAGATTCACATGGTAAGTCTTCTGAAGCCATAGCAATTGCTCCAACCGATCCAAACTCTTAGCAGTCATGCAAGTAGGCTACAGCTCCTCCACACTTGAAAAAAAGACTCAAATGTAAGAGACCGCTTGTCAATAACATATTTTTAATCAGCAGTAAAATCTGATAATTGTATTTGCTTGTTTTTTCAGTGTAAATAAGCATGTAGTCTGGGTGGTGTCGCTGGGCTTGCACTCCCTTTTGATGACTGACATTTTCGACCATTTATTTGTAATTGTATGTAAATAAAATAACAATGACGAACATTTTGATTGTATTGTACCATAAATTAAAAAAGGTAATATTGGTTTGCAACAACATGAGGTTGAGTAAATGACAATTAAACTACATGTGCAATACTGTAGGTGTTCCTGAGAGGATTATGCCCTGGGAGGGAGAAAAAGTACAAAACTGTCTAGATTTACCTCCAAAGCTGTAGGAAATTAAACCGTATAGTTGGAACACGGTCATCGAAAACTTTCAACATAGAATTTTAAATTGTGATTTAATATTTATAATATAATTTATAAAATAATATTTATCATTAATTTCTTTCGTCATTAATTTATTCACAGGTCTAAAATTATTTAATTGGCTAAAATCACTCAGATTTAAAAAAAAATCTAGTAGTCACAAATGCATGGAAGTGTCATGCACAAGTCATGGGAATTCAGGTGTGGGAACCTCCATTCATCTGACAGCATTTCATCACCTCTCTTGCTTTTCAGTGAAGTCATGGCTCATGAAAAATGACTAGTTCATCTGGATTTCATGGTGCATGCACATAGTTCCTTGATCTGATGATTTGGTGTCTGGTCTTTTATCTTCAATGACCATGCTGTTTCCATGTTTATGGTTGCTTGATATTGTGTGTGTTTGCTGTAGGTCTTTGTTGTGGCAGTCTGAAGGATGACAAGGTCCTGATGAAGATGGGTTTGGGCCTGGTGTTGGTTGGTCATGTGAACTTCTTGTTGGGGGCACTGGTACACGGAGCTGTGCTCAGACACATAAAGGTGTTCACTTGGAACCGGAAACTTGTCTACCCCATCTCCAATGTCATTGCTCTTGTGGCAGGACTCGTGGTATGTCAGTCCTCAAAGCTGTAACGTTTTGCTTTAATATTTACACATTTGTGTTACGGACATTGGATTTTGTTTTTTATTTATTATCCAGATACCAGTGGTAGATGATGCATAATGCATAGTGGTTAAAAATAGTGGGTTAATAACCAGGTGTGTTTGTTGGAACTTTAAACTACTGAATGAATCCACACTGTAATTCATACATCTGACCATGTTATAACCTGCAGGCAATTATTGGTGGAATCTCAGCTATTGTTCTCTCAAAGAACAAGAAAAACCAGCTGCTGGTGAGTAGACATCCGCACACTCAACGCTGTCCTTTTTAGGTTTATTTGCTGCCACTGCAAAACATTCACTTTAAAACAGAGTCTTTCAATAGAACAAAAAAAGTAGTATTCATGTATTATTCATTTCTGAATACATACTATCTTTGTTGCAGAGTTGGTTTCTACTCGTTGTGAGTGTCCTGGCTACTCTTTTGGGTGCTGCCTCTGCAGTGGGAATCAGTGTTGCTACAGTGAGGGCCATATATCTGGACGGGGAGAATCTGTTTGCCCAGTGCAACCTGCCTGCCAACATGAGTTTGTACAGCATCACAAATGAATGCCCCTTTGACCCCACACGCATCTATGTGAGTCAGTGTATCTTCAGTCTGATGAGTCAATCAAATGCAAACGACTGAATCTCATAAATGCCTTTTTAAGTGTTCTTGCGCCGTTTTAGTGTGCTAAGTGCTAGATGTGTGTAGGTATAAAGGTAAAAACAATGTGCAAATGTTCTTATGTTTATGCCAACTTATGAGCATGTGTACAAGCTGCTTGTTTTACTTGTATACCAGTAATTAAAATATTCCAACATTGTTTATATATATATATATTATTTAAAATTCCTCGCGGTTTGGTTTGTATCATGATTTTAGGATCACTGTTTGCATATTTGATACGTGCTATGTCCAGGGCAAAAAGGACTACTGTCAAATAAAAATAAAGAAAATAAGAACAAATAATTAACTACAAGCAACAGCACATATAAATACAATTGAGCAAACACACAAATAAAATAAACAGCTTTTCGGGTTATTCAGGTGCAGGTCATGTAGGTACAGAAATGAAATCGAGTAATCAGATGTAAAATAACATTGCATATTTCACTGTATAAATAAAGATACATTTTTATTAAAATTACAAAATTAAAATTAAAACAGTGCTGAACTTTATTACAAAAAGCACTGAACCATAAAAATGGGCTAAATTAAATAAATAGGCAAATATGAATATATTAATAAATGTGTGTTAATAGTGTTACTTTTTAATTTCAACTGAAGCAAAAAGTAACACTCTAAAAATGTTAGTAAATGTTGAAATTAACAGACAATCAACAATACTTTTACAGCATTTATTAACCTTAGTTAATGTTACAAACAGAATCTTATTGTAAAGTGTTAACATTTTATATAAATCCAAACAGTCATGCTCTAAAAGCTATTCAATCAAGAGCTGTGAGTGATTTCCTTGTTTTTTCTTGTTGTTTGATTAACATTAAAAACACATACAGACAACAGGAATATTAGGCTGCTGTCACTTTAAGACATAATGCACTGATCCAGTACAATGCTATTGCAGTCCTATACTGAAAGCCACATGCAGTCTTTCTCAACTGTTGTCCTTTTAAGGCATAACAGACTATGAATTACTAGGATACTCACCAAGACAGGCATTGCAATAATTTTGTCCAAGTGCAAGACTTGAAAGGAAACTCAATATTTGCGTGCTGTCTGATATGAGCATTATGGCACTGCATTGAACAAAGTTCACTAAGAGTGACATTTTTTGTTCATGGATGTTGTAATGTATGTACAATAGTTGAACTCTGTCTCTGTTTTATGCACTATTTTCAACAAACCATATTTATGTGTAGTCAGATTTGAGATTAACAGCGGTGCAAGTTTGTGCTGAAACGTGGGTGGAGAACTGTAGGGTTCGATCAGGCATAACATTATGACCACTGGCAGGTGAAGTAAATAAAAGATTATCTCATCACAGCACCTGTTAGTGGGTGGGATATATTAGGCAACATTTTATCATCAAAGTTGATGTGTTAGAAGCAGGAAAAATCAGCATGTGTAAGGATTTGAGCGAGTTTGATAAGGGCCAAATTGTAACGGCTAGACAACTGGGTCAGGGCATCTCCAAAACTGCAGCTCTTGTGGGGTGTTCCCAGTCTGCAGTGGTCATTCTATCAAAATTGGCCTGTGTGGTCCGATCAAACAGACCAGCTACTGTGGCTCAAATTGCTCAAGAAGTTAATGCTGGTTCTTATAGAAAGGTGTCAGAATATACAGTGCATCGCAGTTTGTTGCATATGGGGCTGGGTAGCCGCAGACCAGTCATGGTGTCGACCGCCAAAAGTGCCAACAGTGGGCACATGAGCATCAGAACTGGACCACGGAGCAAAGGTGGCCTGTTCTGATGAATCACGTTTTTTTTTACATTATGTGGATGGCCGAGTGTGTGTGTGTCACTTACCTGGGGAACACATGGCACCAGGATGCCCTATGAGAAGAAGGCAAGCCGGCGGAGGAAGTGTGATTCTTTGGGCAATGTTTTCCTGAGAAACCTTGGGCCTGCCATCCATGTGGATGTTACTTTGACACGTGCCACCTACCTAAGCATTGTAGCAGAACATGTACACTATTTTTTTTTTTTTAATAGAAACTGTATTCGCTGGTGGCTGTGGCCTCATTCAGCAGTATAATGCGTCCTGCCAAAATTCCTTCAGGAATGGTTTGAGGAGCACAACAACGAGTTTCCACAAATTCCCCAGATCTCAATCCAGTCGAGCATCTGTGCGATGTGCTGAACAAGTCTTCCCCCCACCCCCATGGGAATATGGCCATGAAGCCAGGATCTTCCTACATGTTTAAGAAATCAGGGTTTCTAATGTCAATAGGTCATACATACTTTTGGCATGGAATTTTAAAATAAAATGTCTTTATTCTCAGCTCTAAAATGCATATTTTTATTTTATCAAGTAATCACAAATGCATAGAAATCTCATGCAAAAGTCATGGAAATTCATTGGTTGGTGTTGGAACCCCATGGGACATAATGCAAAATAAGCAAGTGAAAGGTAATACAAAAAAAAAATGAAACGAAATCTATTTCTCTCTCCAGGGTACTACATTAATCCTATGGTTTCCATTGATTCTGATGTCAGTGGTGGAGGTTGTGTTCTCCTGCCGCTGTTTCTTGGCCTGCACGTCTTTCCTCCGGATGCGCTGCCCGTGGAGAAGAACTGTCGCAAGGAGGGTAAATAGACCTATATGCACTTTTCTGAAGGAAATACCAATACTCACAAAGCAGCATAAAATAAAAAAGTACAAAAGGTTGATGTTTGAAATTAGTACAATCAAGACAAATTCGATATGAAATAATTTTGGGCTACAGATTATGTTTTAATGGCATGACAGCTCCACATTAAATTTGATAAACCTTCTCTGTGTTCTCTAAATGTAATGTAAATGTTGCGGTTTAGGTGCGTGTCCAGCTGCCAGAAGAAACTGCACTGCCATCAGTAGATGATCCAAATGAGGAGGGCCCAACAGAACACCATGACCTACTTGCTGTGGCGACTAGTGAACTGTAATTTAAAAGTAAACATCACATGAACAATAGATGCTTTTCATAACTGCTGCCAAACAGTCAATGCACACAAGACGTAAAAGTGTGCTGCCCACTGAAGTGGCCAGCAGGTGAAGAGAGGCAGTGCTCTGACATCTAATGAAGCACTAATGATGAGTGTTATTCTTCGGTCTTAAAGGGCCAAACTGCGTGAGCAAGCCAAGTACTGTTGAGTTCACCATGTAAAGTGCATAATATTTTATATATTAACATCTTGAACATGTTTGATGTTTTGTTTAATGTTACATATTTTCTACACTGGAATTCCTTGTTACATTAATATAAAGTACTTTAGTGGTCGAAACTGAATTTCTGTAATTTGTCCTAATAGGAATTACAGGTCAAAATATGTCTATAAGCATTATGTCTATTCTATTCCTGCCTGCTCATCTTATTCTTCATTATATGTCAATATAATTTTTGCTAAATATTCATGCACGGTCTGATGATCAAGAATATTTTTTTCAAAGGCTGTGTGGATTGTTTCATAGGAATATAATTGGCAATGCCTGGGAAGTGATGCTCCTTGGCTTGGTAGGAATTGGTAATGGTAATTGGTAATGAGCTGTTTAAATGGATGAAATGAGACAGAATGCAGCCAGTGTATCTCTTGGACTGTTTTACTGGTTCAATAGTTCATGATGCAGTTATTTATAAAAATAAAAAAAATGACAAGAGTAGAATGCACAGAAAGCAGAAATACTATCTCAAAGGGCAAACACAAAGCAGGGCATTTATTCATGCATTGAGCGCAAACTCAGAACGGATGAATTGTAGCCAAAGTTTTTTCCCTGTTGATTTTTCCTAACTGCTAAAAGACTATGCATGCACCTGTTTATACATAATGGATTCTGTGGAAAAAGCCTGGACAAAATCCATGTTTAAACTGTTTATCATGATATTTGAAGATGCTTTGATTTGAACAAGGCATAAAATCTCAGTTTTTGTTCTTTTAACTATACTTAAGCTGTATTTTGAAATATTTTCAAATACAAGTCTTCAATGTGACCCCCGTGGACTGTGAGTTTTTTGTAATTCTGATGTAAGATGAATCTTTTCAGCAGGGCTGCTCCTGGTACTGTCTCTCTGTGGCGGTGTTAAAGTCCTCTAGAACACTGCGCAGGTACTCAAAGGTGGGCCGGTTATCTGGGCTCTCTGTCCAGCAATGTTTCATGACGTTATAGAGAGCCTCTGGGCAGTTGTCTGGGCAAGGCATGCGGTACCCTCTCTCAAGGTTTGCGATCACCTCTGGGTTTGTCATCCCTGAAAGGACAGGAGTAACAGTGTGAAATTTCACAATGCATTTCCCATTGATCCAAATGATATCAACCAGAAAGCACATTGTTACCTGGATATGGGATTCTTCCATAGGTAACGATCTCTGTCAGCAGTACTCCAAACGACCAGACATCTGATTTGATCGAGAAGGTGCCGTAGTTTATGGCCTCAGGTGCTGTCCATTTGATGGGAAACTTTGCACCTGTGTGATTTAAAGCAAAATGCATCTTTTTATGTCACTTTTAAAGTGTTGCAGCCGGACTTTCTTGCATAAAAAGAGATTTGGTGATGTAACCCTGAGGAAAAATTGACAGGACAGAACAGCATGATGCAGCTGATGTAACTTACCCTCTCTGGCAGTGTATTCGTTATTTTCGATGAGGCGGGCGAGGCCGAAGTCAGCAATCTTGCAAATGAGTTCATCAGACACCAAAATATTGGCAGCTCTCAGATCTCTATGGATATAGTTCTTCTGCTCAATGTAAGCCATTCCCTCTGCGACCTACAGGAGGCAGTAAAGTGTTAATAATATGGCTGTGTGTGATTATGGCTATGTTCAGAATACTGCCATGCTATTATTTCTTCAGTATTTAATAAGTATACCATACAAAATATTCATGAAATAATGAGGTGACAACATTTTGAGTATATTATAAAGAATAATACTGTATATCACAATGCGGTGTGCTTTACTTGTACTTTAATTTACATCGTAAACAATGAACGGCAAGTAATAAGTATCTCTTCCTTGAATCATTATTTTATCAAACTGTCAAATCACTGTAAAATACATTTTACCCTAATTACAGATATACTCCCTATTTTAATAATTTAAAATGCTATTTATTCCTGTGATGGCAAAGCTGGTTACTCAGCAGCTATGATACAGGATTATTCGATCAACAGAAATCTTTTGCAGCATTATAAGTGTCTTTACTGTCACTTCTGACCAGTTTAATGCATCCCTGCTGAATAAATGTATTAATTCCCTTTAAAAAAAAAAAAAAAAAAAGGAATTTACAACAACATGAAGTCATGTGATAGCATAGCATACTACAATAGTTTGTTGCATAAAAGTTTCACATACAATTTTTTTACAAAACCATACGCAGTAGGCTAGTATTTAATTCCGGACATAACAAATATTACACACACCGACAGAGGTCAGTTCCTGACACAGGGAGGGTCTTGCTTTAGCTTCCTTTGATTTGACATTTAACCTCCACTGCTCTACTCCACCCACACCCAGCACAAACCCATAGGTTTTATACAGAAGGTTGGTTTGCTGCTATACCTATGCCCGATCTATCATCTTTCTTATTTTCCCCATGTTTAAGCAAGTCTAGACTGATCTCAGAACAGTGATGGCTGCTGAACTTCTCAGAGGTCTACTATTTCTGACCGCACTTAGAATGAGAGGGAAGGACAATGGTTCTTCCAGATCAGCTCATTGGTGTTCCTGACATGCTCTAACACTCTTTCACATGATCTGTGATTGTGACCAGATACAATCATGGTTTCAATGTGTGTGCATTATGGAATGTCAGGGCTGCCAATATTAAAAATAAATAAATATATAAATAAACATACAAAGAAATGTAAAAAAGCAAAAATAAATAAATAAATATACATAGAAAAGCAAAAAAAACTAAAATGAATAATTATTTATACATTTATTTCCATATGTATGTATTTATTTATTTCCATATACATTTATTTATACATTTATTTATTTCTATTTGTATGTATTTCCACATTTATTCCTTTCTACATTTATTTATTTATGCTTGTATTTATTTCTATATTTATTTGTTTATTCATTTATTTATTTATGCATTTATTTCTTCCAACATTTATTCGTGCGTAGGGTAATGAGGAGGGCGGGGTTTACCTCAGACATAGCAAGCGAGCTCAGAGTAGGCGAGGGTGAAGCGTTGAGGCCACTGTGACACCTTGTAGTGTGGCCGAAATACAATACAGCCCACTGACGCTGATACCAGACCATTGCATTTTAATGTAACTTCCAAAAACAATACTGACAGCAACAGAAACAATTTGTTCTATTAAGCGGCGGTAGTCTTTGCATGAAAACACTTAAAAAGCAGAATTATATTCATAGACTGAGATGTAAAGAAACAGTGGTAGCCACTGTCTGAATGAACTGTCACTGCAGTGAAAATAGCTAAGAGTGGTCCAGACCAACCTTACGAACGAATGACTTACAGAAAGCATACTTAAGAACGTTTCGGGAAACACGTAGCATACGTTAAGGTAGTCTATAGCTACACCTTAAGGTACAACTTAAGAATGGCGTAGTTTTAAGAAGGTTTCGGGAAATCCAGCCATTGAATTATAACTCGAATAAATATATTTCTCTTAGCAAAAAGAAGGAAGATATGTAGGCTAGTATGATACTTGGATAGACACTTCACTATTCTGAAAAAAAAAAAATAACGAGATGCAAACCTGTAAATATTCAATCGACTTTTCTGAAATTCAAAACAAAATATGAATGCAATTCGTAATTTCCATTTCTGAATGTAGCTGCTATATGGTCACGCAGGTTTGTGCATTAAACTCAAAAATAGCCTATCATGTTGTTCCCCCGAACATGACCCCTTCTCTGCCAACGTTTTGAACACTTGGTCATGCGTTTATTTATTTATTTTTATTATTATTATTTTAAATAGCGCATATAGGCCTAAATAGAAATGATCAGAAACAAATCTACAGCTGAACCGCATTGTTTTGATTCAGTGTATTTTAAGGAATCAAGTAACTCACTCATTAAGACAATGACATGCTGCCACCGGCTGTCTGTTTTAGTTTCATATTAAACGTATCACTTCATGCCATTTATTTGGATTAACGTGACGTTCATACATTTAATAAAGTTGCCCCTGGACATGAGTTTATGGAAGTAGGCTAAAGACTACCACCACTTAATAGAACAAATTGTTTCTGTTGCTGTCAGTATTGTTTTTGGAAGTTACAATAAAATGCAATGGTCTGGTATCAGCGTCAGTGAGCTGTACTTATTGTATTTCGGACAAGGTGTCACTGTGGCCTTAACGCTTCACCCTCGCCTACTCTTAGCTCGATTGCTGTCTGAGGTAAACCCCGCCCTCCTCATTACCCTGCCCACGAAAAAATGTTGGAAGAAATAAATGCATAAATAAATAAATATTGAACTACATAAATGCATAAACAAATAAATATAGAAATAAATAAATGTAGAAAGGAATAAATGTGGAAATAAATAAATGTATAAATAAATAAAAGAATAAATATATATGGAAATAAATAAATACATAAATATGGAAATACATTTTTGTTTTTTTGCTTTTCTATGTATATGTATTTATATATTTATTTCTTTATTTTGCTTTTTTACATTTCTTTGTATATTTATTTATTTTTAATATTGGCAGCCCTGACATTCCATAGTGCATATGCATTATGGCTATGCTGGGCGTGATGCTAGTGTGATTTTCATTTGTTGCTACGTCGTCCATTTTTTTAATAGAGGATGTTGCACTATGACACCATGTGCATGTTTATTCAAGGAAGTGTTATGCAGACAGTCAAAAATGTGTTGTTGCCTCAGAACTGACAGGGTTGCATAAATGTGTGGGCATGCATCTCATTTCTGTGTGTGTAAACATGTAAGCATGTAAGTAGTAATTACACCAAGACCTGAATGATCTCATTCACTTTATGGAGAAGAATAGCTGAAAAATATCACACAACATCTAAGCTGATCCCTAAAGCATTTTAATGCCTCGCCTTCCCTCTTATCCTTTCCCCACCAACATTTCATTGAATATCTTTTTGAAAAACGATACCATCATTTCACATCTCCTTACATCTATCCCATGTCACACGATCCCGGTGAACCTCTGACCTGCAACACTGCTCAAAAACATCAGTGTTTTCTCTTCACACTCCAATCACTTACACACTGAGCGCATGAGACAACCTCACTATTGAAGACATTCATACCATAGTGATCAAGAACATATGATCTGACAGCCTAGTTTTTAACCCGATCAGTTGATTCTAGGAGAAAACCCAGAACTGAATCAAAGTGTAAACTCTCTACTGAGATATGACTGGCTGTCTTTGAATAGTTCATGGATTCTCTTCTGGCCAGATCTGTTTCCATAATAATTAGATGTTCTCAATGAAGCATGGAGTGTCATTAATTAGGTCAAGAGTTACTGTGACCTAAATCAGGTCCTCACGATCTATGTGTACAATATTTACAATATACTGTATATATGACTGTATACAATATATATATATAACTGTATGTTTGCCCAGGTGAAAATTAAATATACCAAAATGTATTTGAAATACATTTATTTTATGCTAAGTATACTGAAAAGACATAAACATATTTATGTACTTAATATAAATGCTCTGCAATTGTACTCTTGGTATACTAAATTGGTATAATTAAAGTCTGTGAAATTGGAACAACTAATTTTGAACTTGAAACCCCAATATGTAATTTTTCGGCACTTGAGATCACTTATTCAAAACAAAGGCTTGGCTTGATGACGCCTGGATTTCGTGGAGCTTTTATTATGCCGCAGACGAGCGCTTCTGCTTCTTCTGGACCTGTGTATGTGGGGGTACCCAGTGCTGTTTTATCATATTAGATACATTTGAGTGTGTTGAAAGTTAAGTTATAATGCTACCCTGTGCGGTCGCTCAGCGGTTACTATGAGTTACTACTACATGGCATTGATTCAACAAGGTGCTGAAAGCATTCTTTAGAAATGTTGGCCCATATTGATAGGATAGCATCTTGCAGTTGATGGACATTTGTGGGATGCACATCCAGGGCACGAAGCTCCTTTCCACCACATCCCAAAGATGCTCTATTGGGTTGAGATCTGGTGACTGTGGGGGCCATTTTAGTTTTAGTGAACTCATGGTCATGTTCAAGAAACCAATTTGAAATGATTCAAGCTTTGTGACATGGTGCATTATCCTGCCGGAAGTAGCCATCAGAGGATGGGTACATGGTGGTCATAAAGGGATGTACATGGACAGAAACAATGCTCAGGTAGGCGGTGGCATTTAAACGATGCCCAATTGGCACTAAGGGGCCTGACGTGTGCCAAGAAAACATCCCCCACACCATTACACCACCACCAGCCTGCACAGTGGTAACAAGGCATGATGGATCCATGTTCTCATTCTGTTTACGCTAAATTCTGACTCTACCATCTGAATTCTCCTCTGACCTCTAGCATCAACAAGCCATTTTCGCCCACAGGACTTCCGCATACTGGATGTTTTTTCCTTTTCAAACCATTCTTTTTAAACCCTAGAAATGGTTGTGCGTGAAAATCCCAGTAACTGAGCAGATTGTGAAATACCCATACAGGCCCGTCTGGCACCAACAACCATGCCACGCTCAAAATTGCTTAAATCACCATTCTTTCCAATTCTGACATTCAGTTTGGAGTTCATGAGATTGTCTTGACCAGGACCACACCCCTAAATGCATTGAAGCAACTGCCATGTGATTGGTTGATTAGATAATTGAATTAATGAGAAATGGAAAAGGTGTTCCTAATAATCCTTTAGATGAGTGTACAGTGATCATACTATCCTTACTAATAGTGATATTAAACACATTTTAGGCTTACTATTAAGAAATGTACATTGTGCAATAAAGTAGTACTCCAAATAAAGTTTAATTATAATATTTATATCAGTACGTCTTAAGTGATATGTCATTAAATATGTTAATGGATTTGTAGTATGCTTAGTATGAAATAAACATTTTGGTATACATTTTTTATCACTAGGGTGGACTGTGAATGTAAATGTAATGCCAGTAAGAAATAAAGCCTGATTGGCATCTATTTGTGTGTGTGTGTGTGTGTGTGTGTGTGTGTGTGTGTGTGTGTGTGTGTGTGTGTGTGTGTGTGTGTGTGTGTGTGTGTGTGTCTGTGTGTTATTGCGTACAGTGTATGTGAACACATTTACATTGTCTGTTCATCCAGTTGGCTTATAGATTGGCTTGGGTAGTTGTTGTTGTGTTAAGGTGTCTAGACTCGTTCCATTACACACAGTTGTGCTCATTGTTAACCATGAGATTAGGAAGCAGAACAGCAGCTGAGTAATGCTGCCATCACCAGTTTAGAGACAGTGGTCAAATAGAGGAATGAGTGATAAACAGAACATGCAAGGGTCTGAAATGTAGACTTGAGCTTGTGAGTACAAACGTGGGTCAGTTATGTCTCACCCCTGATGTTTTAAATGCAGTATTGACAACAACAACAACAAAAAAAAGAAAATTTTTATATGGTCAGATGCAGCCTACCTGGGCGGACATGTCGATCAGCATATTGATGGTTAAATTAGATCCTTCTGATGTCTTCAAAAAATCAACCAGGCTGCCTAAAACCAGAGTCAACATGACATTTTAACATACATATATTTTATATACAGCAAAACAAGCTATGACAGATTTTAACTATAAAATGTTAAATATGCTCAAAGAACTAAATCGGCTATGAAAAGTCAACAGTTAGCGCTAGTGAGATTGTCCAGGGTATTTTCCACTCCCAGCATGCACTGCAATCGACTTACTTTGATTTTTAAAAATGTATTTATAGTTCGTAAGTCTGTCTTGTCTTCAGCAGCTTTTTTTAAACATTCTTTAACCACAACTGAATGTTACCGGAAGCACACTCTCCATCAGTCATTTCAGTTCAAAGGCAAAAGGAAACAGCATCTAGATGAATGTTGTTATTTTGGTGCTTAAAACTTTCTGTAAGCTCTTCTTAAAGTTTGCGAGGAGCGCAAACAACGCCACTCAGATTAGATCCAAGAACTAGAACATAACAACCGCAGGAAATTAGTGCAGCCAGTTTGGATCAGCCGCTGAGACGCTTGGTGTTAAAGGCCAAAGTTGTTGCTTTTGAGACGACAGGCTGTGTTGGAAAAAGAAGAACTGACTGACCCTGAAGGAAATTCCCACAAAGGTGCAGCGGAAAATGCTTCGTTAGGAACTCCAATAACATGAGCCGTACACATTCCTTTGATCTCAGATCACATTAGGGTGTAAAATTCAAGGTCGTGCCTTAAGTTTAGATGAAGTTCCAGTGTTTTGAATCATTCTGTCATTGTCTCCATTGTTAAAATGACAGAGGGGCGGGAAAAGGGCACATCAACCTCTTCTTTAAAATAACAACACAGACAACAATTGTACTTTTAAATACATCACATGGATCCAAAGAATTGGGAGGTTTTTACAAGCTGAGCATAGTGTTCAATCAGCTTCCTTTAAGGGAACACAAAGCAGGACCATTCACAAGCTGCGCCACCAGCGAGCTGACGTTATAGTAACATGGCTGTTCCTCTTAGATTCTTTTGTTACTGTCGCCATCAATATGACATTCTGTAGCCCCAACAATCCTCTTAAGGGCAATGAGACCAACAAACAATCCATACTAGGTTACATATGAAATAACATGCATTGGAATATGCCTTTGATGATGACCCGAGGTGCTATTGTTGCATTAAAAAGAGAAAAGATAGGGTGTGGAGGTCTTTTCTGTGAACACCTGTGACCATGGTGACCATTTATGAGTCTGATTTGTTGTAGTGAGTTTCTGGGTGGTTGGCTCGAAATTAGAAAGCATTCCCGATACTAGCCTATGGAACAAAGACTTTCTTTCTATACCTCACATTGAGATCTGCCATTCCCTTCTCTCTCTCTCTCCCTTTTATTTGTTCGCCTGCTTTCTCACTCAGTCTCTTTTTAATGTGATGGAATTCACGCTATAACTGTGACCCTGCTTTCTATGTGAAGCCTGTTTTGATGGTGCTGTGCATTGTTCTATGTAGGTTGTTCTATATGCTGTGTCTGTATAAGGGTTTTATTATGCATTAGTAGTTAGAGAAACATAAAGCAACAGCTGCAGCTATAAAGATCTTTAGCTCCTCTGAGACAAACTGCTGTAACGGTGCATTTGCTTCTCAGGATTAAAGGTTTCTCAGGACAACATTGCAAAAAATAAAAGGGAACCAAACAATATTATAACATCTCAAGGCTTTAAAGGATTAGTTCATCTAGAATTAAAACTGTCATTGTCGTGCTTTAAACCTGTATGGTTTTCTTTCTTCAGAGGAACACATTTTTCTCTCTGAAGGAGTCATTTTGAGGAAGGTTCACGCTGCACTTTTCAATGAAAGTGAATGGAGACCAACAGCTGTCAAGCTCCAAAAATGACAGAAAAATTCTAAAAGTGCCATAAAAGAAGTCCTTAGAACATTTTCAATTTCATTTGAAGTTGTTTAATTCTTTTTTTTTTTGAGCTGGACAACTCTGAAAGTTGAAAAAAGCAGCATAAACATTCTGTTAAACATCTTTGGTGTTCTACAGAAGAAAGAAAGTCATATGGGTTATGAACATCATGAGGGTTAGTCAATTTTTCGGTGAACTAATACTTAGGAAGAAAGGAGTGGAAACAGAGATGGAAAATAAAACGTTTTTTGAAAAAATGGGACTTCTGAAATGTGCATCAGACCTGAGTATTACAACAACAAGAACAACACAACTAAAATAGAATGATGTGACTTGGACATGTGTTCTACAAAACTGAAGTGGGTCATTTTATGTTCTAGAACACTCAAGGTGGGAATGTCAGATATGAAACACAAGCATGCTTTTACAAGAGGGTTACGAGAGACGTCAGAACCACTTAGTGAACAATGACAGGCATTATGAAGGAATAAACATCAGGGCTGTAACTACCATAGATATTGATGGAGACATGTCCCCCCAAATATTCAGACTAGTGGTTGAGCTTTACTGTAGTTTCTTGAGTTTATACTGTAAGTTTTAAATGTGGTCCCTGTCCCTCCTTAATCTTAAAGAGTCAGTAAGATATATTTTTATAGTGCTTTTTTTTAAGTTTGTGTTTATACAATATATGTATGTACTGTGTATAATGTATATTTGAATACACACACATACAGTGGGTACGGAAAGTATTCAGACCCCCTTACATGTTTCACTCTTTGTTATATTGCAGCCATTTGCTAAAATCATTTAAGTTCATTTATTTTCACATTAATGTACACACAGCACCCCATATTGACAGAAAAACACAGAATTGTTGACATTTTTGCAAAAAAAAAAAAAAACTGAAATATCACATGGTCCTAAGTATTCAGACCCTTTGCTCAGTATTTAGTAGAAGCACCCTTTTGATCTAATACAGCCATGTGTCTTTTTGGGAAAGATGCAACCAGTTTTTCACCCCTGGATTTGGGGATCCTCTGCCTTGAAGGTCCTCTGCCTCCTTGAAGATCCACTCCAGTTCTGTCAGGTTGGATGGTAAACGTTGGTGGACAGCCATTTTCAAGTCTCTCCAGAGATGCTCAATTGGGTTTAAGTCAGGGCTCTGGCTGGGCCATTCAAGAACAGGCACAGAGTTGTTGTGAAGCCACTCCTTTGTTATTTTAGCTGTGTGCTTAGGGTCATTGTCTTGTTGGAAGGTGAACCTTCGGCCCAGTCTGAGGTCTTAAGCACTCAGGAGAAGGTTTTTGTCCAGGCTATCCCTGTACTTGGCCGCATTCATCTTTCCCTCGATTGCAACCAATCGTCCTGTCCCTGCAGCTGGAAAAACACCCCCACAGCATGATGCTGCCACCACCATGCATCACTGTTGGGACTGTATTGGACAGGTGATGAGCAGTGCCTGGTGTTCTTCACACATACCGCTTAGAATTAAGGCCAAAAAGTTCTATCTTGGTGTCATCAGACCAGAGAATCTTATTTCTCACCATCTTAGAGTCCTTCAGGTGTTTTTTTAGCAAACTCCATGCAGGCTTTCATGTGTCTTGCACTGAGGAGAGGCTTCCGTCGGGCCACTCTGCCATTAAAGCCCCGACTGGTGGAGGGCTGCAGTGATGGTTGACTTTCTACAACTTTCTCCCATCTCCCGACTGCTTCTCTGGAGCTCAGCCACTGTGATCTTTGGGTTCTTCTTTACCTCACTCACCACGGCTCTTCTCCCCCGATAGCTCAGTTTGGCCGGATGGCCAGCTCTAGGAAGGGTTCTGGTCGTCCCAAATGTCTTCCATTTAAGGATTATAGAGCCCACTGTGCTCTTAGGAACCTTAACTTCAGCAGAAATGTTTTTGTAACCTTGGCCAGATCTGTGCCTTGCCACAATTCTGTCTCTGAGCTCTTCAGGCAGTTCCTTTGACCTCATGATTCTCATTTGCTCTGACATGCACTGTGAGCTGTAAGGTCTTATATAGACAGGTGTGTGGCTTTCCTAGTCAAGTTCAATCAGTATAATCAAACACAGCTGGACTCAAATGAAGGTGTAGAACCATCTCAAGGATGACCAGAAGAAATGGACAGCACCTGAGTTAAATATATGAGTGTCACAGCAAAGGGTCTGAATACTTAGGACCATTTGATATTTCAGTTTTTCTTTTTTAATAAATCTGCAAAAGTATATACAGTACACACATATATATTATGTTAACACAAACTTCTATTTTTTATATAATCATTTTGACAGAACACATTTTTATTTAACATGGATCATATTAAATTGACTAAAAGTTTTACATTGTTAATCCCCCAAAATATTAAAGGACTAGATCTTTATTTACAAAATATTAATGTCCAACACTCGTTCACAAGAGCACCACGACGCATGCTTGTTGTGTTGACACGAGAGTAGAAGTTGTTACGCAAACGCCCTTTTGGAGATTAATATTTTTTTAAATAAAGTGGTAAATTATGTTTGTCTTTTCACGAACAAAGCACTCGCATCTCTTCATAAAATGATGGTAAAACCACTGGAGTCACATGGATTACTTTAATGATGTCTTTACTACCTTTCTGTGGCTTGAAAGTTGTTGTTGCGGCTGTCATTGGAGGGACAGAAAGCTCTCTCCGATTTCATTAAAAAGATCTTCATTTGTGTTCCAAATATGAACTAAAGTCTTATGGGTTTGGAACGACTTGAGGGTGAGTAATTAATATCAGAATTGTAATTTTTTAGGTAAACTAACCCTTTAAGTAACACAACTGTTTTTAACTGTGATAATAATAAATGTTTCTTGAGCACCAAATCAGCATATTCGACTGACTTCTGAAGGATCATGTGACATTAAATGCAGCCTTGGTGAAAATAAGAGACTTTCTTTGAAAGGTAGTATATGTTGTTGCTAAATATTTATTTTAAGAATAAACAGGGGAATGTAAGTGTTGTATTTTAACAAAGATGCATGTATAATCATAGTTAAACTTAAAATCTTCATAGCTGTGCATTCGTCCATATGAGAAAAAGAGGCAGACCACATGTCTGTAAATGTAGAAACACTGCGGCCAATGAAAGATGTTTGATGTTGCGCCGCTGAGAATCATTCAGGTGAGTAAGGGACGCATTTTCAGTATCTTCAAAGCCATGAGGAAGCTTTGTTTTCATAGAGCGGACACTACTGTGGAACTGCTGTGGGCTACACACACTAAAACAAGACAGTGATCATGGCCCTGATACTACTCAGACTTGTTAGATCATGAAACCCTGTTGAAAGTTTAAATGGAAGTCTCTGTGCTTTGTAAAGAAAGTTCAGATGAAATGCAGGGATGAATCATTTAGTACTATGAATGCTTTGTCATTTCATTGAACTCTCCCCTCCTTTGTTTGTGTGAGTGTGTAAGTGCATTTTCATGTCTCACCGTTCTCCATGTACTCTGTGATGATATAAATGGGCTCCTGTGTAACCACAGCGAAAAGTCGCACCAGTCGAGGGTGCTGCAGGGTCTTCATCAGGTTTGCTTCAGCCAGGAAAGCACTGATGGACATGGTACCTGTCTTGAGACTCTTGATAGCCACTCGACGGTTGTTGTTATACAGCCCTATAAACAGAGAGGGAGAATAGATGATTAATGTCTTATTTTAATGGGGTAGTTCACTCATGTGAAAAATCCATCATCAAATTTCTCATGTTGTTACAAACCTGTATGACACAAAAGAGGAATGTTGCTAAGCAAACAGTAGTGTTGCCCATTGATTTCCATTGTATATGTACAATAATATATTTTGTTTTTCAAAGTCTTTTGGAGCATGAGGGTGTGTAAATCCTAATAAAAATTGAGCTATCAGTTTTAGACTCAAAAATCTGATTTTCACAGATAAACATGCAGCAGCTCATTCACCAAGAATGATTTACTTCACACTTATCTATTTCATTAATCTTTCTGTTTAGATTACACACTTATAAAAGAATTTAAAAATGTGAAAACTACTGCTACTTCCTTATCATGAGAATGTTTTTGTTTTTAAAGAGTTGTGCTGCGTGTGAAATTCACAATGTTTTCCTTCATCGAGTTTCTTTGGATTCAAATTGTCTGACTGCTTGATAACCGGTTGACTTTCCTTCTATGGGGTTGATTTGTGTGATGTTATCTCACAAATGAAAATGACTGAGGTTTAATGAACAGAACGGTCCATTGCACGGAACAGTTCTTTCATTTGAATAAAGAAAGTCATTCACTGCAAAAACAAAACAAAATGGCAGCTATGATGTGGGCTCTCGCGGTCACGGAGCTGACAGGCTGAGAGGGTAACAAGTCAGTTGCTATGGCAACCAGGGACAGGAAGTGGTAATATCTAAAGCATTGATGTGACTCCGACAGTTCTATTTTTAGGGTCAACACAAGACAGGTGTGATTTTACTGCTGTAGTTTGTTTGTTCGAAAATGGACACATTTAAATCTTCTCGACATATGAATATATAACACGTGAGTGTAGGCCATAAATGATGATGTTACTCTAATCACAAAACTGCAGCATCCTGTTGGTAACTAAACAAAAATATGCATAATTAATATCCTAAATAATATTCTAGATCAGTGGTTCTTAGGGACTGGGTCCCATTACAGGGACTCAGCAAAGTTCTGGAGGAGCAGCAAGATGAGTTAAAAATAGTTAAATATATTTTTTTAATAATTTAACTCTTATCTAAATTAAAAAAATTTAAAAATTCAATCAAATTTATTTTGTCCCCCCTCAATAGCTATTAATCTTATTGAAGTACATACAGTTCTTGTAACTTCTGTAATCAAAAAATTAATTAGTCACCATGAAATCATTATTGACAATTCCTATTTTTCTATGGAATATTACAGTATTTATTATAAGTAATTTATCCGTGCACATAAAAAATTTGTCTCGCAATAATTCCCCTCCCTCTTGCAATGGCATATCATCTCTTCTCTCCTGATGACATTTTTCGACAGAAGCATAGCAGGACAACAATCTCACTCACATGAGATCACAGCTATAGCAAACCACAACAAACTAATCAATTCTCCATGGACAAAATCTAGTTTTTTTTGGTAAGAATCGGAAAGAAAAGACCATCATAACTTTAGTTACAGGATGTCTATAACATATTAATACTACCAGTTTCTGTATGAAAACAAGCAGCTTTATCATAATTACAGCATGAAAAATGAAAATATCTTAGCCTTTGAATTTTGTGTTGGACAACAAGACAACATTTTTGTCTTAACGGTTGAGAACCACTGTTCGAGATAGATAAATACAATTGATACCACAAATGTGTTCATTTAACCCAAAATTCAGCTTCAAAAGTTATTTAAGGTAAGTTCCGAATACCTGTTGTTAGTTGTGTTGTGTGTAAGAGTGAGTTTGAGGCGCACACCCATGTGTATGAGTGTTTTCAATGCTGAACATGTGTCATGAGATCAGGGCTTTTCAAACTTTATGATGCCAAGGATATGATGCCCCAAATATGATGAACCTTTTATGAGGGACCCTCTTCCTAAAATCCATCTATATATTTTATGTATGAAAAAACTTTTAAACTGTTAGATAAATAGTAAGTGTGACATTATAAATACAACATATTGTTTCTAAACTTAAATCGGCTATACTTAATGTTGGATGTATTTGATTGTTAAGTCTGATGTCCCACGGCAGTGCCTCCGGGTCCAAAAGCTATCTCATACCACAAGAAAAACAACAAACAGCGCTAATATACACACACAATTATGGTGTAATACTACATCAACAACAAAAATAATAATCATAACCTTTATCTCCATACCAAAATATCAGATAGCCAGACAGTGATTCATCTTTTATAAATAGTTCAAATATTAATATCTGTGACGCTGTGAGCACAGAGACTGGTGTATAGACTGTAAGTATTTAAAATGTTTAACTTTTTTAAATGTTTGATGTTCAACATGAATAAATAGCACTCATAAACGCCGTTGATGGGGACCCACTTTATATTAGGTGTCCTTAACTACTATGTACTAACATTTTAATTAATAATTTGATACATTGCACTTATTGTGTACATACATGTTTTTACATTGTACTTACATTTGAAAAAATACCTGCATGTAATTACATCTGTAATTAATTTCTGTAGTTACATTTGTAATTACACAGTTGACACTTCCCTTACACCTAACCCTACCCTTAAACTTACCCATCCCACCACACCTGTCCCTAAACCTACCCATATCCCTCCTCAATATCAGCAAAGGTGTTTTGCAACACAATATGAACACAGCAAGTACATTGTACTTATTTTTTTATGTAAGTACATAGTAGTTAAGGCCACCTAATATAAAGTGGGGCCAGCGGACTTAACAATAAACCTGAAGAAGAACATTTTCAATTAAAAATGATTTGTGAAAGCAACTTTAGCAACAAATATATGTAAGCAGATTACGTACTGCATTAAGAATACTGCCTTTCAACCCCAGTGAACAAGATAAAGGGGACTAGAGTGAGAAAAACTCACTAAAGATACAAAACAAACATTTACAATTCTGGAAAATATATATACAGCAAGAAAAGAGAGAAACATTTAGAAATGAAACTTGGTAGACTTTATCCATTTTTGCTTTGTCTTTTTATTCTCTGAAATTTTTTGAGGACCCCTTTAGAATCTTCTGGAGGACCCCAGTTTGAAAACCCCTGTGTTCGGTCACAGGATGAGCGAGACCAAAACGCTGAATCTGCTAATTTACAGTGCTCTGACTGGCTTCAATGCTGAACATTTGTCAAACGTTCCAACAAGTTTACTGTATTTACAGTTCTGACATGCCAGGCGGTTGCTGAGACACACTCATAGAACCAGAAAGAGCAGCACATACACACTAGCCTGTAGATGCATGTTTATCTATACCCTTTTATGATGGTCCAAATCACAATGTTTGCTCATGCTCGAAAACATTTCCAGACAAGCACAGACAGACCTGGCCAGGCACAACACCTGGATGCTGAAATGCTTTTTTTTTTTTTTTGTGGTTTGTTTATTCTTATAATGGTGTTCCAAGTGGTCTGACATGGTCTCAATATCCATAACAATATGTGAAAAAAATGCTTTATAAAGTGACTTTGAATCGTTCATCATTAATCCCCACTGTAAAAATAGACTCCATTCTGTAAATAGGAAGTAAAAGGCTTCTTACCCATCCATACTTCTCCAAACTGCCCTTGCCCCAGTCTGCGCTCTAGAATGAGAGACTCACGGGGTACTTCCCACTCATCCTGCCACCAGGGCTTCTGAGGGACTCTGGTCTGACAGGGTTTTACCAGGCGGGTGCACAGTCCATCAGCTTCTCCTGCACAGAAAGATAAACAAATGGTTTAATATAATGACTGAATTAGTCTTATGTCTTTTATAAGTAACCTGGCAACCGATTTGTCTAAGGCACAAATGAACACCCGAACATACGTGAATAATGTTTGACCAGCTCTGAGAGGGAACTGAAGGAGATCTTGGTGGTGATGTAGAATCCGCCTGCGTCCAGGTTGCGGATTCTGTAGTGCTTGATGATGTCACCCTGTGTGTGGTCAAGGTCTCTCACAGATAGGGAAAAACTACCTGAGGCACCAGAACAAAAAGAAAATCAAGATTTAGAGGCTTCCAAGTACACATACAGTCACACATCTACCTTCACAACACTGAGAATTTATAGACTGGAGTCATTTTATAGTTAATGACATGTAAAAAAAAAAAAAATGTGCTAAAATTTACCCTTGAGTTATCCTAAAAAGTTTCCTGACACAATAACTTATTTAAAAGATATTTTAATATTTTTATTTTTTTATATTTTTTAAATTAATATATTATTATATGGTAGGCCTACTATGGTAGTCAATGGTTGCCGAGATCTGCTTGGTTACAAACATTCTTCCAAATATCCTCCTTTCATACAGGTTTCAGAAATTCATACAGGTTTGTCACAACTTGAAGGTGAGTTCATTTTGGGGTGAACAATCCCTTTAAGATTTTTTATTATTTATTATTTACTTTTTTAATTTTGATAGTGAAACTAGAAAAGCTAAATATTGCAAAAGCAAAATCCTGATGTTTTCAAGCCCCCCATAGCCTAAGGAACGCGATTTAAACCAGAACACTCTTTAAACCGAGCACGATTTCAGTTGGGACACAATTTCAACCGCTAGCCTCCCTGAGAAATAAAAAAGCCCCCTGGAAGTTATGTGTCCTGGGGCTGGGACTTTCTGATGTACCCTCATGCTTTTCTCTTTGCTTTTGTTGTTGTGTGGGAAGCAATGCGTAGTTTCATACCTGGTGTGGTCTCACTTTCTCTGATGAGGAAGGAGCCCTGCGTGTTACCAGGGGCCAGTAATTGCCTCATGGCGTCGTTCCTGGAGAGATTTTTAAAAAACCACCTGCAACACAACATTATTGTCATTTTATGAGGGCTTTGACACGTTAATTATCTCATTTGGATCATTTATTCTGGATGTAAAGATACAGGGTTGGGGCGTTTCACTCCTCCCACGATGAAACACTGAAAATCTTAGAGCTGAGCATATGCAGAAATGTGGCGTCAGCAGGTACTAAAGTGGTTTAGCATAGTGATGCTCAGAAACTTTTTTTTCTTCTCTTTCCATTACTAAATCATCTGTCATAAGCGACAAGGGATACCCTGAATTAATCAACCTTTTAGCCACAGTTGTGGCGGCATTTCCCAAAACTCATTGTGGGGAAACTGATTTGATCTTCCTCGTTCAAAAACTCACACCAGCTGATCTGCATACATACATTTAATTGTGCTTGTGTGGATTTGTTTGGATATACATGAGTGTGTGCGGTTGACCATTACATTACTTACGGTTCTGTCTCCATGCTATTCAGTTTTGCTACAAAATTCTGTGGTATGTATCCCTTCTGCCCGGTAAACAGAGACTCCGCCATGTACCATTCAGGATCATCGCTAAGAAACGCACATATACACACTCATTATAGTTCATACCAGGACAGTTTTTTAACCACACACAAACTGAAAATGAGGAATCCCTGACTGTAAGTGACATTCAGTTCAACCCAAAAGTCAACCATGTTTAGATAATCTGCAGAGAGTGTCCATCTCTTTTAACATAGGCTTTGCTTACGTATTTAGGACTTTCATCTTCTCCCCTTTCTCAAACCCAAGGTCATCGCTGTGGCATGGCTCATATTTGTATATGGCTACCACCAGGTTTTCTGGAATAAACAGATGACAAAAGTGAGCTATCTAAAACACATTAAAGAGAAAAAATGTAGGACAGGTGTTTAACATATGAGCTCACCTGGAAGAGGAGATGACGGAGGAGGTGTGTACTGGGACGGATACGGAATCAGAGGATCAAAGTTCTGTGTGTGAGAGAAGACAAAACAATGTCAAAATCAAGTATGAATAAAAACCTATTCATAAAAATGTGTAAGCTATATACACACACACATATATATATATATATATGTATATGAATATATATATATGTATATGAATATATATATATGTATATGAATATATATATATATATATATATATATATATATATATATATATATATATATATATATATATATATATATATATATATATATATATATATATATATATATTATAAAACAACTACCACAGTAAAAGAAAGCATTCCATCATTCTCATTATGCAATAACGACATGTACTGTTCTCTTTCATTTCTAATCTTCTTCAATAAAAACAAATCACAAGGAAATGTGCCTCAAATTTAGCCAGAAGTTTTAGTCTCCAATTGATTACCAACACAAAGGCTCATTTCCCTCAAATTATGTAACCCTGAGTGGGTTGACCCATCTGAAGAATGAGTCACATCAACACAGACGGATCAAATGAATTCATATATTTTTTTCTTAGAATACACATTCACAAAAGAATGTGTATGTGAGCCTAATTTATTCAGAAAATGAAATGCAATAAATCATTTTTAACTAAACTAAATTAAACATTGTGCCATTTCAGATTTAAATGTCTCCTGAAAACACATTCTGTTTCAGCTTCAGCTAGGCTGATCATTTATCAAAACCATTTTGTATTGCATTCATGTTTTTGTGTGTGTGTGTCTGTGTGTGTTGTGGAGAAACAGCATGTCTGACACAAATTGTGTGATTATAACACATTAATCTGTAAAATACTTAAACACTTTCTGTGTTGAAAGGGGATAATACACTGGCTGAGTTAAAAGTAACACAAAATGTGTAGATGTGTTCAAATATATCACAGGTTGTGTTATTTTTATCACATCAGTTTTAAGAGTGTCGGTCAAGCGGTCGTCCATATTTGACCATGTTTAGAAGACCTACTGAGATTGTCGGTCTGGCCTTGCTTACGCATTTAGGATTTTCATATTCTACCCCACTCAAACCAAAGGTCGTCATTAATCAGTATCATAAATCATTTTCCACAGTTTTCCAAACTAAACTAAATTGAACATCATGTCATTTCATATTGAAAGATCACCTGAAAACACACATATTCCATTTCAGTTTCAGCTAGGCATTTTTCAAAAATGTCTTTTGCAGTTTGTGAGACATTGTTGTGTTTTGTCTTATGGTATAAACCACAGAAATTTGTATGCATGTCTTTAGTGTAGAGAATGGCTCCACCACTTCCTTTCTCTCTCGTCTCCCTACATATTTAGTGACTTTTATCACTGTCTCACATTACAACCTGCCTGTTTTTAGCCGTCTCATAAGACTGGAACAATATATCAAATAAAATACAAAAAAACTGACACATTATCTAATGCTCAGTGTGTGAATTATTCAATGACTTCCGTACAGGTATTTTTTGTGGGGTGCAAAGATCTTGTTTCTTCAACCCAAATATCTCGTAACAAGCCTAGCACAGATAACTTAACTGTACACGATCTTAAATATGCCTAGTAAACAAACCACTAAATAGACATTTCAGTGGTTCTCAGAAGCGGAAGTCTCCATATATCTGTAAAGTTATATAGGTGAACGGGAAATGACAGCAAATATAATTTTAAAAGAAAAAATTAAGTTTCCGCGATAGCGTTTCAACGAATTTCCATAAAGAGTCAAACTTGAAGAGAGAAAGATGTCAAATGTTTAAATATGAAAATATTTTAAAAACGTTTAAAAAATTTTTGCTATGTGCTTTGTCGCTATACCTTACGATACTTTTTCCCTTCTGCTTTGAAACAGATCCTGAAAGAGTCAAGATACAGTTGCTACGGTTACAAGCCAAGTACATTTACATTTTTCTTGCGAGCATCTGTTTAACCCTAACTAATTCATAATTTAACTTTTTGGTATTGATATATACGTGCATGTAAAAAAGAAACAGAGAGAAGTATAATGTGTAGCTAACTGTGACAATATTGTCTTCAGCAGAGACAGACGTAGCCTACCTGACTGGCTGGAGGCTTTGGACAGTTACATTGTTCACACCATTCATCTGGATGGTAGGAAAATTCGTCATCAGGATCAAAAGAGCCGCAGTTCCCCATATTTGCTGAGAGAAAACAGTGACAACTGTAATAATTATGACTGTATTATATATATATATATATATATATATATATATATATATATATATATATATATATATATATATATATATATATATATATATATATATATATATATATATATATATATATAAATCAATCATGGATACATTGGATCATGGATACAAATCATGGATACATTCATTGGTAGTGCATCGATCTAGCTCCTGTCAAACAAAAGCGGTTACGTAGCTAAATACTAAACAAATAGCCTAAGTTTTATTTGTCTAATATTTGTTGACATGCATTCTCTTTGAGTTTACTGTAGTTACATTAAATAATGTGTAAAGTACACTGTTTTATCAGGAAAATAAAATGGAAAAATGTATAAAACATTCAGCTTATATGTTTAACAATTAATTTGTATCCGTAGGGTAAGACAAACTGTTCTGTCTGTAAAAAAAAAGAAAAACAAGTTTGGGACCAGATCGTAAGGAGGTTAATCCTCTTAAAGAATTCTAGACACACTTTTTCCAACTCACACACTAAGTTTCAGACAGTATTCGTAATGAACGAAGGGATTTGGGTTACAGTGATCCGTAGCATATCCATGTGTGTGTTTTTCACTTGGCTTGAACATATTGTGTTTTGCATTACGAATATTGAACATTCCTTGTAAAAAAAATCCCTGTACATAATGTTTGTATGTAAGATTGCACTGTACTGAAGTTTATCCATATGTAAACACACAAGCCCAAAAGCACTTTCATTCCCAGTAAGCAGATAAATAATCAAGAGTTAATGTGCTAACATGATGTGTATGTCTCTGTAGGGTTCGGGCCCGTGAGAAACTGTGTTGTTGGGTCAGGAAAAGAGCAACCCCCAAACTGAACACTGTGAGCTCCTGGGACTGTGAGCTGTTTGGGAGAACAGCCCAAATCAAAGCAGGATCTCTAAACAGAGACAAGACTTTCCACTGACCTCCGGCCTGTACCTGACCCGACCAGTATCAGCGCAAACAAGTCTCGAGAGATGCACGGCAAGCTCAAATGTTTTGGGTTCAGATTGATTTATGAAGAACATTATAGTTAATAACATGCATTTAAAGGGCTAGTCAGTGTTGTTTTGGCTTTACATGGACAAAAAAAAAATATTTTTTCCAAAATATCTTTTGTGTTACGCAGGACAAAGAAAGTTAGATGAACGACATGAGGGTGAGTAAATGATGAAGGATGGTTTTGTGTTCATTTAGGCCTCCAGATTCTCCTGTTACAGTGTGTTTTTATAGATTTAAAATGAAGTCAAAGAGATCGAAGGCCTCTGGAATCCCACTGACACAATCACAGGTTTTTCATATAACGCTGTGCACTGTCTCAACATTATGCTGGAGAGCAAAAAAGGTAAAGAGGTTGAGACACGAGGGATACATTTCACTGAATCATACCAAACAGTTAAGCCAAAAAATATGTTTGGATCTTAGTCTTTATTATATACTGAACTGTTGTGTTATATGTTATTTTATTTTACCTCAATGTTTTTAGCGGTTGTCCTGCACAAGAAAAGTGTACTATTTATGTCTTACACTTTCCCTAATAAATACATAAATGATAAATTATCTTACACATACATCATGATAGTTTGATTTGGATTAGGAATAAGGAAGGATTGTAATTTGAAAATGAAAATTAAAGTGACAGCCTTAAGCTAGTAGGAAGGCAGGGATTTTCCTTTTTATAGTAGTTGCCCCAACATTTATTAAAATGGCCTTTTTTTAAAAAAAGAGAGAAAAAGCCAGCAATGTTAATCTATGCAAATGTTCTATTTTACTGATTTAATATTAATAGTATGTCAAAACTCCCACCGAGTGATTGAGTCAAAATATAAATGTAAAATCGTGCAATTTTTCTTGACTGGCCTTGAGGTGGAATACGAAAACTAGTAATGACATACATTATATTATCACTATCATATTTCCTTTGTGAATTACTTTGCAAAAATAAATTACAAAAATTACGCATTTTGATCGCTAAGGAGCCGTGCATAGATATGATTTCAATCCGAACACACTGTAAAATGTACTTTTTTATAATGTTCTTTTTTTCTATTTAGCAAATATTATGAGCTCATCTTAAAACTCTTTTTGATATATCTTGTTTATATCTTAAGCCTTATAAAATTATTTTTATGAGTATAATCTGCTCCATCTCAGACTGTCTCGGGCTTTAGTTTTAGCTTGTAAAGTCTCATACAATAGATCATTTATTCATTTAAAATAGACTGCTTGAGAGAACCAGTCTGATACTCATTAAAATGCATCTGGGCCTTGGTTTAAGTGAAGAAAAAGTAGCACGCTGGTAGTAAAACTCACCTTTTCTGTCGACAGAAGATGCTGATATCAGTGATGGGCCAGTTCAGCAGGCATTGCCATGTCGTTAGCTTTATATTTTATGAAGAACACATTTTGCCACAAACAAACCAACAAGATATGTAAAGCTTTGTCGTGTTCCAATGACATGTGCTGCAAAAGTTTCAAGTTGTGAAAGTCACGTCACATCTTGACTTCCCACTTTAACGAAGGCACATCATTTGTGAAAGCATCACTCACACACATGCACACACTCGCACACACACCACAGCGGTGCAGAGCAAGCTGATGATAGAGCTTCCTGTCGTTGAGGTGTTTTAGCTGATATTTAACATTTTTTCAGCAGGTGCACACTACTCTGAGCAGCTGGTGTCAGTGGAGTAAAGGATTCTGGGTCAGGACTCCACTTGTCACCTGTTTTTGTGGTGCCATGATGTCAAAGATTGGAAACTTTAACGGCACTCATTGGTTTTTGGCTTGTACTTGTTCTGAATAGAGCCACACAACTATACATTTGAATATTCATGCTTAAAAGTGTTACGTACATTGCTATTCTATTCTGCATTTGTCCCTCTTTTTTATTTAAATCAGGCCTCTGATTCACTTTGAATCAATGCTCTGTTAGAGAGTAGGCCTAATATGCAAATTGCAATAGGTCTATGCAATAAACTTATATTCAAATGGAAATTTTGAGGTAAAGTAAATTTTATGTTTGGATATGATGCTAACCCATCTCATGTCTCTCTTCATTATCTGTCTCTTAAACCTGTTCGGAGTCTCTGTTTCTCGCTCTCCGAGCAGACCGCACACTTTTGTTGTGGCATCAGGCTGCAGATAGCGCATGCATTTGCAGGAAGTCACAGCCCAAACATTCAAAGGAAATGAGGTACATTCTTAAATGTTCTACTGCAGGAACACTCATCTTAATTTAGACACTTACACCCAAGCCTGCTCTGTCATTTGTATTTATGGCATTTAGGCCTATGTCCAACATGACTGAAACTTTTGACCAGGTTTTTGATGTGGTGAGCCCATCGATCATGGCATAAAGGAGTGTGTTTCGTTGTTTCATTGAGGTTTCAGGGGTGGGTGTGTGATAGTGGGGTTATACGGTAATTATATATATATAACTTCATTTAGATTCCTCGAAAGATGAACCACATTAGGGTCATTTTACAACAGTACCACTGGCTGAATTTCTTAAGTTTTTGGTTCCAAATTTGGGTAAAAGACTGAAACAATGGCTTGTTTTTCCATTCTTTGGTGGTCTTGTGGTTAAGAAGGGTGGGTGGGGGTGCAGACAGTTAAATATTCACAGTTACATCTCTTGTGAGAGCACTTGCTCATTTTATGATTTGAGATTGTTGAGATTGTGAATCCAAACCAAAACTTCTCAAAATGGGGTCTTGGGAGAAAAAATATTAAAAAATATTAAAAAGAGATTAAACATATTTTATGTGTTTTTAACACACACACACACACACACACACACGCGCACGCACGCACGCACGCACGCACACACACGCGCACACACACACACACACACACACACACGTGTTGTGTTTCCATGTTTTATGGGGACATTCCATAGGCGTAATGCATTTTATACTGTACAAACTGTATTTTCTATCCCCCACACTGCCCTGCCCCTAAACCTACCCATCACAGGAGACTGTGCAGTTTACTTTCTGTGAAAAAAACCTCATCCTGTGTGATTTATAAGCATTTTGAAAAGTGAGGACATGGGGAACGTCCTCATATTGCACCCTCTTTTTGTAATACCTATGTCATACCCATGTCATTATACACATTTGTGTCCTGATATTTCACAAAAACATGCCCACACACATACACACACACACGTGTTGTGTTTCCATGTTTTATGGGGACATTCCATAGGCGTAATGCATTTTATACTGTACAAACCGTATTTTCTATCCCCTACACTACCCCTGTCCCTAAACCTACCCATCACAGGAGACATTCTGCATTTTTACTTTTTCAAAAAACATCACTTAGTGTGATTTATAAGATGTTTTCCTCATGGGGACCAAAAAATGTCCCCACAAGAACAAGGATTTTGGATATTGCCATCTTTGTGGGGACATTTTGTCCCCATACCGTAGGGATTACCAGTCCACACACACACACACACACACACACACACACACACGTCTGGTTCACTATCTTTGTGGGGATTCTCCATAGACGTAATGGTTTTTATACAGTACAAACTGTACATTCTATCCCCCACTGCTCCTGCCCTTAAACCTACCCATCACAGGAGACATTCTGCATTTTCTACTTTCTCAAAAAAACTCATCCTGTGTGATTTATAAGCCTTTTGAAAAGTGGGCACCGCTGGCTGGTCCCCACAATCTCAGGTTTTACTATCCTTATGGGGACATTTGTCTCCACAATGTAATATAAACAAGAACACACACACACACACACACACACACACACACACACACACACACACACACACACACACACACACACACACACACACACACACACACACACATGTTGTGTTTCCATGTTTTATGGGGACATTCCATAGGCGTAATGCATTTTATACTGTACAAACCATATTTTCTATCCCCCTACACTGCCCCTGCCCCTAAACCTACCCATCACAGGAGACATGCTGCATTTTTACTTTTTCAAAAAACATCACTTAGTGTGATTTATAAGATGTTTTCCTCATGGGGACCAAAAAAATGTCCCCACAAGGACAAAAATTTGGATATTGCCATCTTTGTGGGGACATTTTGTCCCCATACCGTAGGGAATACCAGTCCACACACACACACACACACACACACACACACACACACACACACACACACAAAACAACAACTAATAACACAGTTAGGCAATGTGATAGATGTTAAAGGGGATATGAATTGAAAAATCAACTTTCCCTTAAGCTTTAGGTATATTAAAGGTCATGGTAATATAAGAATATGTTTTAGGGATGAAAACTTCCTTGTTAGTCAAAGAAAAGCTTTTATTGACACCAGGTCCAGAAAACGATTGAAAGCTGATTTTTGAAAAATATTATTACAATATTTTTAATATATAATATTATATACAATTATTATTATTATTCAATTCACATTTATTTGTATAAGCAGCTTCACACACAAAAAATTCATGCGTCTACATTACAATTTAGAGTGATTTGTTATCAGAGGATACTGTGTCCAAGTTATGGATTTCAGAAATGTACATATACAAATTACACAGTTAGCTAACAATGTATTAATAAACAATGTATTAATTTAAAGCAGAAACAATGAGCTCATTGAAGTAAAGAATGTTGTTAACAATGATTAGAATATTTAGAAAAAGAAATGTAGCATTGGTGAATGTTGTTTCAGAGCTACGTCATTTGAGTTGAACTATTAAATATTTTAAGTAATTTAAATTATTATAAATATTGTGTTGCAAAAAAATAGTGCTAAAATATATAAATGTGAATATTTTTCACTTATATTGTAATATTGAATATGTTGAATATGTTAGCATTTTGAATGTAAATACTTAAAATTTCTTCAGATAATATTTCAATTATTGATTTGGGCTTTATGTTTAGAAAAGGGGTTCCTCACAAGGGGAGAATTATATTCGGCAGTCCTAGGCCTTAAAACTTTTGAAAAACGTATAACTTATACTTAAATCCTATAGCAGGTTTTATGAATACTTTATGAATATCAACCATTTTTTTCCTAAGAAATAATGTTTATTTATCCTATGTAACATGCAAATAGTCTAAATATATGTTACAGAACAAACCAACATTTTTTATTCACATCAAATTAAAGTAAGGTAAGGTAGGTTATCATGATGATTTCATTTAAACTCTACAAAGCACAATGATACTTTCATGGTAGTGTTTGTTTACTACATAGGCCTCGAGGGAATTTGTATCTGGAACCCAACTAAACGCTTTTTGTGTCTTCTCAGGTGACCTAAATAGTTCATGTTTCTGTTAAAAGGAGGAATCTATAGCAGCCCTCATGAGAAATGTTCATTGAAGGTATTTGCCCTAATGCCTTATGAGATATAAACTACAAAAACTTGTAAAATCAGTGTTGAGAACAGCTTTGGGGAGCACAAAGCTTACTCTTGCATACTCTACTCTCTCTCTCTCTTTCTTTCTCTCTCTCTCTCCATAATTTATCTAGCATGAGATCATTTCTTAGCAGTCACATGACTCCTGCTGTCAGCCAGTCCTGTCTCTGCAGTTACAATTGATAAAGCAATTGGTCCATTGTTTGACTCATTTAGTCATAAATTCAGCCTTGTCTGATAAATACCATCTATGTTCATTTCTATGACAACATTAAAAACCCTGAGTTTATTATTGTCAGGATGCAAGATGGAAGAAGCAGAGCAAGATAAGAACGGCACAAAAGTTGGAGCCAAACCAATGGAGAAAAACTGTAAAAGGCTTTCTTTTCTTTTTTTTTTTAGATAAAAAGTCAGTCACTGTGTTCGATTTCAGTGAACAGGTTGATTGAGAGCAAAATCATGTGTATTATATAATTATTACCGCTCAAAAGTTTGGGGTCTGTAAGATTTTTAAAGCTACACTTTGTAACTTTTTAGTTTATTCTTAGCTAAAAACAATTAGTTCTTTTTTTAAAAAAAAATATATGTGCTCATTAATGTATATTGACTTCTTTCAAGTAATAAAGTATTCTCGTAAGTGTATAATATGCCATTGAAAATACATACGGGTGAGGGGTTCGAATGCGCGTCGCCATGTTGCCCCTCCATCTTGAAAGTACAGTAGCTAAAGAGGGACATACCCGTAAATTCAAGCTTCGCCTTTCACGTTTTAACACTCGATGGCACTGTGTCGAATGTGAAGAGGGGCATTGCTTGAGACTGATATAGCCTACAATGTAAACTTTGCCTTACGCTAGTGATGTCGTACAATATACAGAATAACGATAGCACTGATAAAAGTTACTTTACTAAGATTAGGTTGCATTCGTCTGGGAACCTGGTCGCTGCTGTTAGCAATGAAATGGTAAAAAAAATAACGAAAACGTAAAATATTATTCATTTTACATAGATGTCATAACCTACATGTTAACTGACAAATTAAATAATTATAAAATTATAATAGTTTTCTAAAGTAACCTCATCACCTGAAGGAACACTCATGGACGAGGTCGAACTGGAAACCATGTAAATCGGCCACCGTAGGAGTTAAAACGAAATTGGAATTGAGAGGAACAGAAACCAATATTCACTGGATGCTCATATACCTTTTCATCGCTAGATGGGGGAAAATATCACACAGTGTAGCTTTAAGAAATGCTTTGGTCACAAATCGTTGGGTCAAATTAAATATATTTTTGTCAAATATTAAGATTTTAAGCCCAATATTTGGGTTTGCCCATATTTGACCCGCACGTGGGTTGAAACAACCCTTTTTTTTGTGTAGGCTGCATTTATTTCAAAAATATCAAAAATACAGTAAATATTGGAAATTGTATTTTAATATATTTTATGTATATGTAAATGTATTTCATGTAAATGTATATATAAATGTATTTCATGCCTGTGATTGATGCCTGAGAAATTTTTCTGTAGCCATTGCTCCAGTCTTTAGTGTCACATGATCCTTTCACTTTTGGTCAATTTAATGCATCTTTGCTGAATAGAAGTAATCATTTCATAGCTAAAAAATGGTTAACACACATTCAGTCCCAAGATAAAATTTGAAAAAAAAAAAAAAAATACAAATAAATAAATAATAAAGGTCCTCTTTGATATGTTATGATTTTATCATGAGCACTTACAGTACATATGCACAAAAACAGTGCTACTTTCCATAACATTAATTCTCAAAACATCAAGCCAAAAACGTATGTTAGACCAACCACCGACAGTGGGCTGAACAACTTTTCACTTGTTGCAGCTATGAGCCTTAGAAGTGTACTATTTTTAGGTTTTAAAAGACAAGGTGATAAAATGCCTGAACACAAACTCACACTTCCTGTGAGGCTTCAGCTCGGGATCGCAGCCAAGCCGACGGGAGTGTGTTTTATCCCCTGAGCAGGCAGGAACACTGATGGGAGTGTGTGCCAATCACAGAAGCACAGAAGCAGGTTTCTCCTGATTCTTAGATCAGTTCGGAGCTTTTCAGATGAAAATATAAACCCTTCCCCAGCTCTGAGGACTTTCTCAGACCTGCGGTGAGTCCACTTTCACAAGTGGTTTAATAGTTGTGAAGATGGCTTGCTGTTGTAGTGCTAGTTACTGCATTTCCAGATATGACCACCAGTGGTCTAGTAAAAAAAAGTTCAATATGGCTAAGTGATTTGAAGAAAAAGGAAGGTTTTTATTATTATTGTCCAATTTTAATGAAATAAAACTTTGGCTCCCAGTGTCAGTAATACATTAAAATTTCTGCATTGAGTTTTCTTGAGGGGCGTCTCTCATCAACAGAGTGAGAATCGTCTGGAGTTGAGGTTCATTTTGGTGAGACCAATATGCTTGAGAGGTGTGGAAAGAGTGAAGGCGGCTTTCATGGGGATGTCACACAGCAGATCTGAGTCCTCCTCGCACTCCTCCAGCTCATACGTGGCGTCATCCAGCATCTCTTTGTGACGGTGACACATCTGCTCCACCTTCAGCCTGTAGATCTCCCCCCGTAAGCGAATCAACTGCCGGGCCAGACGGTTATCCTGCATCTGCATCTCCCTCTGTGGAGAAACGAGAGAGTGAGTGATTTTATAGCTTACACAACGCTGTGGACTACAGTACAGTCTATGGCTAAAAAAAACAGATATTTTGATAATCAGCAGTAATTATAAGATTAAATTATTCAGAACAGCAGTCACACATGCAGGGAATTGGGTACACCTTTCTGTCGAACACCCACTCAAGTTTCTGCACCTGTGTGGCATTTACATATAATATGCCAAGAGACTAGAGTCATGCCATCTGTGTTGTATTATGCCGAAGATTTCAAGATCAGTTAACATGTATCTCACGTTTTATATATATATATATATATATATATATATATATATATATATATATATATATATATATATATATATATATATATATATATATATATATATATATATATATATATATATATATATAAACATAAGTAAATTTTCATACACTTCCATTCAAATGTTTGGGTTTAATAAGATTTTTTTATGTAAAAAAGTATCTCATGTGTGCATTTATTAGATCAAAAATACACAATGTTTATTTCAACTTAAAATAGCTGTTTTCTATTTAAATATATTTTGAAAATGTAATTTATTTCTTATTCCTGTCAAAATAGAAATATCCCTATTATCACCCCTGCACCCCAACACCCCACCCCTAAAAAGTACCCAACTGACCCCAAACTTTTGAATGGTATTGTTTCTTGCATTAAAAACAACTTGAAAAAATACTTTTAGCTCACAAAATACCAGATAGATAGATAGATAGATAGATAGATAGATAGATAGATAGATAGATAGATAGATAGATAGATAGATAGAACTTAATGAATATAAATACAATACCAGTTCGTTTCTGAGCCACTGTAAAGCGTCGTCTATAGTTTCAAAGCCGCATATATTCTTAAAAGGCATCCCATCTTTCCAGATGTCGGGTAGCTGGGTGTCCTTCTCCACAGGTCCCGGGCTGCTGGCATTTGAACTGTGTGTGGCATCAATCCACGGGCGAGCCTGCAGTCGCTCCTTCCATTCTAAATACGACGGTCGGCGCGTTTGGAGTTTGAGTTTCTCTGCCAGGGCTTTCACACTATCCAGATCCTCCATATCGCCCTCAGAGCTGTCGTCTGCTCCCAGCTCTCTGAACTCCATCACTGAGCTGCTTTTATTCCAACTGGCCGAGACTTGTGACTTGTGACTGCTCAGACATGTGCACTGTGCCCGATCATGTGCACGAGTGATTAATCTCAGGAGGTGTGCTGTGCTGTTTATATAGACAGAAAAGTGACCGCCCATGTTCTGCAATCAGTCTTTAATCGGAGAACTTTAGACAGTCTGTATGTTGCGGCCAGACGCGACATTTCGTGTCTATGTGAAACTATTCAAGTGGCACAGGGCCACTGACACCCTTTAAACCCTATAGTAAACATCTTCTCACACATCACACATCAAAAAAGTTCCAGGACTGACAGTTTTAATCAAACAATATGGTTTCACAAAGGCAAATAAGAAATTACAAAAAATATTGAATTGATGTGAGTTGTGGCCCAAAGCTCGCTCACACTTATTAGGCTTTATCAACAAGTCAGCGCGACTGCACCGTGAGTCTTCTTTGCAACTGTTTTGTAACAGAATGTCTCCATCTTCTGCTGATGTTGAGTAATTGCAGAAATAATCTATTTAGCTAAAAATTACAATCTAGCATCAGAATCAGTCAGATATAATTTATTATTCTAAAACCAGCCTGTTCGTGAGAGTTTTTTTTATTTATTTATTTTTAAAACCTAGAAAGCCTGTAATATGCATGTTGTAAACATGGCCATAAATGCCATTCCCATTCTATGCAATGCGTCTAGTTTGCATATGAATGTTCTTGGAGCAACATGCAATGACGTGTAATAATGGGGGTCATAATTTGGAATATATTAGAATATTTCATAAGAATATTGATATAATTTATTTCCCTATTCACTCGTTGTGTCTCCAAAATGCCTCCACAGTGGATATGTATGAAATCAATGCCCAGTTTCGTAACAGAAAGTCATATTCTGATTTCAAACCCCATAACATTTTGAGATGTTGATTTCTGAAAAACAATTTGAAAATTATCACTTTAATGATAATTACAAAATATTAGGAGACCGGGGATGGTTGTAACATGGGTCCGTTATAACAACTCCAATCTGTCCAACCAAGAACCAGTTACAAATCACCGAATTCACTTCGCACATGCTAAATTTAGCCCTTATTCCATATGTAATAAAGTAGAGTTCTGTGGTAGACATAGCAGATGTTAGAGTGGGAAAAAAAAATTTTTTATGGGAATTTCTGTTTTGTAGTTAAACTCATCAAATTTTAATTATGTTTATTGTGTGTCTGTGTAGATATTTTTCATGCAAGTTGTTAGTGCTGTTTTAGTTGTTAGTTGTAAGGTGAGCTAGTTCATGGCTACGTGACTCTGGGTTAGTTGTAACAACAAGACTCGGGGTTAGTTCTAACAAAATGAAATGTTAGTTCAATTAATTATGGTCAATAACTATGAGTGAGAGTCTCAGAGAGAGAGACACACACACACACACACACACACACACACACACACACACACACACACACACACACACACACACACACACACACACATATGTTTGTTTTTGTGAAATGTGGGCGTCATGCATTTTATACTGTACAAACCGTATTTTCTACCCCACACTGCCCCTGCCCCTAAACCTACCCATCACAGGAGACTGCGCAGTTTACTTTCTGTGAAAAAACCTCATCCTGTGTGATTTATAAGCATTTTGAAAAGTGAGGACATGGGGAACGTCGTCATATTCCACCCTCTTTTGTAATACCTATGTCATACCCATGCCATTATACACATTTGTGTCCTGATATTTCACAAACATGCCCACACACACGTTCGAGTGTTCAATTTCAATATTTTACTATGGCCAATACTATGACTGACTGTAACAAACATGCTTACTCACAATTTTTGTGTTCAATTTCAATTTATTATGGTCAATTACGATGACTGAGATGACTGATGACTTGTCAGTGTTGAATAAAAACCTTTCAACATATTTTTTAAATCATCCTTATTTCATTATGTTACATCTCACCCCTGTGGATATCATAATGTTGCATCCCACCCCAGGGTATGTTACAACTGACCCAGACTATGGGGTGAATTGTAACATTTCACTCCTCGTGTTTGAAACTAAACCATGCATTTTCTATTTGTGTTCCAAAGATAATAGCCATCTCATTTAATAGCAGACACTTGAACGCACTGGCTTAAAAGTACTCTAAGATAGACAGAAATGTCAAAAATGTTACAACCATCCCCGGTCTCCCCTATCATCCTTCTATAGAGTAGTCTATAGTAAATGTGATTATTCAGACATTTTTAAAGACCAAGAAACATTTAGAATAATGTACCTCCAATTTAGTATCTCTGCAAAGCCCTGAAGGTATGGAGCTCTTTACAGGACACCCAGATTTAAAACTGTGACGTAGACTATGTTGTCAGAGAAATTCGCTCAAATAATGTCCGATATAGAGGCAAAACGTCTCGCTGGGTCTCACTTATTCATGGTTTTCTTAATTAATTGGCTGTATTAGGCTATTCCCTCCGTGTCCAATTTTTTTGCACCATCATCATCCTTATCATCACCATAGCATGGTCCAGAGAGGCACCAGTCTTGAGGATCACTAAAAACTGTAAGAAATTTACTTCTCAAGTTACTTCTCAAGTTTTCTAATTAATGCCCTAATGCTCCGCAAATGTCAGGAAGAGTGATTACGAGCCACAACAATAAACAGAAACATCTCAAAAAGAGAAGAGGGCTGGGACTTCAAGAACGGAAACGAAAGCAGAGAAGCAAAACCCGCTTATGAATCGCGCGAGCAGACACACCTCCTGCCGCTCGCGCACAGTTGCTTTTCGGCATTTTATATAGGCCTATGTTAGATGCCGGTATGAGAATTACCTCATAACTTTTGCGGAAAACAGAGACCCGGAGTAGCCCAGTGGCTGGCTCCCAAGCTCTTAGCTCTCTAAACTCAGCGCGAGAAGTAGCCTACCAGATGGTGGTTGTTGTCGTTGTGAAATGGAGTTGTCGGAGCACATTAAGACGGCTAATGTTGAAGATGTTACCCTGAAAAGACCTTTCCATACAGCGCTCAGAGGAACCCTGTGCGTTACCAGCCACCACATTCTGTTTTCAGACAGAAAGGATGAAGCTTCATGGCAACTTCTCATTCTCCTAAGGAACATTGATGCCATTGAGAAAAGGTAGAGAGACAGCTGTTCTCATCAACTGGAGATTAATTATTCTCTGCTGCGTGAAAAAAAATCCCATTATAAACCAGCCTAAATTGGTTTGCTGGCATTTTGTTGGTGTAACCAGGCTATTTAAGTTAATTCGGTTATGTTAATATTTTGACTTTATTTATTGTTTAACGTTACCATATCACAAACACTTTTGTTTCAGCTGGATTTTTCATGTCTGTACTGTAATGCTAAAACATGTTCATGAAAATAATACGCCTGTCCTTTGTAAATGCATTATATTCTCATTAATATGTGCATATTCTTTGAAATCTCATTTGGGTCATAATTACACCAGATAAGGTTAGAAAATTGTGTAATATTTAACTCTAATTCTCTCTTTCTCTAATATAACCCATCACTTTTCCTGCGTGTCAGTGTCGAGAATCTTTTTGGATACCCCAGGTACACTTCTAAAGCAGGCCCAATGTTTGATTTGTGGACTGTCATTGCTCATTGAAGCTGCTGTTTTATACTGATCTGGGATCTGCTGTTAATTTAATATAGTAATGTTAAAAATGGGGGGAGCAGTGGGCAGCATCTTGTTTCAGCATAAGAAGGCAACTTCTATAATGAGCTTCGCTGGCTATGTGTTCTTACAGCAAGGGAGGAGAAAAGAAAAAGCATATTTTGACAGATCTTTTGTGCTTCGCAATGAGCATTTACGCAAAAGATCATATCACGCTGACATGCTTTTTAAGTTTTGAATACATGCATAGCAGCTATATATGTGTACCTCATGTGCAATACATGTTTGTAATCTAATGTCCATATACGGAGAGGCTTACATTAAATTAAAGTCCTATTTCGAGCTCAGTCATACCTCTCATTTATCTCACAGGCTCTCTAGCCTTACGCACATGGCTTGTTTTTGCTTCCTGCTTCTGTCTCTTCTGAGGCCCCAATGGGGATGATTGTATGGAATTTGAGAATGTGAGAAAGGTATGTTCTTAAAAATGTGCGTGGGGGTCTTTGTATGTGTGTCTAATACAGGACTGTGGGATCCTCTGGTACTATCACCATTAAATGTAAGGACCTGCTTGTTCTTCAGTTGGAAATTCCTGGAATGGAGGAATGTCTGAACATAGCCAGTTCTATAGAGGTACTAAATATAGTTATTACTAGTTGCACTTGCGACAAGGATTAGTGTTAAAATTGCTCATTTTTAGAATAGATACTCTACTGTTCAAAAGTTTGGTGTCTTTTTTTTTAAGATTTTAAAAATATATTTAAAAGTCTCTTAAAACCAAGGCTGCATTTATTTGATCAAAAATAATAGCAACCTGGCATGCAACTTGTCCCCAACCATTTGTGCTATGGACATAAATTAAACATCAAATCAACCAGTTTGTTGAAGAGAGGTGTGCGATTACTTTAATTAAATTTAGACATCATAACATAATGTGCAGTATGACAAATGAAGATTCATTCTGAGATTTGCTAAAGCTAAAGAATAGCAGAGTTCACACCACAGCAATAATGATAAAGGCACAGAAACAATATTGTTGGAATTGCTTTTAGAAAGTTTTTTTTTTCTAGCTGATGAATGATAAAAACATTGACCAATTAGAATCCATCCAGCTGTAACAAGCTTGAGTATTTAAAGTGGCAGACAAACACGTGCTTAGAATAAACAGAATGATATCGTCCGCTGGTGTGAATGGGCCTTTACGGACCGTGTCATTGTGTTGCCGTCATATCCACACAACCCTCGATTTCCACACTCAAGTATATTTAGTATAATTGTTCTTACCATGTAAAACAGTGGTGCGTTACCCCACATACGTAACGAAAAGTGCGGAAGCGGCCGACTGCGGCATCAGCATATAAAAGCTCAGAGATCAGGCCCGTCCAGCTACATACCACCGTAACGTTACATGATTGAACATGATTTCTACCCGAGTTCATCGGATTCCTTTCCATCAGCTGTGGAGGTGAAGACAACTCCCATGATTCCACGCTCATTCACGGCGTCAAGCTATGCATTTCTTTTGAATAAGCAACCGCTAGTGATGAAAATACATACTGTGCCTTTAAGAAAATCTTTAACATCTTTTCCTATTGTCAGTAGAGCATCTTGAAAAATCCTAAATACTATGGCTCATTGCAAGTTGCGAGTTTTAAGATGACATTAAGCATATATTCTGAAAAGAAGAAACCAATCTTCTCTGTAGACACTGGCAGTAAAATAAATGTTCAGACCAGCACTGCCTCATCTTTAATGAGAGTAGACTCTGATATTGTCTCATGTCTCTGTAGGCTCTCTCGGCTCTGGAAAGTGTGACAGAGATGTATCCCTTTTTCTATAGACCGTCACACCTTACTCTGCATGGCCCGTGGGGCCTGTCTTCAACAGAGCAATATTACAAACAAACAGAAAGACTGGTGAGCTGTATCTTTCTTTCACTTTCTCTTCCCTTTCCTTCAGACCAGTTCATGTTATTCTGTAATTCTCTGACTTTGAGAAACACATGCAATTCCCTAACTTTGAGAAACACACAAGGACAAACACAAACAAATGATGTTCAAAACCATTACTTAATAAAATAAGCCATTGCTTTGTTTCCTGAAAGGAAGTCAAACAGGAAGCACTTTGTTTGCCACAGGAAACTAAAAGCAGTTTTGAGACATGTCACACTTAAATTCACAGGAAACAGTGTGTACTCTTTCTCTGTAATAGTTTTTCACCTATATCCATATTTTTTTATTTCTGCCATCTTTTCTATTCCTTGTTTGTTTTACATAGCTTTCATTATCACCCATTGAAATCTTACAGCTGTTTCACTGGCCTTCATTTCTTTACTTAGCTGCAGATGTTTATCTGTCACCTCTGACTTCCTGTTCTTTTGGCACAACATCATATTTGTGTCATAATTAGAGTGTTTTTTACTTGTCACTCTTTTTTTTAATCAGTTTTATATGCTGTGTCTAGCTTATATAAAATCGCGTGTTTATAAGAATGTATTTATAACTGTTTAAATATATATAAACATGTTAAATGCATGTATTTAAATGTATACATGTACATGGTTGTGTATGTTCATAATATGTGCATGTGTGTGAGCAGTGGGACAGGTGGAGAGTCAGCACAGTCAACTCAGATTACTCTGTATGCCCATCGTATCCACGTGCGGTCATTGTGCCTCGCGAGGTGGATGATGAGAAGCTGGTCCAGTCAGCCCGGTTTAGACAGGGCGGCAGATTTCCTGTGCTCTCCTACTGTCACCATAGGAACGGAATGGTGAGTGTAGGATGTTTTCCTGTAACTCAAATCATGGGATTGAAAATTAGTGAGGTCTGGGGTATTTTGCCGGAACCTTTTTGCCATTGTACACTTTGGGTACACTCTCTCTGTTCTGTCTGTTAAATAAGACCTTATTTATTGCATTACAATTTGTTTGTTTATTATTCATGTAACAATACTTATTACTGTAATCATTTTGATAAGCATTGCTCTATGGATAATAAATGATAAGAACTTTGTCTAGTGCTTATGCATGTTTTTAGTGTGATTTTGTGAATGTTTGTTAACTACTAAACTGAATGAAAGACTGCCTTCCTCATGGCCAGTTTTTGTATATTTGGCATATTTCAATCCGTAAACCTACTTGTTCTACAGATCTTTGCACTAGTGTTATTATGCTACTGTTTTTGATAGAGTGAATACCATTTCTTACAGATAACATCACGAATGTGGTCATTCCGGTCCTAGACTTCTGAGGGCCATAAGTACATAAAAACCTCAAAATGACCCCACCAACCCCTTAATCGAACTAAACTGAATTATAAATGCAGAAACTTATATAAGGAGTTTAATCGCCTAATTAGTCATTCAGATAAAACTTCACATTTTCAAAAATGTACAGAGTGACCTCATAGCTGGCTACAGCCATGTCTCAAATATAAGTGAATGTGACAGTGTATTGGTGTGAAAGAACAGTACAACCATAAGACAATACATCAAGACATTACACAGCTCAATTTAAAATTTTGTAATAAATTGATGCAAAGTAAAAGTTATTTGTATCCGTTGCCTAGGTGATCATGCGAAGCAGCCAGCCCTTGACAGGAGCCAATAGGAAGAGATGTAAGGAGGACGAGCTCCTTCTCCAAGCTGTGATTGATGATTCAGTGTTGGGTTACATCATCGATCTGCGTTCTGCCCAGCAAGCCCAGCAGGCCCGGATGATAGGAGGAGGTTTTGAGTCTAAATCCTCTTATAGCCACTGGAAAAGAATCCATAGACACCATGAAAGGTGAGAGGGGATATTACAAGTCATTTTTAATAGTCTGAAACAGATCTGCCTTTGGCTTTGATTTTGCATGTCATCATGTGTGTTTACAGGGGAAAGGTTCTGCAGGAGAGTCTTATTAAGCTGGTGGAAGCCTGCAGTGACCCGTCTCACAGTGTGGACCGCTGGCTCAGTAAATTGGAGAACTCCAAATGGCTTTCTCATGTTCACAGTGCGCTGTCCACCGCAGGACTGGTGGTAGAGTGTGTGGAGAGGTGGGAAGATCTATTACTTTGGTCTTAGGGACACTACTAAATTCTGGGTGCTCTGTCACCATCTGTGGTTTAAACATAAAATTGCAGTTTTATTAAATTATTGCGACTGAGAATAAGGCAAAAACACAGTTTAACACTGATTTTTTTTATTTATGTACTGGCTCAATAATTAAGTTCTAATGAAAAATACAATTCTCTGTAGTGTACCTTTAACTATTGTGGTTTGATTTATACATTCTCTCTTTGTATTTTATCCACTGCCTTAGTGTAACTAAAAGATAAATATATGTTATTGCTTTGGCATTGTATGTTTTTGAAAGTCCCTTTTGTTCACCAAGGCTGCATTTATACTTGATCAAAATACAGTAAAAAAAACAAACAATAATGCTGTAAAATATTATTACAATTTAAAACATTTTAAAATTTAATTTATTCTTGTGATGGCAAAGCTGAATTTATTTTTATTTGCTGCTCAAAAAGCATTACTTAATATTATTAATGTTGAAAACGTGTGCCACTTAACAAGGAAACAGTAATAATAATTTTTTCTGGATTCTCTGATAAATAGAAAATTTAAAATAGAAATCTTTTGTAACATTATAACTTTACTAACCCTTAACTTTTGAATGTATACATTGCTGGGTAGGTGGTAGAAAACTGTAGAAGATGTTGAGAAAACTCTTCTTAAAAGTGAAATGATTTCTGTAAATCCAGTGATCAAATGCTTTGTGGCCTCTCAGTTTTCCATGTTATTATGGCCACCTGTCTGGTCTGTGTATACAATTTCGCTAAACTAGAAGACTTTCTGAATGTATGTACAGTGGGGAAAAAAAGTATTTAGCCAGCCACCAATTGTGCAAGTTCTCCCACTTAAAAAGATGAGAGAGGCATCATAGGTACACTTCAACTATGACAGACAGAATGAGCAAATTATGGTGGAAAATAAGTATTTGGTCACCTACAAAAAAAGCAAGATTTCTTGCTCTCACAGACCTGTAACTTCTTCTTTAAGAGGCTCCTCTGTCCTCCACCCGTTACCTGTATTAATGGCACCTGTTTGAACTCGTTATCAGTATAAAAGACACCTGTCCACAACCTCAAATAGTCAGACTCCAAACTCCACTATGGTCAAGACCAAAGAGCTGGACACCAGAAACAAAATTGTAGACCTGCACCAGGCTGGGAAGACTGAATCTGCAATAGGAAAGCAGCTTGGTGTGAAGAAATCAACTGTGGGAGCAATTATTAGAAAATGGAAGACATACAAGGCCACTGATAATCGCCCTCGATCTGGGGCTCCATGCAAGATCTCACCCCGTGGGGTCAAAATGATCACAAGCAAAAATCCCAGAATCACACGGGGGGACCTAGTGAATGACCTGCAGAGAGCTGGGACCAAAGTAACAAAGGCTACGATCAGTAACACACTACGCCGCCAGGGACTAAAATCCTGCAGTGCCAGACGTGTCCCTCTGCTTAAGCCAGTATATGTCCGGGCCCGTCTGAAGTTTGCTAGAGAGCATTTGGATGATCCAGAAGAGGATTGGGAGAATGTCATATGGTCAGATGAAACCAAAATATAACTTTTTGGTAAAAACTCAACTTGTCCTGTTTGGAGGAGAAAGAATGCTGAGTTGCACCCAAAGAACACCATACCTACTGTGAAGCATTGGGGTGGAAACATCATGATTTGGGGTCCAGGACGACTGATCCGGTAAAGGAAAGAATGAATGGCATGTATCATGAGATTTTGAGTAAAAACCTCCTTCCATCAGCAAGGAAATTGAAGATGAAACATGGCTGGGTCTTTCAGCATGACAATGATCCCAAACACACCGCCCGGGCAACGAAGGAGGGGCTTCGTAAGAAGCATTTCAAGGTCCTGGAGTGGCCTAGCCAGTTTCCAGATCTCAACCCCATAGAAAATCTTTGGAGGGAGTTGAAAATCCGTGTTGCCCAGCAACAGCCCCAAAACATCACTGCTCTAGAGGAGATCTGCATGGAGGAATGGGCAAAACTACCAGCAACAGTGTGTAAAAACCTTGTGGAGACTTACAGAAAACGTTTGACCTCTGTCATTGCCAACAAAGGGTATATAACAAAGTATTGAGATTAACTTTTGTTATTGACCAAATAATCATTTTCCACCATAATTTGCTTATAAATAATTTAAAAATCAGACAGATTTTCTGGATTTGTTTTTAGTTGAAGTGTACATGATGAAAATTACAGGCCTCTCTCATCTTTTTAAGTGGGAAAACTTGCACAATTGGTGGCTGACTAAATACTTTTTTCCCACACTGTAAGTGATATGCTTTTTTAAAAGGAAAATTTAAAACATAAAGCAGAAGAATTAGGGAGAATTAATGAATTATGAATGATTTACTGCCATTGTGTGAATATGTAATTATGTAATCAATAAAAAAAGTAACTGTAGTCTGATTACAAATATTTTAAAACTATATATATATATGTATGTATATATATATATATATATATATATATATATATATATATATATATATATATATATATATATATATATATATATATATACATACATACATACATACATATATATATATATATATATATATATATATATATATATATATATATATATATATATAATTTATTTATTTTCTCTGGGTTTTTTTTTTAATCCTGCGCATGTGCATGGCTTTGAGATGTATCACTCTGGTCTGTGCTGTTTTTTGCAGGGATGGTCACTCTGTGCTTGTGCATGGCTCTGAAGGGACAGACACCACACTGCTGGTGAGCTCATTGGCTCAACTTATCCTAGACCCCGCCTCTAGAACTCTCACGGGCTTCCTCTGCCTGCTGGAGAGGGACTGGATACAGGTGATTGTGTGTTTGTGTAACATTATTTGTGCTCAAGTATGTGTGCTTGTCAATGTTTATGGCTGCATTATGCCAATAAAGCCACTTTTCTACTTAACTACCCCCAATAGTAGTCTCGGATCTGTTTGTGAGAAAGTAGAATGAACTGTGTGTTTGTTGTTTCTCAGGCTGGGCACCCTTTCCAGCAGCGCTGTGCTCATTCGGCGTTCTCTCATGCCCGTCTGAAGCAGGAGTGCCCGTCCTTCCTGCTGCTGCTTGACTGTGTGTGGCAGGTGTGGCGGCAATTTCCTCTGTCACTGGAGTTTAGTGAGGCTCTGCTGCTCCGATTGGCACAAGAGGTTTACGCTTCTAACTATGGAACCTTTCTATGTAACAACGATCAGGAGAGGTGGGCACAAATTATCCCTATATGACACTCATTATAATGAACTATACCTTTACTGTCACTTCTGATCAATATATATGTATGTATGTATGAATACTGTGTATAATTTACTTATTTACTTATTTTTGCCTGTGATAGATGTGCTGCAGGAGTGAAGGAGAAGACACACTGTTTGTTTCAGTCCCTACTGAGTCCTGATATTGAAGAGCAGTACCTCAACCCACTGTATGAACCCACTGATTTAGCCATTTGGCCTTCAGTGCATCCTCAGTCCTTACAACTATGGACAGGTTAGGTCCAGATTATTCAGTAAATACACACACTAATAGAGGGTATGCTTTGACGTCACTTTCCCGCCGGAACACGCCCCCTCAGCCGGGACTGAGTTGCAAAACAGCCTGCTTCATGACTGGATTTAATAGAGGAAACTGCGAAAACTCAAGTAAAACAAATGATTATTTGGACTCGATACAACTTACCAAAGATCCAGTGATCCACTGATATTTACATGCTGCCAACAATCGTATTTCCTAACATTTATATGAGCCTGATTTCAACGGCAGGTTAATACAAAGCAAATTTGCCTGTGAATGCTTTATATAAATACAATATAGGTCTAAATCCGGGTGATCACTTATAGACAATGTTATACACTTTCATATTATCCAGCCCTATAGTTTTTTTATTTAAAAACATCCAATTATGCAGAATATAAGATGGTAAATATTTAATTGATGAGTTGTCAATACAATATATAACAATACAATAGGGTATGATTATACCCTAAATTTCAACATATTGACAAAATTATATCTGCAAATCCACTGAATGGAGTCCAGTTGTTTCTGTGAATTGCATCAATCCATTTGCTTCTCATTTCTGTAGCTTTTGGCCGACTGCAAAAAATATACATTAGATTTCTTGTCAAATCTATTTGTACTGTCAATCTCAAAAGATTCACGGCATTCACGCTGAAAACCAATGCTGCCACTCCAGCCGACCGTGACGTCACATGCATACTCTCTATACAAAATTACAGCTGTGAAGTTATGGAGTTTATTGGCATTATTAGTATGCAATATATTAGTATGATTTTGAGAAAAATAATGTCACAGGGTCCTCCTCATTATCTCTGTATGGGTTTGTGTGTAGGGCTGTTCCTCAGGTGGACTGAATATGCTCAGAACATGGAGGAAGCTCGTGAGGAAGTGTGGAGCATTGTGAAAGAGCACCGTGAGAAAGCTGGACCTGACCAGACCAATAATACACCTAGTACACACTGTGACACCTTGACCCCATTTGAGAACCTCATGGATGAGCTGACTATTTTGTGACCTCATGGTAGAAATTACATTGTAGAAATTATTATGCATTTCTTGGTAAGAATGAAATTAGTCCAATAGATTTAGTGTCATTGACAATCAGATATAATGTAATTTTCGAAAGCAATCTGATGTTCTGTCATTGAATAGTAATCAGACATGCTTGCATTTGAAGATCAGACCTATTGAGGGACCTCACTTTCAAGAAAAATGCTAAAATGTAAACTATCCCAAATAGTTTATTGTAATGTGTTTGAGTAATTTGTTGTTTGGGATATACTGCGATTATAGGAGACAGCATCAATGATGATGTTTTACTGTAAACATTTTCACACTTTTACAGACAGCTGAATGTTGAATCAGGGAATGTGAGAAGTTCAAAGGCCTACCAAAAGGTGATTTTATGTTTGAGAAGTTATAAACAGCATTTGCCATTGGAACATAGTAATTAGTTATTGCTCGGCTCTCTGGGATACTTGATTCTAATTGTTTAATTGCCACATTCAGCATTCAGATATTTCAGAATAATGTTAATAAATATTATTAAAATATTTCTTAGCAGAGTGTATTGTATTGTGATATTTGAATACATTTCATTTTCCATTTGATTTTAGAATGTATTTTTATTTTATAGAATGTATAATGGACATTTTTTCTATTCAGAAATTATGTATATATATTATATATGTTTGAGATTAAAGTACATTATAAATACATATTATTTGACTATAAAATTATAATCTGAGCACACACACCCACCTACACAATAACTCACTGGCCAATTAAGTCTTCGGGGTAAAGCCCCAGCTCAGCTAAACTCACCCACACAATATAAATCCGGAGTGGGCAGCCCGTCAGCAAGTTTGCCCTCTTGAAGCGCTAATGTACACCACAGTAACTATCACGCGACCGTATGTGCTAGCATAACGCTAAAACTACATTTCCCAGCATTCTCTGCTCCGGCCGCTTATTTATCCAATGGTCATTCGATGCGCTCCTCTGGCAACCAATCGGACAGTAATCTCTTAATTCTAACGGTTAAATACCATGAAAATCCCTCTTATCAGGACTATTAACTTACTTTCCCCACCTCCGGATACACAAGAGCAATGTTGTGATTTTGGTACAAGACACGTGTTTCACATTACGGATTTCAAGTTTTAATAAGCTCGAGGTAAGATGTTGCGCTTTTTCTGGAACTAGCTACTGATTTACATATTAATCGTGTATGAATCAACTCCCTTTTAACGATGAAATAACAACTTGGTCTTCAGTTTTAGCAACGCAAGAAAGTAAAATGTAAGATTTCTGAACCGTCCATTTGGTTTGATGACTGATATGTTTTATTAAGTGACAGATAGACGACATGCTGTCAGGTGTCCGGTTGTGTGTCCGCTCGCAGTGTAAAGGTTGGTCGGTTCGCGGTATGAGTTTGTCGCCGCGTCAAATCAACCGATGGCCGAGCACCGAGTCCTCCGAGCCTCCTACGGACAGTCCCCGAGTCCTCATCACAGGTGCCATCTGTTTCCCAGCTGCTTAAAATAACGTGTGAGAAACTGTAATGTTTTGGTGGAAAAAGTCATCAGTTCCATCATGTCTTCTTTGTTTGTTTTCCATGCGTAAGAGACGATCCTATTGATCGCCATGACAATAGGTTGGGAATAAACAGTGTTAAAAGCGCTTCGCGTGCGCACAATGGAGCGCGCGGGTGTTTTATGCTTGTGCAATAGCGTGTAAAGAGTGAGTAAATGGACTGTCAGTTGAGGTGAAGTTGAAAAAATGTCTGGACAATAACAATCACGGAGCCTATTTTAAATTACGTAAGCCTGTTTATGAAACTGCACTGCCATTTGCATGCTTTTCGCTCTTTTGAGTAGCTAGGGGAGACCGGGTATGGTTACACCTTTTTTTCTTCAGCACCAAAACTACCCTTTTTTAGCTACATGTCTGAAACTTTTAGGCAAAGTACCCACATTTGTCTACTACAAATGGCAACAATTTAAATTTCTTCAACTATATCACAGACTTTGTGAGATGATGACAAATACTAATTGGTCCTTTGTTACAACCTACCATACTAAGTAACAGATAGACAAAATGCACAAAACTAAGGGTACTCCAAGTGATATGCCACAACAACAATTTTATTTAAAATGAAGGGCTGCAACAATAAAATATGTATGTGTAATTATGGGGAGTGTATGTGCATATTGTGTGTGTTTATGCATGCACATGTGCGTTTGTTTGTACATGTCTGTACGTGCACATTCATGTGTGTGTGTGAGTGAGTGAGAGCAAATTAACATTAACATAGGCATTCTGTAGAATTATTCAAATCACAAAAATGTTCTTAGTTGAATGTAAGTGGGTGGTTGTTCCAAAACACGTGTTACAACCTACCCCGCCACCCATTGTTTAGCTGTATTAGCATGGTGCTTTGATATTAGCAGGAGATTGATACGCATTCTTTACTAGAGAAACTACACTTTGACCTGATTTAACTCATACAACATTATCTACAATGGTAGAAGTACTAAACAAAATACAAAATATTTTCTTGTTTTTTTTTTACTTTCTTACCTCAGAATTAGATTTCCTGCTGTAGCTTCAGGATATAGCAACACAGACTGAAAAATCTCCATGTGGGATCATAAAGAAAGCCAGAGGAAACTGAAACTGTTATAGGACTCCTGTCTTAAATTGTATAATTTGTTTAGTTGTATAGTTGTATACTAGAGTTGATCACACATGATGTGTGGTATCACGTTTTCTTTTATTGTGCATTTACCTCTGACCTCCAGCATAGGATTTATTTTAAAATAATGCACACATAAAAATGAATTTTTAAAATGTATATTTATGGAGTTTATTCTTACTTGCTGCTCATTTGTGGCATTATTTCTGGTTGTTAAATGTCTGTTGCTGTAGTGTGTTTAAACTCCTTTCATTGCTGAATGTGTTTTTCTCCTGTTAAAAGGTGGCCTAGGACAGCTTGGAGTGGGTCTCGCTCAAATGCTGAGGTTAGTGAACAACTGAAAGGTGTGTGGCATGGGAGAAACACACAGTTTGCATAGATTGTACATTGGCCTTGCTTTGCATTGATACTTGCATTGCGAATTTAACCCCTTTTTAACTTTCTGAGGTAGATTCGGTAAAATTCTGCTAATGCTAAATGATCACTTCCCTTTTACTTTTGTTTATTTTGTTTCATAATCATATTCAACTCCTTTTACATCAGGCAGCAATATGGAAAGGAAAACGTCATCCTGTCAGATATTAGGAGGCCTCCTGCTGAAGTTTATGACATGGGTATGTTGACTCTCTCTATACAGCTCTGATATTGGCAGGCGGTTGCATCAGGTGCAACATATATATAGAGTCATATGGACAGTGTGGTGCCTTGAACTTTTACAGTATAAGTTTATTTATGTGGCTATTTTATTTCAACTCTCCAAATATATTTCAGTAAAACATGTTAACCTGAATTATACAATAGCTGAGATGAAATAACAATAAAATAAATCTTTAAAGCATTTATTAATCATATAGTATCAAATCATACATACTCTACTGTTCAAATGTTTGGGTCCAAAAGTTAAAAATTTTTTATATAATAATGCAATAATGCATTAAGTTGATCCGGTGATAAATGCTTTTCATCAGTTCACAAAAATATTAGGCTGTGCATTTTCTACATAATGATATTAATAAGAAATGTGTTCTTTATGAAGGATCATGTGACACTGAAGACTGGAGTAATGATGCTGAAAATTCAGCTGTCATCACAGGAATACATTTCATTTTAAAAGATATCAAAATTGAAAACAGATATTTTAAATTGTAATAATATTTCACAATATTGTGTTCATATAATATTATTATGTATGTTTTTGCTGTGTTTTTTATCAAATAAATGCATCCTTGCATGGTGCACATAAGATACTTCTTTTTTTAAAAAGACCTCAAACGTTTGTGAATATGAATGAATTTTTTACATTTGTAGAGGTAAAAATTAACATAAATGTTGTTCAAACTATGAGCAATAATATATTTATGAACTAACATTAGCTGATTAATGCTGTAATACATATTATTTATTGTTAGTTAATGTTAACAAATTGAACCATATTTACATTTCAATCACTTGGCCTCATTGAATAAAGCTCTCATGTAACCTTCAGTGTCTGTTGTGTGATTTACCTCACAGGTCCATTTGTATACGCTGACGTGCTGGACTATAAAAACCTTAGAGAGCTAGTTGTGAATAACAGAATAACCTGGCTTGTGCATTATAGCGCACTGCTCAGTGCTATCGGGGAAGCTAACATGGCTCTCGCCCGCACCATCAATATCACAGGTGGGAAAACTCACACATGTTTTTAGCATTAGCGTTAGGTGCTATATGCTATATGACTGCCTAATTTACAACGTAAGGTTTCCACTAACCCTGACGTTCCACATTCTGTCCTTCTCCTGTTGCCCCTGTCCTGATATATTCTCTTCTCCTCACCCACTCCTCTTTCTTTAGGTCTGCATAATGTGTTAGATCTGGCTCTGGAGAACTGCTTGCGACTGTTTGTACCCAGTACCATCGGAGCATTTGGCCCTTCGTCTCCCCGCGACCCGGCTCCTGACCTCTGCATCCAGAGACCTCGCACCATTTATGGAGTTTCCAAAGTCCATGCAGAGCTGATGGGGGAAGTAAAGATTGATGTTTTTAATGTTCTAGTTAGTCTGGGAAAGGATTATATAATATATTTATATATAACATCTAATATATAGATATATATACACACACACATACATATACACATAAATGTACAAATACACAATTCTCAGGTTTTTATATATATATATATATATATATATATATATATATATATATATATAACCAGAATTAGTATGTTAATTGTAACCAGAATTAGTATGTCTAAAGTGTAAAAATGCATATATATACTTCATAAGCTGAATGTGAACAATTTCTCACTTACATCTTACATCAGGGTTTCTCAAACTTGGGTTTGAAAGTTAATAACTAATTATATCTAATGTAAATTTAAAATAAATGAATAAATAGGACTGCATGATACTTGCAAACTAGCTTCGTTAGATAGTCAAATCTAAGGCTGTAATTTAATTAAATAACTGTATTCTCTGTTTAAGAGTGAAGAACATTATTATTATCATCAACATCAGAGAACTGTGAACATGCAAATGTGTTGTTAAATGATTAAAATAATTAAAATCTCAGGGGGTACTTCAAGTAAAAAATTTTTACGTTTAATGGGTTTGGCTGACAAAAAAGTTTGGGAACCCCTGACATACATGATATGTAATTATGAAATGCCAACATCCTAACTGTGTTCTGATTGAATCAGTATCTCCACCATAAATATGGCCTGGATTTCCGATGCTTGCGATACCCAGGGGTCGTTTCTGCCCACACCAAACCAGGAGGAGGCACCACTGGTAACAAGACTCAATCTTTAGTTGTGCATAAAGACACACACCTCCATACTTATACACTTATTCATAGAATTGTAATTTACTTACAATAAAACAACACACATAATCTGACCTATGTAACTGTATACGTCCTCTTTTCCTCAGATTATGCTGTTCAGATCTTTCACGATGCACTCAGCACCGGCCACCATGAATGTTACTTGCGTTCCAACACTCGGCTTCCCATGATGCACATCTCTGACTGCCACAGGGCCACCATTGAGTTCATGCAGGCTCCTGAAAGCCGGCTTTCCCTGCGTACTTACAACATCGCAGCCATGAGCTTCACACCTGAGGAAGTGGCAGAAGAGATCCGTAAACACCTGCCCCACCTGAGGGTCACATACAGTCCTGATACCATCCGGCAGACTATTGGTAAGACCAGCTTTTAAAAGAGTCTGAAATCATATTAATTGTAATGTTTTATTGTAGAAATAATGCCTCTTGGTCACTGTTTGTGTTTTTCATAAATATAGAAAAGTCTGAAATATTTAATTATAGGCTATAAAAGCCTTGATAACAATCAACTAATGCAATGATCTAAATGTTAATGTATTGTTATGTTTCTTCTATAGCGGACAGTTGGCCTGTGCGGTTTGATGACTCTAATGCACGTCAAGACTGGGGCTGGAAGCCTGCGTACGGCCTGTCAGAGCTGGTCACGGACATGTTGTCCTCCATCCGTGAAAAGAGAACCAATGCAGGACTACCTGTCAGCTAGCAGGTCTTCTCAGGGACTGAAACACAAATCACCAGCATCTTTCCAGTACATTTCTAAACTCATCTATCTCAAATTTCTTTAGTCCAGGACTCAATGTCAGTTAGAGAACCGCTGACACTGACGTATGCTTGTGAAAAAAACATGTAAACCAACAATGAAAACTCATTTTCTCTCACCGCTCAGGAGACTCTTGCTGTGTCCAAAACCGCATACTGTATAGTAGGTACTACATTTTGTTTGATATTTGCTTTCGCGAAAAAAAGTATGTTCTATATAGTGTGAATGTGTGTAGTATGAATGAAATTCTGACATACTACATCTGCCATGTTTTCATGTGACCTACGGCGTCAGTTTCCAGTAAATACGCACTTTAGAGTCTCGCCGGATGTAGTAGGTCATTCGAGTTCTTTTCGGCCTAGTGTTTATGAATTCGGACAAGCTATTTGGCTCACTTACAGTTTTTTACCTACTATATAGTATTGAAGAAGGCATATTCCGGCACAGGGTATGTCTTTCTACTCTGTGATCTATTCTTACATAGTTTTTAAGTTGTCATGGGACAGGGAAAAAAATCAAGGAATGACAGAATGCTGATGAATATAATAATAATAATAATAGCTAAATAATAATAGTAATTGAACACATTATAGATGAAACAGACCAATATAATTATTTTAGAGACACCAAGCTTTGTTTTTGTTATTTATTTTAACATGAAAAAAGCAAGGTCAGCACTTTCATTGCTTAACCACTCCTAACATTCTTTTTGTGAGGGGTTAAATTTTGACTGCACAGATGGTCTTTTTGTACAAAATACAGTAAGGATCATTAGACACCTTTCACTCTACAGTGCTCTAAACCATATACCATGTGTCTCAGTTTAAACACAGCCATGGGCAGAAAAAGCTTTGCTACCAGCTCTAGTGTGAATCATAAAATGATATTGCCTTTGTTCCAACTTCTGTCTGTGAGGAATTCACAGTTGCCTGAATTTTTGGGTCATGTTTAACCCACCATTGCTTGTATTGGCTTATCAAATGGCTCTGGATTCACAATGTATATTGTGGTGGTGTGAATTAAGTACTTAATCACTCAGTATTGCTGATGTATTATTTATACACTGGTAAGAGATATTTATTTTTATTTTTTGTTAACTCAGAAGAGCTAAAACACCCAATGGCCTTGCGATAGAAAGGGAAGAGTTCTTTAGCTTCTGCCGGTCTGAAAATCTTAGTCTGCCTTCTGTATTGCCTAGTGCAGACAAATAAAAATGACTTTTAATGGTTACACTTTATTTTAAGGTGTCATTGTTACAGTGTAATTATACATTTAAGTAATAATAATTAACTACATGTACTTACTATAGGGTAAGGGTTAGGATTAGGTTTGGTTTTAGGGTTAGTTGCATCATGTAATTATGCATAATTTATTACTATAGTAACCACATGTAACACGTGTAACAAGGACACTGTAAAATAAAGCATTACCCTCTTAACTAAGACAGTATGTAGAAAGACTCACCTCCCTTCCAAAAGCAAGTTTGATTTCTGGACAAAACTTATTGTGTTCAAAGTTGAAACTGCCTTAATTTTCAGTTATCATTTAACCTCAAAAGTTGCTAATGAATCACAAAAACTGGTGGAAAATTGCAGTGTATGTCAAATAAATGACTTTAATACAGCAAACATTTGATGTATTTGTTCAGTCATATTTGAATAGGAATCCTGTTAAATATATATAAAAAATCTGTATTTTTGTGGTAATATTATTAATTTTTACTTCTTCAGTAGGCGATAGCACAATTAAAACAACACAGGTTGATCAATGTGCTTTACATAACTTACATAAAGCACTAACAATAAGATACTAACAAAAATAATACAATAAAACACTAGCCTGATGTGGTCATACTCAATTCTGTTCAGAATACGAATTGCCCGAGCAAAATGTTGTGGGCGGGGCTAAATTCGGCTGGCGTCCAGGCTAATAAAACACATGAACAGTTGGTCACTCACCATTGTTTTATTAGCCTGGACCTCGAAGCTAGTAGTATAGTATAGCCTTTGATTAGTTGATCTTATAGTGTTCTTTTAGACTGACACTCAGTCAGGAGATCCAAGAGATAGGACGTGCTAGACCATTCAAGGTCTTGCAGCAATGAACTAAAAAATATTGGGAAACCAAAAGCAACATTAACAAACAACTAGATTTATATGAAAAACTTTGAGCACATTAAATGACCAAACATTAAGTATGAAAGAGTTTTCCTAACACAATGATAAATGCCCACATAATGAATACAATTATTAAATGGTTGCTCAAATGAGAAATTAGCCTACATGTTTAAATAATAAATCAAATTTTCTGCTCAAATGCAATTTAATTTCCTCATTTGTTGAAGAATAAACTAAGAAAATTAAATGAAATAATATTGTATATGTTATATTGATTAATCAGTATATTATGAAACATTAATTAGAATTAAATAAATATGAACAATGGTCCATTTGTTTAATTAAATATATTTTTTTGTATAAATGCTATAAGAAAAACATCCATCAAATGAAGGTATCTAAGGATTGACTCAATCATTGGATTTGGATGTGCCTTGTTGTCTTCCTAGTTCCTAACGCTGTATGCAGCTAGTGCCTGCGGAGGCAGCATTTCACCTTTCGGACGCTGCCTAGATTTCAAGCATTTCAAGCACACGATCACTCGTCTTACGGAAGTGACGTAAAAGCTGCCGCGCCGCAGTGGATTTTGGGACATCGTGCCATATTGACACACGACAGAAATGGACGCGGGGTTTTTCCGCGTAAGTGTTATATTCTTTTACAAATACCGCACTATAAAGGTTTAAAGTGTTGTTACTATTTGTTATTCGTCAGTTGGTTGATTGGTTGGTTGTTTTAAGGCTGTATTTGATGTGTTCGTTGGAGTGTGGCTGTAATGGCGGCTGCGTGAGAGAACCTGAAAATACTCAACAGATTAAACGGGAACAACAAATTCAACCAACTTGTTTTCATATTTCGCCATTATTACAAATAAAGTCCACTACAACGGCATATGTAGTCGAGGTATCTTAGTTACATTTGTGAAATACAGACTGAAACCGAAATACAGATAGACAATTTAATGTTCTTATACATTAGTAGACTATGTATGTATTGGTGTATAAATCATACAGTTTTTCATTAGCATCATACTGAAAATCGTATATTACTTTAAGATATAGAAAAAAAGAGAGACATTTTCTGTATCGCATGATATTTATGAATACATTTTTTTTTTCTCTTAAGGGCACCAGTGCGGAGCAGGATAACCGCTTCAGCAACAAACACAAGAAGCTGTTGAAGCAGCTGAAGTTTGCAGAATGTCTGGAGAAGAAGGTCGAAAATATATAAATACTTGTTTTCTTTTTGTGCAAATGTGTTTACTGCACCATATTACCAAAAACATGCTGCATATGTTAGTAAATATCATGTCAGTAGAATAATCGTTTTTTTATAATTGTGCAATGATACATTCAATTGATTAAAAGTGACAGTAAAGTCATTTATAATGTTACATTAGATTTCTATTTCAAATAAATGCTGTTCTTTTGAACCTTCTATTCAACAAAGATTCCTGAAAAAGAATGCATCACAGTTTCCACAAAAATATTTCGCAGCACAAATTGTTTTCAAAATATTTGCGCATCAGTATTTTAAATGATTCATCTAGGGCCATGTAAAACATTTTTGACTCTGAAGTTACCAAAAAATATATGGAAAATTCTGTGTTTTTAATGATTGTTTTCTCTAATGTGTCATTAGGTGGATATGACCAAGGTCAACCTGGAAGTTATCAAGCCCTGGATCACCCAGCGTGTGACAGAGATACTTGGCTTTGAGGATGATGTCGTCATTGAATTTGTCTTCAACCAGCTGGAGGAAAAGGTAGACGCTCCCTCTGCTCTTCCCGCTCTTTTCACACATGCTGCAATTATATATTAGACGTGTTTTGTTCTTTGGGAGGATGAGAGAAGGTTTGAAGATCAGCGAATAACCGCTGACAGTTATTTGAAACATTTGTCATGTGTAGATGTAACAGCAGAAAACATCTAACATCACAGTCTTTAAGTGTCTGTCTGGTTTTAAAAAGACAGAAAAGGGGTAAAAATGATATTCTCTCTCTGAAGATATGATTTGTGACACCATTCCTTCTGAACAGCAATGTTCTAATGTTGATGTGATTTATGATTTAAAAGGCCTGAACCAATATGGATCTTATTCCTTGCATCTGAAGTATAGCACCAACTCCTAATTAGATCTCACCTGAGCCCAAAGTCTCTCTGAATCCAACTCTCCCTTGATGATGAGCTTTATTTTTTGAGGTGAGTTATAAGCAGGGCTTGACATTGTGCCAGTGGTAGAGTCATTTCAGCTTTATCATTTGTGCCTTTCAAAGTCAAAGTTTAGCAATACATCTTAAACACAAAGGCCTATTTGAATGACCATTTTAGAAACAACATAGAACCATTAAAGAATACAAAGAAAAACATAAAATTGCATGTGGGATAATGCAGTACAACATTGGTGGTGTAAGATGGGTATTTTTTTCTAGGGGATTTATTAGGCAATAATTATTATGCTCCGTCTCAATGACTAGCTCAGTTGTAAGTTATAAAATAATACATTGGTTTATTTGTATGATTGTGCATTTGCACAATGTAATGCAAATAACAGAGATGCAAATGTGTGAACACATTTTCCGTTTTCATTTAGCTAAGCTCTGTTTATCAGTCACTGTTTTAGTCTCTAAAGATTTGATTTTCAGGAAGCTTTTGCTTGGATTCCAGAGAGGTATTTGCTCCTATTAATGATACGTACAGGTGTTTCCTAATTCTCAGACATAAAGAGGTGCTTTCAGTTTTTGTAATTACATATCCATACAATAACTTGAAGGAATGTTTCTTGTTAAATACAGGTTAGGTTTGATCTACAGCATTTGTGGAATAATGTCAGTTACCTCAGAGAAAAAGTCTCCATTTTAGTTCCTTTTTGTTTTCTAAAAATATTCCAGCTACAGTAATGCACTTATAACAGTGCCAAATGTGAGGCATACATTTGTTAAAGCACTTTAATTCCATAAGAATGTTATTTGAGCTAAAAAGTTGTCTAAATAATCATTTTTGGAATTGGACTACTGCTCTAGGTGCACAAACCTGTAATCAGTGGTAACTGATTATTCCAGGTTTTCTTTTTAAACTGGGCCAGCAGGGGTCAGGATGAGTTTTTCTTTTTTTATAAAAAGCTTAATTAAAATGCTACAAGAAAATCTAGATGTGAACTTTATACCCAAAAGGAATCACAATAATTAATATAATACATTCATTTCACATTCATTTTTTTAAAAATTAACTTTAAAGCTGAAAAGTGCTATACAAATATATTTACATATAATTAAAAATGATCAGTGGTTAGAAATACAATATGAACTTCAATCTTTTCTAAATATTTCTAAAAATAATTGCTTGGATAGATATTTGGTTCAGTACAGTATTAATATGCAAAGTAAAACTAACTTGTTCTTTTTTATAATATCACACTTTTTCTGAACACCGCATAAAAGGGTCCATATACGTGAAAATATTTCTGGAGAGGTCAAGTGAATCATCATATTTGCTTGTCCCTGGCATCAAAAATAGGAAAACTCTTACATTAATCCACAGATGCTGTCGATGGAGCTTAACCTTTATTGAACCACAAATGTTCATTTAACACTTATTTTAGGACACCGGGTGCTCAGTCCTGCTCTTGAAGATCCACTTTCAAAATTGAGGTCCTGCCCTATTCTTACAACTGAATGTACATCTTTAGGAGCACGATTCAGCATCCCTGTCATAGCATATGGATCTCATAGGTTTATTTTCCTCTTCATTTGTTGTAAATAAAGAGTTTTCCATGCCTTGTGTACTCATTATTGCTTGTTCGTCTCTTGCAATTTAGATAAATGATATAGCATTAAACTCAAGGTGATTGAGTGTGATGCAGTAGTGAGGCGGAGGCCAGCCAATGGAGCGCCTTTCTCCGCCCCCCCCAGCCCACAGAGCCTGCGCCACTCACACTGAAGACAACTGGACTGTTCTTGCTTTGTGGGGTTTTGATGCACTCTGTTTGTGGACTGTAATGTTTCTATCTCTCAGGAGTATGATATTGCACAGGAAGAGACAGCCCTAGTGGTGAGGGAGGGTCTTATTGCTCCTTGACGAGGTGATGTGAACTGGGAGGGTACATCTCAGTTCAGATATTAACATGTAAACATGTAATGCATGCTCAAAGGGAGTTTATTCATTTTAGAAGTGTTTTGATCCTTTTATTCAATTGGTTTATGAGTAAAAATAAAATTCAGCTGTGGCAGTTGGTTTTAGAGACATTTTGAGGCCCGCAGGAACTGGGCTCTTGTTGAAAAGCAGCTGTATACTGGATGTTCAGGAAGGGAAGGTGTAGGTAGACTTTCAGAGCTCAGCACTCTTGTTCTGTGTCAGTATTAACTGCATGGTTTCCTCTCCTCTCTCTTCCTCCTTGCTGTTTGTGTTGCAGAATCCGGATGGGAAGATGATGCAGATTAATTTGACAGGGTTTTTGAATGGGAAGAACGCTCGGGAATTCATGAAGGACCTCTGGCCACTGTTGCTAAGTGCCCAGGAGAACATCGCCGGTATCCCGTCTGCCTTCCTGGAGCAAAAGAAAGAGGAGATCAAACAGAGACAGGTGATGAAGAAGTGCTGAGAAGTTATGAACTTGCATACTGATTATGATTAGATTTATATGATTGGAGCTTTTATGTTGTAATAATGAATTAAGTGTACAACATGATTGTAAGCTACAAGTTGAGTGTTTAACAGTTTTTCTATTTACTGTTTTAGATTGAACAAGAGAAACTCGCCTCTCTGAAAAAACTAGATGATGATAAAAGGGAGAAGGAGATCAAAGAGCGAGCTCAGTCAAAAAGCCCTAAACGGTTGGTTTTGGCCTTCATTTTACTTAGAGTCAGCATGAAATTGACATTTTTGAGTGAAACAGCTTCTCAAACATGAGAAAATGTAGGGCGGAACTCGATTTGGTCCATCAGTAATTGATGGGATTATTAGATAGTTGTAATCTGCTAATTATGGTGATTTCATGTAAGTTGTTTTTGATTAAAGATCACGAAGGCACATGAATCAAAAGGAAAATTATGTACACAAATAAATAATCATAAAAATAATTGTCAATTATAATTGGTAACTATTAGATTAAAATATTTGGTAGTGTAAATAAATGTTACAAATTGGAAAATATTGTAAATTGGGCATGTGTTTTTTTTCTTGTTTACTTTTGATTCCAGGAGAAAGTCCCGCTCCCCTGTGAAGCGTGACCGGAAATCCAGTCCCTCTCGCTCTCCTCGCCGGAAACCGAGCCCGGCTGCCTTGCCTCCTTCTAGTCCGCCTAATAATAAAGAAGAACCAAAGCCAGAACCGGACCAATCAGAGAGCTCCAAACCAGAGCCACTCATTGAGGAGGCTTCCTCTACCAGGTAACTATGGAAACCTGACACCACACAATGCAATTCTAAAATTGTAGTTGCTACTGACCACAACATTTTTATTTATTTTTTTAATTAAATTTTTATAAAAAAAAAATTTAATTAAAATTGCACATTGTGCCTTTCTATAGGATCATACATTTTTAGACTGACCCCCTCTTTTTACCTATCAGTGATCTGGTGGGTGAGGTGAAGCCGGACTCTGTGTCTGAGGTTGTGAAAGAGTCATCGCCAGACAAAACGTCCAAATCAGAAGACAGACCGAAACCAAGAGACAGGGACAGAGATAAGGATGGACGGAGGGATCGCCCACGCCACCGCTCTCGCTCTCGATCACCTCGTTCTCGCAAACGACCTCGATCCCGCTCTAGGTGAGTTCTGTCTCTGTTTGTGATTTCTTATTTTAAGCCACGTTTCCACCGAAATTACCTGGTACAATTTGCACCAGGAACTTTTTTTACAGGAACTTTTTTTCCCAGACCTGCCACTGTCCGCGTTTCCACTGTGGTCTAAAGTACCATGAAGATTAGGCAAAATGGTGATATAGGACTGCGCTCAACTGCTCCTACCAGTCACCGACGGACACTAATAATTTTTGCGTGACACTGTCTGCAACAATAACAAGTATGGAGGAGATTCAAGCAGCGCTGCTTTTGCTGGTTATGTATTGGTTTACTAAAGAGGTAGTTAACAAAATGGCGGAAAAAAAGAGATGAGCACTAATACTTAAGAGTATTCTGCTTAAAGCTTGTAAAGCTAGGTTTAAAATAAGACAATGTATGTTATTATCAGCTATTATGGACATTGACCGTGAGATGGCGAAATGAACGTGTGGCATCGGACAGAAAGAACAAGACTGATATTTACTGAACGCTCGCAAAAGACTTTAAAAAATGCCGGTTGAAATAAAATGAAGCGTGAGCTTAACCAATCAGCATGTTCAGCGCCCAAGTCCCACCCCCCAAAAATAGCTGAACTTTGAAAAAGTACTACCTCGCAAGCAGGGACTTTCGGAGGGGGAAATATTTACCCCGAACTTCATTTAGACCCTGGTTCCTGCGGTCGAAACACAAGTACCACCCAAAAGTTCCTAGTTCCTGGGGAAAGTTCCTGCGGTGGAAACACGGCTTTAGATCATTTCGCTTATCTGCAAATGTGATTGATCTAGGAGGTAAGCTAATATCTCTGCTTCTAGGTCGTTCTCTCCTCGCCGCAGAAGTCCCAGGAGGCGAATCTCTCCGAGACGTAGGAGCCCCCCTAGGCGACGACCTCCCTCTAGGCATAGACGTAGCCGTTCACCTGTCCGCAGGTCAGACTTTATTTTTTTGTTTATTCTGCAAGGATGCATTAAATTGATCAAAAGTTACAGTAAAGAACCATGTTACAAAAACTTTCTATTTCAAATAAATGCTGTTTTTTAGAACTTTCTATTAAAGAATGCTGAAAATGTATTAATGGTTTCCATTAATATTATTAAGCAACACAACAGTTTTCAACATTAAGACATTTTCCTTGAGCACCAAATCAGCATATTAGAATGATTTCTGAAGGATCATGTCACACTGAAATAATGGCTGCTGAAAATTCAGCTTTAGCATCTCTGGAATTAACAAAAATGTTAAAATATATTAGAATAGAAAACAGTTATTTTAAGTTGTAATAATTTATAAGATTAATGTTTTAACTGAATTTTTGATTAAATAAATGCAGCCTTGGTAAGCACGAGACTTCTTTCAAAAACATAAAAAAATAATATATATATATTTAGAGGCAAATTTGTAACAATAATCACTTCTAAACGTACGCCAACACAGGAGAATACATCAATATATGATTCTAAATAGGCAAACTGTTGTTCATCGCTATTTTAAAGTAAAAGTTGTTTAAACTAAAAATCTTTTATCTTTCTCATATGAACTGCTAAATGTTTAGTCAGCTTTTGTGTTCACATGATCTTATTCATCCACCAGGCGGCGCTCTCGCTCACGGTCTTCCTCAGGCAGCTCCTCTTCTCGGTCACCCCATAAGAGAGCAGGGAAACGTAGGTCACCTACACCACCCAGAAAACTTCCACGCCGCTTAGACCCCGTCAGCCCCTCCAGAAGACGAGGCCGCAGTCCATCAGGACCAGACACCAGCCCTTCAGGTAAAATAACTACTGATTATTGTTTTTTTTTTTTAAATGGTTCCTTTTCACTGCCATGTTGTTTGTAGGATATTAAGCAGTAAAATGATTCTGACTGTAATGCATATTAAAATTTCAGCTGTGAAGCACAGGCCTGGTGGAAGAAATGACACTCCTTCTCCAAAACCCAGACGGTCCGATGCATCGGAATCCGGTGAGAATTGGCTCCTAAACATGCATTTGTGTGCATATCAGAAAGGTTTACAGATCATGCCTTGTAGGCAGAACCCTGTCTATCTGGCCTTTTGTTAAACTTATAATAACATGAGCTAATGCTTTGGATTCTGCGCTCGTGTCTCAGTCTCTTGTTCTTTTTAAAGATGAGGGGAAGGGTGCATGTCATGGGTGTGTGTGGCTGGGTGGTTTTGCACATTATTACTTTGTGTCGGTGGGCACTTGGGTGTTTCTCGGGAACTGAAGGACTCCACTGCTTTGCGTTACAGAAGAGGAGAAGGTGGGCAAAGGGTCAACAGCAGATTCTGTCCAGCAGCGACGTCAGTATCGTCGACAGAATCAGCAGTCCTCTTCAGGTTTCCACTGTTTTTTATTTCCATCACATTTGTTTGTCCTCTATTCCACTCACACCTACGCTTGCAGCTATGAGTTGGATGTGAAAAATGGATGCTTGTGGATATTTGATTTATAACTGGTAACCAGGTTATGTTTTTGTTTGCTTACAGACACTGGTTCATCCTCTTCCTCTGAAGATGAAGGTCCAAGGAGGCAGAATAGGGGGGCAGGTGCCAGGAATGGAGAAATCAGAAGGCGGCGGAGCCATTCACCTGCATCACCACGGAGGCGACACAGAGATGCATCCCCAAGGTGAAAATCAACAATATTTGCATTTGACGTGATACCCCCTTAAAGTCTACTCGGGAGTCGGATGCTTTGTTCACTTTGGGATAAAGATGGGGAATGTTTTTTACAGATCTTTTTTTCTATGGACCCAGCACCTGCCCAAATTTGGATGTGTGCACACTATTTCAAATTTGTATTCACATTTAAACATTGATCAACACACATACATGAAGCACATCAAAATGGTTAACGCAAGCTGTTCACAGGAACAAACCTCATGTTTTTTTGCAGAAGCTCAAACATGCTTAAGTCACATGTAAGAACAAACCTCAATGTAGTGTTGTCTGAAATTTTAAAAATGTGACACTTTTATGTGCTGTTGAGTTGAATTGTAAACACCTCTGACTGGCCATTGTGCTCAAGCACTCATCAAAAATGTGATTTTGCTACAATGATCAGCACTTCGAAACCATGTTAGAAATATACATCAATGACGCTTTTCACTGAGCTCTTGCACATATACACACAGGGGCATTTGAATGCAGGCGTCTATCAGCGGAACAGTCCTTGTGCTTTTAAACGCTCCCGCTTTTAAAACACTTTCAAACACTTCCGTGTGCTTTCAAACACTCCCATGCATTGATCATTGGAGCGAACCCTGAGTTAAGACTTTTATTTCAGAAAGAGACGATCTCCATCACTTGCTGGCCGTAGACACGGTTCACCGTCTCCTGTTCGCCGCCGCAGGACACCCTCTCCTCCCCCGAGACGCAGGTAAAGTCCAGCTGAGTTTATGAAGAGTTTTTTTTGGTTTTGGGTTGTGAATACTCTTTGACCTACTGACTATTCATTCCTTTCTTCTGTCCCTCTTTATTCAGATCTCCATCTCCACCTCACCGGCGGTTTACTCCTCCCATCCAGCGCAGATATAGTCCCTCCCCTCCCCCAGCTCAAAAAAGACGCTCATCAGGGTCTCCCAAGCGTAGAAGGTCTCCATCCCCTTTGTCCAAGAGGAGAGGATCTCCTTCATCTGTGTCCAAGAGCAGAGGATCTCCTTTACCCCTTTCAAAACGCAGAGGGTCTCCTTCACCCTTGTCCAAGAGGAGAGGGTCTCCTTCCCCCGTGTCCAAACGCAGAGGGTCTCCTTCACCTGTGTCCAAACGCAGGGCGTCTCCCTCACCAGTGGCCAAGCGCAGGGCGTCTCCCTCGCCAGTGGCCAAGTGCAGGACATCTCTCTCGCCAGTGGCAAAGCGTAGAGGATCACCCTCACCTGTGGCCAAACGTCGGTCCTCTCGATCCCCCAAACGGGGCCGTGGCAGTAGTCCAGTAAAAAGACGTACTCCGCCCTCTTCTGCTTCTCCTCCACCCCGCCACCGTAGAAGCTCTCCAAATCCTCCAGCAGCCCAACGGGGCAGAGATGCCCGCTCCTCTCCCCCTGCCCACGCTACTCGAGTGTCTTCCAGTCCTCCTGCTCGATATGGCCCCTCAAGTTTATCCCCACAGAGGCAAAGACGTCAGACGTCCCCATCTCACAGCACCAGACCTATTCGCAGAGTTTCCCGCACACCAGAACCACGCAAATCTCAGAGGTAAATTTTTCTTTAGCGCTTAATTTATTTGTTTAACCGATGAACAATCTCTTACTGACTCTGTTCCTGTCCATTTGTAGAAGTTCTCAGAGCCCACAGCCTGTAAGGAGGCAGGTTTCACATTCACCATCTGCTTCTCCTCCTCCTCCTCCCACGGCTCACAAGCGGCCTGCTTCAGTCTCACCCTCTCGTTCTGCTAGCCGTTCTCCACCTCCACCTGCCAAAAAGAACAGCAGTGTCTCCCCGAGCCCATCACCTAACAAGGTATGCCACCCCTGCCCAAGCTTGGGTCTCACTTTCCCCAGACGGCTTAAGTCCAGAGAGCTTTGCTCCTCTCATTTGTATTTGATTTTAGTTTCCAGACATCAGTAGTGGTCGACCGATATTGTGTTTTAAAAAAAAGTCATATATCTTAGGGCAGGGTGGCCGATGTATAATATGCATAATTTATATTTAATTTAATTAATATTTAATACATTTGAAATATGAAAAAAAAACATGCTTATACTTATGATGGCAACTTATTGATTCTTAAATTAAAAATACATGAATAAAAAGGAAGTAAACACTAGGTTAACAGGGCACTTAGTAATCTGGTAAGTTTGTGGTCACTGGTAATCATATTTGCTTCAAATACTGACAAGGTAACACTAATTTTACATACAACACTGTACATGACAATAATATGACAGTGGTAAACTGAATATAGAACAGCATATTTTTAAATTAAGGATTTAAAGTTTGTCGTGTCATGCACAGAAACACATTAATGCTGGCTACAAATGCGCACTTCAGAAGATCTCACGGCTGGATTCGATTAAGTCTGAAAGGATTGTGAAATTAAGTGTTTATTGGATATTTGTAGATTTGTTTTAACAAAATAAATGCGTATTAGCGGAATGTTGATGGAAAATGAAAAAATATTATAGCCTATTGTTTGCCTTTCTGTTGCTTATATTATAAAAGCAAACCCTATGCTTTTTCGCAAACCGTTTACATTCTGTTTAACATGTGTATATATAATAATGTATTAGATATAACTGTATAACAGAGGCTGTAATCTAATGAAGACAGTAAAATGTGAGCACCCGTCAAAATAAAAGTCCCGTTTCTAACACATCAGTCAATCAAAAAAACTTATCGGCTAATGCCGATATTTAAAAAAATGGCAAATATCAGTGAATATATCGGCCTTGGTGATATGGCAGTCGTCGACTACTTTTCAATTGATTATTTTTAGAAATGTATCCTAAATCTGCTGTATTTAGAATGAATGCCAAAAGTTTGTTAAAATCTCTGCGCTATGCGTAATATTTCTTTTTATATTGCTTGAGTCAAAATGTTTTGTCTTTTGTTTTGTTCTGTAGAACTCTGATGCAGAAGGTGGTAAGAAGAAGAAAAAGAAGAAAGAGAAGAAACACAAGAAAGAGAAAAAACACAAGAAGCATAAGAAACAGAAGAAGGAGAAGAGTGGAGAAGAAAAGAGTGGAGGGGCAGCAGGAGGACACGTACAGGAAGCAGAGCCAGACTCTGACCAGAAAAAGGTGAAGTTACACTTTTAAAGCTGTCTAGTAATATAAAAGTGTCTCTCCATTTTACCATACTTATACAAGTTCTACATAAGGTGAAACCCTAAGCATATTTGTTGTTATGCTTGAGTCAGACATAATTAATGCTACCTTTCCTGAAGGAATCAGAGAGTGAAGTAGAAGACAGTTTGGATGATCTGGAGAAGCACCTACGCGAGAAAGCTCTCCGCTCAATGAGGAAGGCCCAGATGTCTCCATCATCTCAGTCCTGAGGGACTATCTACCATACCCCACATTTCCCTCTTTTTTTTCCACTCTCTGCATTTTAAATGTTTGATGTTGGTTCAGCTTTAGAATGTACAAATTGTTAAAATTCACCCTAGACTTTTGTTTGTTTGAATTTTTTGGAATGTTTATTGCTGAGGAGTTTTATGATGTGAAAATGATTGAGCAGCTGAAGCTTCTTGATCAGATTTTGTCCTCTTCTCCACCCTTAAATACTGTCGACGACTGTTTATCCAAAAACAAACCTTTTTTAGTCCCCAATCCCCCTAATGATTCCTGTGTTGCTTTTACAGTCATGATGAAACAAATGAAAAGCATATTTGCAGTTCTGAGTTAATAATGTACAAGCTGGCCTATGGATCCTCGCTTCACTTCAGCAGGACTTTATACGAGTGTTTTGTTTGCATGGACGGCAGACCCCAGCGTGTTTGTCCTCTTGTGTGCATGATCCATAAACCAAAACACCCAGAGAGCTGATCCAGCAGGCTGCTCTCTCTGTTCATCTGAGCATTGTTGCAACGCTCGAGAGCTCTACTGTGCACATGAGAACAAATCAGAAATGTCTGTTTTCATCCTTTATTTTTTGCATTATATTTTTTGTAACCTAAGTTGTGTTTGGAATTGTTGATCCCTGCAGTAATTTCTGGCTTTGAACAGTCACATTAAAATGAAAGAAAATATTTTTGTCTCAAATCCTTTTCTTTGAGTTGCATAATTGTTCATTTGTTTCCCTTTAAAACTTAGTGTCTGGAAGAAAAAAAACATGGTGACAATTGTATTCAAACAGCGTTACATTTTGGATGTAATGTATGCAAGGCTGTTTTGCATGTAAGGCTATTTTACATATGTTTGCCAATCCATTGTTTCTAGAAGGTTCTGTGGAAAGCCTGTGGTGTCCCAGGTCTGGTGATGACACATGATAATCTGCTGTACTTGTTATTTTGTTGTCCCCTTAGCAACACTTGGAAACAAATCTTAAGCGGCCTCAGATGAAAGCTCAGTGAGTTCTTACTGTGTAATGTGGTTAACAAGGACTGATCTGCAAAAATAACAGCCCAAGGCAACAATGTTAATGCCCTGGTTGTTAATTTATAGTGCCACCTGCTTCCTAACTGGTCACGGGCCACTGTGGGAATATATAGGTCTTTAAGTGATAAACATGAGATCTGTCTTTCTTTACACTGTCCCTAGAGGTCAGACTAAGTAATGGTGAGCTGTGTTTCAGAAGCAGCGGTTTCTTCTGCAGTGTGCTGGAAGATCATTGTTAATAACACAACCATCTTAAAGGGATAGCTCACCCAAAAATAAATATTCTGTTTACTCTTCTTTATGCTGTTCCACACCTGCATGTCTATTTGCTGTAGGACAGAGGATGTTTTGAAAATGTCTTGGTTACCCTTTGACTTTCATTGAATGGATTAAAAAAAGAACATTTCTTTTCCTAATGTGGTTTTGGGGCATTTACAAGAAAATTTTGGTTCGTACACTTGGGTGTTTCAATGAAGTTGAAATGTTCTATATATAAATAAAGTGCTGCTGGGATGATTTACTGTTACGAATTCCATTACATGGCAAAAAAATGTAGTTAGTAATGAAATCTTCATTACTCATGTATTCTGACTATTTGATTACTTTTGACCTAACTCATGTATCACATTTTGATTTGAGTAGGATAACCTTGTACCGTATTGATATAAAAATGCAAAGAAAATATATTCCATTGTTATCAACAACATGAAATGTATTAAATATTACATTAGGTCAGGGTTTCTCTGACGAGTTTGTGGGTTTAATGGAAAGCTCTTAAGTAAATCAATCATAAAAAGTAAGAAAAAAGAAAAAATATATGATGTATGACCATTTTATTATTATTGACTATTTTATTTAACTTACTTAACATAAAATATAATGACTTAAATATATTACGGCAAAGGGGTAAATATGTAAATTTGAAATTGTGTGAATGTGTACATTTTAATGTGTTTGAAAGACAAGTCTCCCAGAAACAGTAATACCTGGTTAAATGACTCACTGAGTGATAATTAAAAAAAAAAAGTGAAGCTGGTTAGATATGCAATGGTGAAAACACTTGTTAAAAGTGAAATGATTTCTGTAAATCCTGTGATCAGCTGTGTGGCTCTCAGTTTTCAGTGATTTCAGGCACATGGCTCCTGTGTAATTCCACAAACAGTTGAGTGGCAGCAGTACTGCACTTTTTTTAATTAAAAGAAAAACTTAAATATAAATATAAAAATATATAAGTAGAATAAATAAATTATGAATAATGTGCTGCCATTGTGAGAAAAACATTTAAGTTACTTATGAAGAAAATTAACGTTAGTCTGATTAATATAGGCTAGTATACGTAACAGTTTCTGCCAAAATAACACAGGTTAAATTTAAGGGTAACGTTAAACTCGTTAACAAAAACTGATTTACTTTTCTGGTCGGCAATCTATGTTGTTAAAAGCTTTCTCTGTGCCCTTACTATACATTACAATAAAAGTCGGATGACTTTTCTATACAAATGTATCACAAGAACCATCCAGGAAGCTCTAGTTCTTGTGCACGCGGCACGGTACCGATTCTGCTCGCGCCGGACGTGTTCGGCCCACTCGCGCCTGTTCAGGCCACTGCGCATGACATCACCGCCTTAAATACTCCCGTTGATTTTCCCCCTATTCGACGTCGCCATCCTGAGAGGGCAGTGGAGAAGGAGACATAGCGGACTCTGTCGGGTTTTCTCAGTGATGAGTTTCTAGGTAGTACAATCTCGTGGAAAAGCTCTTGGCTTGATTTTAACGCACTCTCTGTATTTCGGTTGCGCTTTGGAAAACCACAGAGTGATATTGGTGATCGAAAAACTCGGTTCGAGAAAGAGGGAGGCGTGAAAGGAAAACTTTTTGTGCCAAGGTGAAGAAATCGAGGTTTTGTTGTTGTGAACGCGTCCGTGTAAAGGCAAAAGTTCGGGATGTCTCTTTCGGTACCTCAGAACGGTGTGAAGGGGGATAACGAAGCCGTCATCGAGCTTTTTGTGAAGGTAAGAGTCTGACTAAGAAACTCCAATCATGTAAGTAAAGGTTAAAGAGATAGTGCACCCCAAAAATGAACATATTGTCATCAATTACTCACCAAAAATACTTTCTTTTGTGAGCACAAACGAGATTTTAGGCAGAAAGAAGTCACCTTTTACTTACATTATATGGAATAATGGTGCGATGAAAGTGAATGGAGACTGTCAGTGTACAACGTAAAGCCTTCACCTTCCAAACTGCAGGCTTCTGTTGCGATTTTAAAAATAATTTTCTGTTTTTGTTTTTTATTCACAATCCCAAAACACGTAATATATCCAAAACATAAGTATGACCCAGCCATTGTGTTTTACAGTAAGAGTGAATGATGACACTGACCATGTGAATGTCAGATGGGTGGAGGCGTTTTCTCAGTATCACTCAATATCTGACTATTTGCTGTTTCTTTTGTATTTATATGATTATATGTAACATATAAAGGGCTAAGAGTTTTCACCCTCAGCTAAATACACAAAGCACGCGGGTTTGAGGAGAGGTTGAATGAGAAACCGACAACAATGTAACGTTACATCTGCAGTTCCTAATCCCGACTGCAGGAAATCCGTCCGGTCCAGGATACAGAGGAACCCAGACTTGTATTAAACGGAGCCAAAATGCTGTGATAGAGTTCAAGATATTTCTGTTAAGAAAGGGCATTGTTTTTGTATGCGAAACCCTTTGAATGGAAGACATGAATCCCGCCTTTCTTTATCTACCGCAACATTGTTTTGCCTTCATAACTGTGTGTCATATTTGAACTCCACACAGGAATCCGTCAGATCTGTTTAATGTAACCAGAGATGGTGTTAGCATCTATTTCTCGTTGGTTTGCTTCTCAAGACTAAACCCTGGCTTCAATAGTTCATAAACTGAAGAGAAAGAATCCAGTCCTCCTCTGGATCTCTGAGTAATCAAACTGGAATTATTTAAATTCCTCTCCACTGCTGGGAGCCCTGCTGTCCTCTTTCTTTCCCTTGCTTTTCTCTTCTTTTCTCTCCCTCTAAAGGCCTTCTGCCCGGCAGAGCGGGAAAACTCCCGAAAGATTGAAAGGAGGGAGAGAAGGGAAGTGGAGGAGGGGACGGAGTTACAGAAAGAGGAGGGGGCTCCTAACGGTGAATGTGTGGGGTCTGATGTCTGTTTGGAAATGTGCGACACAAGCTCTCCTCTCTGAACTGCATGGTCACTAAACTACAAGTGCGTTAAAGCACTAAGGACTTTGGATTTCAGACTTGAAAACGCTGACCAGGCATTTATGATTCCCGAGGCTTTAATTAAAGGATGCCCCTGCTGTATTAAATGGACTGTAATTAATAATTCAATGAACATTATGGCAGTTTGTCACATTAGAAGACACTTGTATAGGTCAGCTCTTTCGGAAGTTGTGAATTGACCCTGCAAAGCGTTAGAAGATAATTTTAAATATAGGCTTTGTTTACAGATTGAGACCCTATATGAAATATTAGGGGGTCTGTTTTCTTTACTGCATTTGCATATTTCCTATTGAAACCAAATCCAAAAAACCCTGAATGGGACAAATTCAAAAGCCTATAAATATTTAAAATCAAAGTATTTCAGAATAATTTTTTTTTAATTTAACACACACACACACACACACACACACACACACGTGTTTGTATAATATTATTAATTTTATTTTATTCATATTTATGTTTCTATAACAAAAGTATGTATAGGGTCAGTCTCATTGTTGAAGGTTTGTCATTTAAAATGAAAGAAAATGAACTGAAAATGAAAATAAAAAAATGAATGTTTAGGAGTACACTAACACACATGGACTGAAGTCAAAACCACAGTTTTTATTTCATGGGGTCTCTTTTTTTTTCTCTTCTCTTTCTCGTTTTAAGCATTTGAAGTATTTTGTTGTGATGTGTCATACAGTGCCTGATATCGGTCTGATAACCTGATGAAATTCTCAGTGATACTGTACTTACCTCATGTGATGCGAGTTTATGAATGGGGTAGTCAGGAAATTGTCTATAACTGCTGGTTTTGTATTTAGACACAGCTTGAGCTCACAGCAGCGTTTCCTACTGACATATGCAATCGGCACCAAAATTAGCACATGAGCAGCGATAAAACAATTCTGCTGTTGATGTGGAACAGCATGAAAAGATACCGCAAATCATCCTCTTTTAGCACTGACCGAGTCTGCTGATATCAGATGAGCTACAGTGACACACATAATGTTTTTTTTGTTTGTTTTTATAGCGCCTGGCTAAAGAGAGTTTAATTTTATTTGTTTGAAAGTGCACACACACTGCAATAGATAGATAACAGTGACCTCTTTCCCTCCCTTTCTGTCGTTTATGTCTCTCTCATTCATAATTAACAGCATGTATGTAATGCATCTTTGTTCCACCTTTTCTTCCTGCACAACATCACAGCAGGACCAGCCCCTTTGTTGCCATAGAAACCAGGCAAACCTTGCCCCTGCTAGCAGCTGATAATGCAGTCATCTCCCTTCCTCCCTCCCTCTGTGCAGCTGCACCCGCTGGTCATCTTAACCACGTGCATGTTCAGATTTTTGCTTTGATCGCACACTGCAGCATGCATTAGTATACAAAGCATTTCAAAAGGGCTCTGAGCACACTTCTTGTGTGGCTGAATCTGATCAGTACCTACTGGTTTAGAATTCTTTGTTGGTTATTTTAGTGTCCTATAGTGTTCTCTAATGGATTTGAGATTTAGAGATCAGCCCCGGAGGTTTAATGGGATCAGTGTCTGTTAAATTGATGTGACTTCTCTAGAGTTTGATGCAGCATTAATGAAGCCTTGGACAGTGCAAGGATTTGCAGTTCTCATGATTGTTAGATGTTAGACGTCAATGTCTAGAAATGTGGTAAATTACAGATATTTGCCATCATATAACGCTTGCGTTAAGTTAATCTTTAAAAACACTAATCATTTAGAAACACATTAAATGCAATATATATATAATATAATATAATATAATATAATATTGTGCATTAAAATTATGCATTGTAATGCATGTATGTTGCGTATGAGGCTACAAAGCCGCAGACCAGTCAGGGTGCCCATGCTGACCCCTGTCCACCACCGAAAGCACCAACAGTGAGCCATCAGAACTGGACCACGGAGCAATGGAAGAAGGTGGCCTGGTCTAATGAATCACGTTTTCTTTTACATCACGTGGATGGCCGGTTGTGTGTGTAATGCTTACTTTGGGAACACATGGCACCAAGATGCACTACGGGAAGTAGGCAAGCCAGCAGAGGCAGTGTGATGCTTTGGGCAAAGTTCTGCTGGGAAACCTTGGATCCTGCCATCCATGTGGATGTTACTTTGACACATACCACCTACCTAAGGATTGTTGCAGACCATGTACAGTTGTACACCCTTTCATGGAAACGGTATTCCCTGGTGGCTGTGGCCTCTTTCAGCAGGATAAAGCGCCCTGCCACAAAGCAAAAATGGTTCAGGAAGGTTCGAAGAGCACAACGTGTTTGAGGTGTTGACTTGGCCTCCAAATTCCCCAGATCTCAAACCAGTTTGAATCTGTGGGATGTGCTGAACAAACAAGTCCGATCCATGGAGGCCCCACCTCGCAACTTACAGGACTTAAAGGATCTGCTGTTAACATCTTGGTGCCAGATACCACAGCACACCTTCAGGGGTCTAGTGGAGTCCAAAACAGCAAATTTTAGGGTGGTCATAATGTTATGCCTGATTGGGTTATATTTACATTTCACTTAAAGGGATATTTCACCCAAAAATTAATATTTTGTTGCTCCAAACCTGTATAAGTTTCTTTCTTCTGTTGAACACAAGAAGATATTTTTAAGAATGTAACCAGCCAGTTGATGGCACCCATTGACTTTCATAGTAGGAAAAAATACTTTCTTTAAAACATTCTTTAAAATATTTTGTGTTGATTTGAACAGAATAAAAAAATTCATACAGGTTCGGAACAACGTAAAGGTGAGTTGAGTAAATGACAGAATTTTCACTTTTGGGTGAACGATCCCTTTAAGCAATCACCAACCCTAGCATTGTGATGTAAGCAGAGTTTCATGATTCACATTTTCTGTACAATTTATTAGGGGTGTGACGAGATCTCGTAGCACGAGCATTCAAACGCGATTTCAATACGTTACTGCTGTTTGAAAGTGACTCCCTGAGGCATGCAAATATCTCCCATTATGAAAACTATCTTAGGCTTGGCTGTGTAGTTAACCATATCTTAGCTCAGTATCATGCTTGAAGAAAAAATAGGTCTCTCTTTGAATATTGAGATAGTACTTTGATTATGGTTGGTTGCACTTATTGTTTGCACTTAATATCTATGATCAATTTGTGGAAAGGAGTTCAGTTAGGTGGTCGAAAATTGTAGAATCTGATAAATCATGTGTAGTTCTAAGGTCTGAAGAGACAGTCATTCAGGAAAGAAGCCAGTCAGTTGAGTTAGTGGCAAAACCTCTTACAGTGCTTGAGTATTGTTGTATTTTACTGCATATCATTTAGAAAGTAGAACTAAAATGACATTCATTACAAGTTGATTCGTTAAAATATTTCAAAATGCACCTGCAGACTATTTTTCTAGTCATGTATTTCATCATTAAGGATTTCTTAAAAATACTATGTAAAAATCTTGTATCGTCTCATTCTCGTGAACCCAATCTCGTGTCTCGTGAGAAAAGCGGCTCGTCACACCCCTACAGTTTTATAGATCATTTATGAGCTACCCAATCCTCTACCTCAGTGTGCACATGGGTTGATATATCTGCAAAATAAGCCAGATCATCATGTGACCGGGGTGATGTTTACTTTGCAGAAGTACACCGTCACTCTGGTGCTTTGCACTGTCCAGGCGCTGATGATGCAACCACAGTCACCCTTGCTCTGCTATGATTGGCTCTTTAGATTAATTATTGTTTAGGCTGCATGTGTGTCAGATGACTTCAGTGTTGTGTCGCTGGTTTGATTTTTGTTTTAGGTGATACTAGCGATTGTTCACTGTGTGTGGACTGCAGAGTTATAGTTTAATCACTGCTTATGTCAAGCTTGGCCTTATGTTTATAGCTTTTTATGCATTTTTGCAAACAGGATATGCTGAATCTTACTTGTGAAATGTTTAGTTCATAGGCTCAGATCCGCTGTGCTATAGACAATGAAATGTCTGGCGTTTAGAGAAGGATTATGGCACCTCTCTGTGTCCTTTCATCTTTTAGAGCTTCCATTTTTAACCCAAACTAGTGGTCAGTTTTTTTCAGATTGTTAAATATGCAGTTCAGACTTTCATCATCTGCCAAGATGGGAACTTATGTAAACACAGGCTTTTGAATGCCCCAAAAGATTGGTGAGAAAACGCCAGTGTGTCTGTTTACTGTTTGGAGAAAGTTTTTGGATGTTCTCACAATGATACGGGACTATTAGAGCAAACAGACATGGACACGTTCTTGGCCTTTAGGACTCCAGTTGCACCAGAGTCAAATGTTTTCAATGCGTGAGATCTGAAGGACAAAAGACAGGCTCAAACTCTTTCACCCCCTCTTTTCTCTCTCCCACTTTCTGTCCTTCAGCCAATCACGTTCACAGATGGCTCATATCTGAACAGAAAGCTTCATTGCAGTCATCTCAGTGAGCCTTCATGATGAAGTTACATCTGGTTGTTTAGAGCTCCGTTGTGTCTTGTATTGGGACTGTGTGAGCATGTCTTTTAGTTCCAAACCAATGAAAAGTTTGTCATGTCAGTCGCTCCTCCTTTTTTGCAGCAGACCGAGTATGAGTACACTATTGTTTGAGCTTAATTGATGCTGGGAATGCTCCTCAGCTCAAATTAAACAAGAAACTTTGTGGATGCATATTAAATATCAAATATTTAATATATAAAATCTTCACATTGATTTAAATATTTAGGTATTGAAGGGTTTATATTATATCAGGAAATAAGATTTCAGTGTAGTTTGTAGGGCTGCCCAGGGCTGCACTCTAGCCATCCTACGGGTAGATTACATTCTTCTTTCAGACAAATGCAATTCCGTATTCAACTTACAAAGAAAGTGTAACGCCTCTAGCAGTTCAAAACACTTACACGATGTCCGACGTCATTGTTGCACCAGTTATGCTTTTTCCGTAAGATGAATGAGGAAGGCGGCCTGCCGGAAGCTATATATTTTACTTTATAACGTGTCAAATATGGATATTTTTCTTACAAAAACCCATTGATGCACTTCAGAAGGCCTTTATTAACCCCTGTAGCTCTGTGCATTACTTTTATAATGGATGGATGCACTTTTTTGGGATTCAAATTTTGGGCTGCCATTCACTGCCATTATAATGCTTGGATTAGCCAGGACATTTTTACATAACTCCGACTGTATTCGTCTGAAAGAAGAATGTCATTTACACCTAGGATGGCTTGAAGGTTAGTAAATCATGGGGTAATTTAATTTTAATTTGAATTTATTTTAAAGTGACCCAAACTCACGAGTTTTTATGGAGCAGCATTAACTGAGACTCTCTGAGGCGCTGCAGACACCGGTGGATAAAAGCTGCACATCTGTGTGCCTGTATACTGTGTAGAGTGATACTGCATGACTGGAGACATTTATTTGTTATTATTTATGCAAAGCATTGATGCTATTGAGGAGTTTCACTTTGAGCAGAATTCAGAGCAAATAATGAAGTGTGTAATTGCTGGTTTATTTTCAACTAGATTATAAGTGGGTCTCACATTCTGTCAATCCCCCATTATATTATTTGAGACATAAAATAATAGATATTGCATGGCGCAAATGCACTTAGGGCTTGTCCAAATCCACTTTTGCTAGTTTAATGATGGAAACAATTGTCGGCTCTCCTGGTCTCTTAATGACTCATGGGTGTGTTTTGGGCATAATGTGCAATAAACCAATCAGAGTCTCATCTCCCATTCCCTTTAAAAGCCAGTTGCACTTGCACCATGGCGGATTTGCTATTTACATGGCGGAATTTGCAAGTGGAAAGACCGAACGCTTCTCCAGAGAAGAATGTTCTGCTGCGCGTCCTTGTGTGTGTAAGCAGAGTAGGACATACCATAGGTGCATATTACTAACGCGCTATTTAAATAACAAAAAAAATATTGCAGCATTGACTTTAGACCCTCTCTCTCTCTCTCTCTCTCTCTCTCTCTCTCTCTCTCGCTCTCTCGCTCTCTCTCTCTCTCTCTCTCTCTCGCTCTCTCTCTCTCGCTCTCTCTCATATTATATATATATGTATATGTGTCTCTAAATCTATCTCTTTGTCTCTCTATCTATATAAAATACACTCACACCGCTATGTGTAACAGTCATATGAGTGTGAGTTCAGTAGCATATGGAGCTGTGTCAGCACTGCCTGGCCCTCTGGTTTCCTCACAGGCCTTGAACAGGATTGTTTGGATGTCCTGTGCCGTAATGACATTGGATATCACTAGCTGGGTTTTCATCCAAACCTGAAGTGAAACTTTTAAAATACAAATGCGAATTAGGTGTGTTTCCATCAAATTGTTTGAGCGGATGACGTTGGTATTGCTACCAACAGTAAATAAAACAAGGCCCGCATGGAAAATATTTTACCAGCAGTGCAGCTTGCAATCGCCAAATTGAATGCATGCGCAGAAGAAATGCTTTTTCCATTTTTGATTAAGGCACAAGCAGTAAGGGCAATATGACAATCTCGAGCCCCATACATTTAGGAAAGACAATGTCAGCAGGATTTTTGGTAGGTCGTAGTGACCAGATGTTTTACTCACAACCATTGGCTACAACATTTCAGAATGTCAGAATGACAACATTATTGACACCATCAGCAGAAACAGCCGATTAGTCACGTGGGTTTAATGTTCGCTACGTCAATTTATTTTGCAAATGCATATCCGCGTCCCATTATTCGCATTAACTCTTTTTCGCACAAGTCAAAAACCACCTCAAGTGAGCGTAAAAAAAGTTTTTGCAAATGAAGGGATTTTTTTTTGTTGACATTTGGCATTTCCATCTCTCGTTTCTGATGTGATGTTTCAAAATGCGCATAACAGGGTGATGGAAACCTAGCTACTGACACCTGTAACCGCCAACATTTGAATTTAATTTGAAATGTTAAATGTAGGCAAATTTGAAAAAGTTCTTCTAGCAGGAGTGATTTGACTGTGAATGTGGTCATTTAGCCTGTAAGTTCATCTTGGATTCTGTCATTGATTTGCATGTGTTTAGTCTAGAACAGCTGATTGGCTCTTGTCTCCTGACGAAAGCGATCTGCATGTTTTTGTTCATTTGAAAAGCACTTGTTTATTCAGCTGGTGCAACACTGTGTAACCAGTGTTGTAGGTCAGACGAGACTCCGCATGTGTCGGTTGATGTGTGTGTGCCGTTGGTGACCAATGACAGGCCCGTGAGTCATCAGTCTGGGGTCTGCTTTTTTGTTAGGAGGAATGTTCTGGGAATGTTTGCACAAACTTGATGGTGTGCGGGAGGCCTGCATGGAATCTGGAAACATGCAGAGTTCAAATGCAGCCAATTCTATTTAACAATTTTTATTAATATTTTTTTTCTCTGTATCTTTCCCCCTTCTGAATCATATTTATATAAGTGTTTTGAAATGCACTTGAGCTTTTTGAATAAAAATATATTTTAGATACCCGTCTCATACATGTTTTGAAGAAATATTTAGGTTCAGTTAGATGCGGTTGACCACACACAATTTTAAAAGTTGGCTATACCTTTTTTTGTGTGTGAGATTTTTGTTACACTTGTTTCAGGGTAGATAAATTTGTGTTTCACAATATATTGATTTCGAAAACATATTAAAAAGGGTCCCAATACCATCCATATCAGTACATGAAAATCATAGATTTCCTGATGCGAACATCATTTGGAAAATTAATGTTTCAATCTGTTTCGCTATAATTGGAAATCCTCCTTTCTCTCTGTATGTCTTGTTTTTTTTCTCTTTCTCCTTCTCCTTTTCCCTCCTTCCTTATAAGGTAACACCATGGTCAGATTGTGCACAGGGGCTGGAGAATGAGCACATTGTGATTGTGAAGAGTTTGGCTGTTTGGAGTTCTAAATTTAGTCTGCTGGGCACTTCCCCTCGGCCCCACCTCCAGACACACACACACACACACACACACACACACACACACACACACACACACACACACACACACACACACACACACACACACACACACACACACATATTTCTGTCCTGTGGGAATCTCACAGTGTGGCCTAACAAGGGAGGTTGAAATAGAGGGCAGGAGTGGGTGCTGTGCCATGAGCATGTTTCTGTGTTGAGGTGTGAGTTTGTACAGGTTTAGTTTTATATGAGAGGGCCAAATGTCCGCACTTGCATAGTAAAATATTATGACAACTGACTAGTGAGGGCACTTTACTTATAAATGGCTTCTAAATCAGCCTTGATTTTTTAAAAAACTATTTAAATCAAGTGTCTTGCACATGTTTCTGTGATGGGTAGGTTTCGGGGTAGGGTTTGGGTTAGGCCATAGAAAATATCATTAAACTGAGATCAAATCAGCGAAAGTCTCAGTAATATAGTTAAACAAATGTGTGAGTGAGTGAGTGCGAGTGAGCGTGAGAGAGAGAGAGAGAGACTCCACCTTCATTCATTCATATTGAGTTGCCCTCTAGAGCTGTGCTGGAAGAGATGAGATCACTCACAGAGAGCCAGATCATATGGAGACGGTGACACGTTCACCAGCTACTGTATGATGACTCACTGTCTCCACTGGACAGTTGTAGCTGTGTGCTTCTCCTTTAGGGAGTTCACATCCTTCATCTGTCCCAGACTATGACTAAGTTTACATGCTCCCTCATAATGCGATTATAATAGGATTTTGACACTATTGCGATATAAATTTTACCTCTTGTAAATGCAATACTTCGATCAAACTAACATGCATCATGTAACTCAAAGCATATTACATATAACATAGTGATGATGAACAAGGTTTTTGTGATATAGCTGCAAAATTATATCTAGATACATTTTAATGATATCTGAGAAATGGGGATTTAAAAAAAAAACTTGTGTAATTTTATATTTATATCATTCAGTGATAGAATGAAAAAAAAAAAGATTTCTGTACAGCGCCTGTCTTTTACTTCCTCCGACTGCCATCTGTTTTTCCCCTCTTTTCTTTTGGATGCACCCAGTTTGTTTTTAAGAGGTGTTGAACAAAAGGGCTCTGTTTGTGTTAGGAGAGCTATCCATATGGATCAGAGAGAGCGAGCGAGACCTCCTTGAATGGAGAGATGTGTATAGAGGGCAACATCTATGGAAAACAGAGATGCGAACACACTGCTGCTGTTCGTTTTTTGACCACGGACATCTTTCAAAGGTCATTTGGACCCTTCCGATTTTAAGGGAATAACACCAGTTCTGTTCAAAACTGGCAGATTAAAAACATACAGCACAGACGTTCCCGTGTCTTGAATTGTAAGTGGTGTGTTGTGTAGTTGTTGTTTTTTCTAGGCAAAGTTTTAATAAAGTTTGGATGAGTGAGCAGCTGTCTCAGAGGAAATGCTTGCCCTCAGTCGACGTCGCGAAACCTAAACAAAACCCTCTTACAACACCCCATGCCGGACATTTCTGGAATATATTCTGCTCCCCTCCCCACCATTCTCAGAGGCCTTACAGCAGGGAGGTGAGAGACAAGAGGAGTAAAAAAAAAAAAGTGGAGAAATAAAGACAGAAGGGGTTTTAACTTTAACTAGGGGGTAAATGGTTTTTGAAAGCCCACCTGTTGCTCCTACTCTTTTGTTCATGCCTTTTGTCTTGTCTTGTTGCTTTTACTATATATGAAGATGTGTTGTAGTTAGTGAATAAGCTTAATTCTTTATAAAATTTGATTCAAAAGCACCTAGAGTTGGTTTATAAACCCTTGAATTATTAAATGTAGATGCTTTTACATACAATTCTGCAGGGAAATCAATGGCTGACGTCCTTTTGAGAGCTTTTCTCTCAGTCATCCCTCATTAATACCAACAATTGGTCTTATTATTAAACCTCTTTGTGTGAGGAAAGACTGTTTGCTCTCTGTTGTGATGAATGGAGCAGATGAGTAGAGAACACACCCTTGGGAATCCACAGCTGTGACCTGCAGGCCATTACTGGTACTGCAACAAGAACCTCTGTTTGTGCACTCAAAAAAGGACTTGTTAAATGTACTTAAAGCAGCATCAAGTGTATTGACACAACTATATTGACTAATTTTTACAAATAACAATTAAGTTATATGAACAAAAGAAATTCAAGTAAAGATGACAATTTCTTTGAGTAAATACAAACCATTTGAATTTGTCACTTGATAATTATATGTACAGTTTACTTAATGTTATGTTACATTTATAAAAGTTTATTATGTTAGGTTAATTTACCTTATTAAATTAACGTTTTACTCTACAAGTGTAAGTGGAAATAAATAATAACAAGCATATTTTTTAGAAACAAAATGCAAAAATAACACAATTTACTTGAGGCATTCCATTCAATAAATATGTGTATATGAGTGCCCACATTGTAACACCAACAGTTGTTCTTACTAAGACTTTTTTAGTAAACTTTACTTAATGTCCAATAATTTGTTAAACTTACTTTAAAAAATTTAGCAATCTGAACTAATGCATGCTATGCCTTTGTTACTTAGAAAACCCAAGTTAACACTACTTGACTGGTTTGTCCATTTTGTCCATTTAGCAAAAAAGCAGTACCATTTTGCCAACCCCCAAAAAATAAGTGGGCGGGCAAAGTGTTTTTGAGGCAGGGCAATTTTTAATAGACTTTTCACTAATTTCCTCACCATAATTGTGATTAGTGTTCCCTTTGGTTGGGCACTTTGAACTTCATTCATATTATTGTAATTTTCTTCCTTTATTAATGCAGCATTGCAACAAGAAATCACAGTTATCTGATTTCAAAGGATGGGAAGTAATACATAAATAAATAAATGTTATATATTCTATATAATACATTTATATTTAATGTCAGATAATTATATTTAAAAAATGTCTTAATATTTATGGAATAACCTTTTAATTGGGTTGATATAATTCCTCAATATTTGTGACATCAGCAATTGACCATGTGTGAGTCACACAACAGACTTCAACATTCAGCATGCAAAACACAACAATGGTAACATTTTTTTTTTAAATTTATTATTAATAAGACCTTTACAAGTTTATTTGCTTTCATTATTGGGGTTATACTGACAAAAGACAAATGGTAAAATAAAGCCAAAAATAGTAAAAGTGAAGCAATTAATTTATTCATGCCGCAATGCACTCTGGGAGTACGCTTCCTCTGGCCACTGATAGAATTAAGTTGACAAAACTTAAACTGTTTAAGTAAGATTAACTTAATAGAATTAAATAATGCTTACTTTAACGAGTTTGCATAATTTAAGTAAACTGAACTAATTAGTTTTTACGGTGCACAGCCTAAACACAGGCACCACTCTTCTGCATGATGTTAATCACACAATTACAGAAACTTCTCTAAATCCAACACAACTAAACATTAAACACTAACATAAACTAACGGCATCTTTCCCTTTACTAAAAAACACATAAAATAACAATTCAATCCCTAAATTTACTCTCCTCATGCAGTCCCTTGCAAACCATGCTGGGAACTATCCACTGGCCAGTTTGTTCGTTTCACTCAGCAATGTTAAGTTGACCGAGCAAATACTTATTAAGTAAAGCTGTCAATACAAATTTTTAGTAGAAAAAACTCAGTAAATTTAAGCTCATGTAGTTACATGAGTTTTTTTAAGTAATGTGAACAAGGATGATTTGAGTGCAACTAACAACAGTGAAAGTAAATTTTTTTGAGTGTGGCATCTGTGATTTAAACCATTTTTGACTTTTATTTTATTTATTTGTTTTTTTTATTTGTAATTTATTTGTCTTCCTTTAAATTTGAATGGGTTTGTCTTTAAACAAACAGAGCCATGATGATCTCAGGCCCTGTAATATTCTAATGTTTGCAGACAAGAAATCACTTATGATAATGTGCCGATAATTATTATTATTTTATTATTATTTTCTTCTTGATCACTATCAGTCACACAGGAATATTTTTCCTGTGATATTTAGAGAACAGTATGGGATATATAGATATGTTAAACTTTTGATAGTGTATAAAAAATAAGATTGAGTTCAGTAAGTTATTTTTTTTAAATAAATTAATAATTGTATTAATCAAGGATGCATTAAATTGATAAAAAATTACATCAGACATTTAAAAAAAAAAAATTATAACATAATAAATACCAATGTAATAAAAAAAGTAATATCATAAGCCATTCTTTGAACTTTATATTCATCCTAAAAAAGTATAATGGTTTCCACAAAAAAATATTAAGCAGCACAACTTACTGTTCTGTTTTCAACATTGATGAAAAAATATTACAATATTAATATTAAAAAGTTGGTTTAATAAATGAATAAAAATGTAATTAAAATATTAGATGATATAAAAATGATGATGATTATTATTATTAATAAATTAAAATTAAACAAACCCATAAATAATACATTTAACAGCACATTACTATAGTTAGTATAGGGAAAAAATATAATATTGTAACTTAATAGAAAGTAATTTTTATATTAATATTAGGCCTGTCACGATAGTCAATAAATCAATTATTCGCACAATTTAAAAAAATTAGCTCTAATTTTTCCAGCCGCGATCATTTCCAGCGCCTGTTTTCTTATACATGTAAATGCTTGTAAGTGCAACAAGACATGAGAATGAGCTGTATGTCAATGTCCTGCCTGTGTGGCTGCGTCTCATGTCAGCTAATCGGGGGACACTCTGACACACACACACACTCGACACACAGACAGACTCGCGCCAGTCTCCTGCTCACATCAAGTTCTCTTTTGCTTGTTAACAAACAATAACAACAACAGAGATAAATTTGAGTATTCTCATATTAGGAGTCTTAAATTAGTTAAATCACGTCTTAAATAAACTTAAAGAGTTGTGAGGAAATGAGATCCTCGTCATGTTCGGCAGCTGCTGTTCTTAAAGTGACAGGAGCACTGATGCTCTTTCATTAATGTTCATCAAAGAACAATGGGAACAGAAAATTGTAGCTTTAATGATGATTCATCTATATTTAATTTATTATTTATGCACTTAAGACCATTGATAATCATTATATTTCTGTATATGTCTAACATTATAAGGTAAAATAATATTGATTATAATGGGGCTATGTAAAGATTGTTTTAAGTTCACTTAAATTAAGTTTTTTTTTTAAAGTGTTCATTTATTGTGGTTATTTAAATGTCAAAAAAAAAACTTTCCATTTCAGTGTTAAATAGTCTTTAGAAATAAAAGTTTATTGATCTTTAAAAAGGTGTACCTGCATTATTATGCCATTATCATTATTTTAGTTGAAAATGGTCTCAGAACGACAATATTATCGTTTATCGCAATAATTTCTTGGCCAATTTATCGTCCAGCAAAATGTGTTATTGTGACAGGCCTAATTAATATTATACATTTATGTGGTTTTTCTAAAAGATAGCTGCCTTTTTAAATTTTAAGATGGGGTCCCTCACACAAGGATGATCATATTTGAGTGTCCGTGGTAGCTAAAAGATTGAAAACCCGGTCTTGAAGACCTGGTCTAGAAGTATTATATGCATTCAGGATTTCATTTAAATCATAACTTAATTTCTGCTTAAGGTTTCAGTCGCACACAGCAAAGAAGCTTTGCTTTTAATGTTTGTCTTCATAGCCCAAATATTTTCTTTGTTCTGTTGCAGTTTTTGGCTGTGAGTTTGCGTAACAGGTTGTTTTATGTAGTCTATTGTCAGCCTTAATAGACTGAACTCAGGACAGACTACATATGTGTCTCTATGGAAACCGTTGTCCTTTCCCTATAAAACATACTCTTCCTGTTCCTTCTATAAGCATCTTTCATTGGAGAGAATCCAGGAATCGCTGATTCATTTTGAGCCATTAAATCTCTGACTCTTAATCCCCTCTCTGAATAATGCCCATTTTCTTTCTCAGAATGACAGGTTTATTTTGAGTATTTGATTTAATGTATGTGAAGGGCATAAATTTATCAGCCCATTTTTAACAAAAGAAACCACTCAAAATGAACCCTGAGTCAACAGGAGAAGGACCTGCCTCAATGAGCACTGAACAGAAGTAAAGCTTTTGTTCACCATAGAGAGAGAGAAAGTGTATGAACAAGAGATACCAGCAGGGTGTCTGGACGGTAGAGAGATGGAGGAAGAATGAAAGAGAGAGAGAACTCACTAGAACAAAGTCTTCTGTTCTTTATTGGACTGCTGGATGCTTTTCAACATGCAAAACTAGATAACAAGAGAGCAGGCAACAATACACTGCTGAAGGAAAAAAGCTGATTCAGATATCAGTGCTGCTCTGTGAGGCTTATTGAACTCTGAGAACGTATAGCATACAGTTTTTGATCTAGAGCATGTACAAATAAGTCATTTTAGAAATCCTTTTGTTATTAAATAATTTATATCTTGTATATATTTTTGACTGAGACATTGCAATACATTCTGAGATTGCCTAGTCCACGGAGGATTACTAATGTTCAAAATTTGGGGTCAGTGTATATATTTATTAAAGAAATTAATACTTTTATTCAGCAAGGACACATTAAACTGATCAAATGACTGGAAAACTTGATTAACAGTAAAACATTTATAATGTTACAAAAGATTTCTATTTAAATGAAATATGTTCTTTTGAACGTCCTGTTCAAAGAATCCTGAAAAATATCTTGAGCACCAAATCAGCATATTCATCATTTCTAAAGGATCATGTGACACTAAAAGCTGAAGTAATTATGATGCTGAAAACTCAGCTTTACCATCAGTGGAATAGATTACATGTTAAAATAGAAATAGAAAATAGAAGTTTTAGATTGTATAAATATTTTACAATATTACTGGAATGGTCTTTATATTGATCACCCTTGATGTCTTAAAATGCTCCCTATGAGGCAGCTCAAGAGGTTTTGTCTCTCTTGTCTCTCTCTCGCTCAGGTCAGGTCAGTCTCACTGTCAGCTGAATCTGAATTGCTAAACCACACAGGAACATCTCTGAGTCATACGCTTCTTGTCTCTTGTGTGTTGGAGTTCACACATAGTGTTGTATTCAGCCGAGATATGTGGAGGAGGAGGAGGGTGGGCTCTTGGTGATATCTCCACTGTGGAATTCATGTCTTTCAAAAAATGCTCACACATACACATGCTATCTGGTGATTTGAGATTGAGTATTATTTGCATGCCAGTAAATAGTAATACATTGCCAAAGAATTATTTAACGTACAGTACATGCAGATATGTGATACGTGATTGTTTAACAGTTAAAATATCGTTGTTTGTGGTTTAGTTGGCTATAATCTAATACAGAGTTGTACGATAATGACCCTGTGATTGCAACATGTTCAGTGCTGAAATTTCATCTGATGTGCAGCAGCTCATTGGAATGATAATTTATTATTATTCTTTCTCTTTCAGGCAGGCAGTGATGGAGAGAGTATCGGCAACTGTCCATTTTCTCAGCGTCTCTTCATGATCCTGTGGCTTAAGGGTGTGGTCTTCAATGTCACCACTGTGGACCTTAAGAGGTGTGTGCGTGCGTGCGTGCGTGTGTGTTTGTAGATTGTAGACAATCCTTTTTTTTTTTTTACTTCCATGATGTAATACAGTGTTGTCTTCATTTGGGAAAATGATTTATAAAATAAAGTAGATAATTATATATTTTTTATATATCCCCTTTTAGATAGCAATCAAAAGTGTGTGTGTGAATGGGTGAGTCAGTGATCTCTGATATTGTAATTGTAATCAGTGAGGAATTTAAGACGCTAGTGTGACGGTGAGGCAGCAGAGACACTATATTCTGCACACAACTCTGCCACTGATGATCTGTGGCAACATTTTGAAACTTCAGAAATCTGAAATTAAGGTTAGGCAGCTAATATTAGCTGTGACTTTGACCTGTTATTGTATAGTATCCACTGACTGTGACAATGTGTGCTTAAATATTTAAATGCATTCACATTGATCTCTGATGACATCCATTGTTTATTTCTCTCTCTCCCACTTTCTCTTCAGACTATATTATATTATACTTCTATTGACAGCCTCTTTTCTTTCTTTCTTTCTTTCTTTCTTTCTTTCTTTCTTTCTTTCTTTCTTTCTTTCTTTCTTTCTTTCTTTCTTTCTTTCTTTCTTTCTTTCTTTCTTTCTTTCTTTCTTTTTCTTTCTTTCTTTCTTTCTTTCTTTCTTTCTTTCTTTCTTTCTTTCTTTCTTTCTTTCTTTCTTTCTTTCTTTCTTTCTTTTCTTTCTTTCTTTCTTTCTTTCTTTCTTTCTTTCTTTCTTTCTTTCTTTCTTTCTTTCTTTCTTTCTTTCTTTCTTTCTTTCTTTCTTTCTTTTCTTTCTTTCTTTCTTTCTTTCTTTCTTTCTTTTCTTTCTTTCTTTTCTTTCTTTCTTTCTTTCTTTCTTTCTTTCTTTCTTTCTTTCTTTCTTTCTTTCTTTCTTTCTTTCTTTCTTTCTTTCTTTCTTTCTTTCTTTCTTTCTTTCTTTCTTTCTTTCTTTCTTTCTAGCTGCTTGTTTTCTCCTCTCTCTTACCCTTTCCTTTGTGCCAACACGAGGGATAGGGTGCTCCTTGTGCTCATGCCAGGGGTGTGAGGTCATTTCCTGTTGTTGTAGTTGGTAAGATCAGAGTATTCCTGCCATTCAAGGCCTCATGGGACATATACCATCTCTATTGCTTTACAGTCTACCTTTGTGGATATCGGGAAATCCTCTTTTGGGGAAAATTATTCATGTACAATAGTTTTGTTTTTGTTTTTTTTATGCAAAAAGGGGTTGGGTATTTACCACTACTAGTTTAATAAAACGCTAAGTGTGTGTTGGGCTGTGAGTGCTCTGGAAAACCCCTTTATTGTGCAAACAGTGTGCAGCCCCCAAGGGCACCTTGTATTCTAAAGAAAAACAGTTCATTCAATGTCCTTGGGCTCTGCCATGCTGACCTCTTGTTATAGTTAAATACTCAAATATTTCTACAGTTCCCATGGCTTTGGTCTTATACTAGTGCTAGGTACACATCACACACTAATTCACATTACACACATAAAGTTGGGTTTATAGACTGAATATACTTGTTGAGATGAGCTGAAGAGTCTCCTTGACAATCATCATTTCATAGCCACGTTGACACAGCAACAGATTACGGTTGTCAACCCTGTAATTCAGTACTTAATACGGTTACGTTCACACACAGTTAGGTTATTTATGGGAGTGACAACCACATTCTATAACGGAACTCACACCTGTAAATTTTCAGGCACTGTGTGAAAGGAACCGGACTGGACAACTAGTTATCGGTTACATCATACAGTGCGAGAGAGTCACTTTATGGACTTTGCTATGGTTACTGGTAAGAGAATACGGACTTGACTCCTGTTCCACGTTCATAAAGACAGTATTCGAGGCTCTACTGTAAGTTGCCGTTTGAACAGGACATTTCGAGTAAATGCGGTTGTCAATCCCAAAAATTGGCAGTGTGAATGTAGCCATATTAATGTGTCACTTATGATTTTATTCTTGGTAGAAAACCAGCTGATCTGCAGAATCTGGCCCCAGGAACCCACCCTCCCTTCATCACCTTTAATGGAGAGGTCAAGACAGATGTCAACAAAATCGAAGAGTTCCTAGAGGACGTCCTCTGCCCTCCAAAGTTAGTAAAATAGTGTGTTTGTTGTTTATAAGTGTCATGTCTGTCACCACCGTGTCAAAATGTTTTGACTTGTACTTTTGTGTGTGTGTGTGTTTGTACACTCAGGTACACTAAACTTGGTGCCAGACACCCAGAATCCAACACTGCAGGGATGGATATATTTGCCAAGTTCTCTGCCTTCATCAAGAACTCCAAACCTGATGTTAACGAGGGTAACCAGAAAGATTTCACTCTCTGTCACACCTCTAAAGAAACGATCAAATGTACATTGCTCAGTGGAATAATTACACGTGATAAGCTCAGTTTAACCTCACAAATAGTTTCTATTGCTCCAGTTTGAGAGATTAAACCTGGTTATGGTTTCCATGTCTCATGTTGTCTCTAGTTTAGATAACGCAGGGTTTGGATCAAGTGTCTCATTTACATGCTTTATGCTGGGTACACACCAAAAGATAATCGGGCTTATTTTGGGCCGATTTCCCCCCTTCCGACAATCTTAGCTCGGTCCCGATTATCTTGATGGTTCTGAAGATTATCTTATCAGATTTTCCTGTGGTGTGAAGTGTGTTAAGAGTGTCCGAACCTGCTCGGAAGAACCTCGGAGCCGTCCGATCGCGAATCGTAAATATTCAACATGTTGAATATTTACGATCAGAAATCCTGATGTGTGGGGAACCCCGAGGACAACGCGCGCACACTCACGTGAAGCGCAATAATATCCAATCAGAAAGCACACTGAGGGAATACAGAAGCGCGGTGGCGCAGCATAAAGTGTGACATGTACAGACCACGTCTCCATATGCCGTCATATATATATGTAGTAGGCCTGTGTGTGTGTGTGTGTGTGTGTGTGTGTGTGTGTGTGTGTGTGTGTGTATAAAGTTTGGATAATATTTTGTGTTTTTGCAAGAATTCTCTTATGCTTATCAAGCCTGCATTTATTTAATCAAAAATACAGAACAAAACAATAGCCTTATATTGTTAAATATTACATTGTTAAATATCATTTTAACTTTTTATTAGGCTAATCAAAGAATCTTTAAAAATCTAAAATAATAATAATAATAAAGAATCTTAAGTCTAATAAAGTAATGAAATGTAAAATAACATTGCATAGTTTTCACTTATGATAGATTAATGCTTTTTAAAAGTAAAGTTATTCATGCAAGAGCTGAGTAATTTTCTCTTTCCTTTAGTTGTTTGATTGGCAGGTTTATTAGATGCTGCCCTTAAGACCGAATGCAGCTCTAATTATTCTCCCATTGATTTCTCCAAACTATACGCACCTTTAAGATATAAACTGTGTTTAAGAGAATACTCTCCAAGCCAGTCATTTTGACATATAGGCTGTTTGGTAGATTTGATGGTTTAATCGCGCACACGAAGCATATGTGCACGCACACACATACACACACACCTTGGAAACAGCGTCTATTCCGCGGATTATAGTTCTTTTAATTTGATCAAACACGTCCTGCAATTTAGCCAAAGTAGAGACTGCATTTGACAACAATCACACATTGTGCTGAGTCTGACGTTAAGTTTATGTTCAGGGAGAAATGACAGCGCGCTGAGGAGGGAATTCGCTCTAGACGGATATAGTTTATAATAGTTTTACCTCATATCTTCTTTGTATAATCATTGGAAAAATAAAATAAGATTATTATCACAGCCCTAAAGTGTAAGCAGACTAAATGTGTGTTTATTCCAAGATGACGTTGGCTGTTGTGCTTTTACAATGTCGTGATATTCTAATCATATGAAGATTTTGCAGCGGTGCGGGTCAATGTAATGGCCCAATGGAAAATAATGAAAACCAGGACATTTTCATTACTTTATAAAAACCAGTCTCGTGAGATTTTGCGTGATTTCCTGTGTTTACACTCGGGACTCTGGTTGAAAATCTGTTCGTGTGTGGTGTGCTGTCTTTGTCACATCATGGCACACCACACACTATAGAGCAAAGCAGTTAAATCTAGGATTATTTGTCCTCATGTGTGTGGTCTATCACATTTTGAAAATCTTATAAGATGTAAAAAATCTTTTGGTGTGTACCCAGCATTAGTGCTGTAGGCAGGGCTATGATTTGATAGTTAGATCAACTTCTGAGTTTTGGTCAAAGTAACAGCGGCTGCACTTTTATCAGTAGGTGCAGAACTGTTGTCAGAAATATAAATATGTTAGGAATTTGCCTTGGTGCAATGCCGCACAATCTCAAAGACTCTTTGGCTCAATAACAGTTTGGCAGTGACCCTGAACATAAACTAACCTAAGTCTCCACCCTTGTGAAATGTTGACTGTAGGTGATAACAGCCTTTCTATTCCAACTGGAGTCTGTCAGCATTGTCTCAGTGCTAGCAGACAGCGCTGTGTACAGGAGAAATCGCTAAGAGACCTCATGGAGAGCAGAACATAGCTTTACATTTTAGTTAGCATTTAGTTCGTCACTTTTGAAAGTTTAGAGCTTAAAGGGTAACCTGTAACAGTGGCATGCTTATATAATGCGTGTCAGGATCAGCTTTCACTGGAGTGTAATTATGCCCTTATGTGGCAGCGAAGCAGAAGTGCAACCAAACCAAAACCAAAACTTTCTCCCTCTAGAGGGCAGTTTTTTTTCTTTCTCCTTTTTATTTGGAATCAGTTTCTTTTCTTCTTCTAATTTTATATATTATATTATATTATATTATATTATATTATATTATATTATATTATATTATATTATATTATATTATATTATATTATATTATATTACATTATATTATATTATATTATACAAAGAGACCTCTTTTGTAATTTGTCCACTCTGATGTAGTTTTTCTAGAAAACTTTTTTTATCTTCTACATTTTAACAATGTAGTTGACAATATTTTAAATTGTAGTTCTTTAATTTTACTGTGATTTGAGATATTTTTGTTGTGTCTTTGCAATTTGGTAAAAACAGAAATTTATTTACTTTTTTTTTTTTTTTAAATCGTCTGTCTGTCTACAGGGTGAAAATCAGAGGAACAGCTTAGATTTTTCTGATTAAATTATATATATTTTTATTAATCACACTACATGTTACAAGTGAACCTGCACTGTGGACCACCTGAGATGATCAGAGTTTGGTGTGCTTTATGGTGGGGCCACTAAAAGATTGTTTTTCAAAATGTGAGTGACCACAAACATGGTGATAAGAAATCATAGATTTAACCGTTTTTTAAAACCGTATTTAACCTCTAGTGTGTGGAGTTCGTGATTCCAACAGATTCCATTCACAAACAAAGCAGACCCTGCATCCCAATGTGCATATCATCCACCCTATTTGCCCTAAATAGTACTGAAAATGACTAATGTCACATACTCTCATATCACAAGAAGAAATTACATAGTGTATGGACTGCTTTTATACAGAAAATCTGCACGGGGGAAAAAGCTAAATGTTTAGAGATGCGAGCTGGAGGGGAGTCATGTGAGTTAATGTAATAATCTCCATATACAATGTTATATGTTGAATATAACGTTAAATATTTATGATTTGAGATCGGGGTGGCTCTCACATTCTTCCAAGCAGATTCAGTCACTCTTAACACACTTCACACCACAGGAAAATCTGATAAAAAATAATCTGTGGAACAATATAATCTGTATTTTACCTAGCCTTGTCAGAAGGGGTGAAATTGGCCCAAATCGCCTGATTATTTTATGGTGTGTACCCAGCAATAGATTTCTTTTGGAGTGTTCACATATATTTCGTGAACAGCAAACCTATTCAAACTTAGGGGGAAAAAACCCTATCATTGTCATTAACTGTTATTTTTTTATTTTTTTAAAGTTATACCTAACTAACTTTCAATTGTTGTTGACATAGCATTGGAAAGGGGACTGCTGAAGACCTTGCAGAAGCTGGATGAGTACCTGTGCTCTCCTCTACCGGACGAGATCGACCACAACAGCATGGAGGACGTGAAGGCCTCTGTGCGCAGGTTCCTAGATGGTGAAGAGATGACTCTGGCTGACTGCAACCTGCTGCCCAAACTCCACATCGTTAAGGTAAAACAGGTCAACCTCTACTTTAGGATTAAAGAGAATTTCAGAATATTGTTATGGGCTTCAAATTATATTTTAATATGATTATTATGTGTCATAATACATGACAAACTAAGCAGAAAGCTTTTTTGGTTTGCAGGTGGTGGCAAAGAAGTACAGAGGCTTTGAGATCCCTAAAGACATGACGGGCATCTGGAGGTACCTGAACAATGCCTACAAGCGCGAGGAGTTCACCAACACATGTCCCAGCGACAAGGAGATCGAGATCGCCTACGCTGACGTAGCAAAGCGGCTTGTCAAATAATGGCTCAAAATCTCCTCCACTCCCCTCCCTGCGCTGGGACTGTTTATTTTCCATCACACGAGAAAGAGAAAAAAAACAAGCTATGGACTCCTTTTTTCCTTCTCTTTTATTTAGAGTAAATAAATGCATGATTTCTCCCTCCCCCGTTACAGCTCTTTAGGACATTGTTTTCACACTATACTTTTTTTTCGTCCTAGTTTAAGTGTTAAAACAGGAAATGCCAGATACTGTCGGTGTATGATGGCTAACAGCGTGTGAGCATGTGGCTCACGCATATCTATTCCTCTCACCCACACTATGTAGCAATAACAGAGTGGGTTCACCAGCCTTTTGTTTTATTATAGATTTAAAATATGAAAACAATGCTTTTTCTAAGCTTGCAACTTGAACAGTTATGAAGCATTTTTGTTTTGTTTGTATCTGAACGCATTTGAACAGTGTTGAAAGCTCCAGTGTTTATTTTCAGAGTTTAAGAGAGCCGTGTAGCACTCTGAACACACCGACCGATGTCTCCAAAAGACGCTTTACTGAAGTTTGAAATGAAGTGCATATTGACTTATGTTGATATAAAGTTTGACACTCAAATATGAAAAATATCATATCATATACATTAGTCATCAGTTGCATACCATGTAGTAGATTCGCAGCACCTGTGGCCTTTTGATGAAAGAAAGGCCTCTTTAACAGTGACTATAGATACATGAAGAGATTCTATAGATCTGCCTTATTCACTCTAGATTCGTTGTTTAACGTTAAGAGTGCTGCGCTGTCATAACCGCATACCATGGCACGAAACACATGAAGGGAAATGCCTGTGTAGCTCTAGATGTAGAACTACATAAATTGCACTTCACATGAAGTGTCCTTATTGATTTGAATAGTAGCAACATATGAAGTATACAAGGGACATCTCATTTAAAGAAGGTGAATTGTTTTTAAGTTGTGGTGCTATGAAGGATGGCTCTATAGTCTCACCAGAATAGTCTACCAAGTTTGATTTAAAGGCTCAGAATAAAAAAAATGCATTTTATGTTGGTACAATGTTGAATGTAAAGTTGATGTTTCTGATTTGGAGCAAGACAATAATGAACGAAATTGGTTTCCATGTTTTTCCAATTCTTCTTGTGATAGAGAAAAGTAAATACTTGGTTTTTGGTTTTCGGAGATTAACATGCAACTTTTATACATTCATGAACTGAATGTAGCAGAATGATACCGACTTGTAATGACACCTTTGGCCTTAAACATTTCCGCAAGGTAGCAAAAATGAAAACATTTAGCATTAACTCAGTGGATGGTTGAGTAAAAATGTTTTGATTTTTTTTTTTCAACCTGCCATACTTTCACTTTGAGATCATTACAGGGAGATCATTGGCACGTTATTAGAAAATTTGAATCAGAGCCTCTTTTTAAATTCTGTTTTCAGCTTTGTGCATTTAAAGAAATAAGCAATGTGCTATCTTTTGTTTTTGTTTTGTTTTTTTGAGAGAGAGATGCTCCCTACATACTATTCACCCCATATCTCTCTGAGTAACTGAATGTTAAAACGTTGCCCTTTGTAGGTTTCAAATTGGGCCTGTGTGTGTGCGTGCAAGGAACAGGTTTGACATTAACTATAAAAACACTGCATGTTTGCCATATGCCATCGCACTCTCATTAAATAAACTGCTGGCAGCTATGACAAATTGAGAGTGTGAATTATTTTAGTATATCACTACACTACAGATTTCTGCCTTTTCCCCTTTGTTTCCATCTGGTATTTCCGTTTCAGTCCTTCTCTCCAATGTTAAGGGTATCCACACGTTTTGGCTGCAGTGCAGATATATCTTTCAGAATGGAAATATAGAACTAAACTTTCTTTATTTTTTAAATTATTTAAATTTCTAATTTGTAACCATCCTTTGGCATTCTAATAATATACTACTTTTGTCCTTTCATCAAACAGGACAAGTATTGTAAGGTGAGACAAACCAAAATTGACAGAAAAAGTATGTCACTTGGATGTCATTTAGCAACTGACTTTTGTTAAAGGGATATTACAAAAGACTGAATGGAAAGTGAATCTGAAGACAGGGAAAAACTAAATGTTTTACAAATATAATTTTTTTCCAAGAAAACAAGTTTCGTTTAGAACATTGCTAACACTTCAAAATAAACCCTCATTAACAAGTTGTGAGTTTCAAATTTAATTTAATATATTTAGACGTGTGGCCACCAGAAGGCGCTATAAACCCTTTCCATTTGAAAGAAAATTACAATTGTTGCTTCACATTGCAAGATTAGATTAGATTTAATTAAAGAAGCATTGTAAATAGACAATATATCATTCAGAACAAGTCGGGTGTCTATATATTGCAATTCCAGTATATTCGTCTTTAAAATCTACTCTTGTGATATTTTACAGCTCAGACCAACTTCTATTCCAAAAGAAAGACCTGAGGAAAGTATACGAAGTTCAAAAAAGAACTGCGCGCTCCGCCCAACGCGCTCCTGTGAGCTTCAGGAGCCAGTGAACACCACTTCTCCAGCGCGCGACAAACACAGCGTGCGCATTTCAAACTTTCAGTTTAGACACCTTCATTAGACTAAAGGGAAACATTATCCTTGTATATGTCGTAAATACTTAATCATGAGCATATCAAAGTCCAAAATTAAGAAGCTTTTTGGGAAGTCAAAGAGTTTAGGTAAGGAAACCAGAGATGCTGACAGGACTGAGGGTCAGTGGGGAACTTTAACCGGAGACGAGCGCGCGAGTTTTAGAGATTCGTCTATTACTTTACCGTCGAGCCCTAGAGATGTCACTTCATCCCCGGACTCGCTGCACACCAGCCCCAGCGAGAAGAAGAAGACACGTTTCCCGACCTGGAGGTCCAAAAAGAGAAATAAAGATAAAGAGTTTCTCAGCAGTTCAGGAGAACTGGACTTCAACCACAAGTGAGTCATCTGTCATCTCATTTTTTAATGCTCTTTTCTCACAAATATCTCGTGGGAATTTGCAATGAGCACCATATGCTGGCATCTCTTTGTATCCACATTGACTGTTATTAGTAGTTACCCTGGCACAAGTTTTTGGTCAGTTTTGAGCTGGTCGGATTGAAAGACCAGCTGTACCAACTAAACCAGCTAAGGCTGACTTAAGTAAGGCTATGTGTTTTTGGCAGGGTATTTCACGTTAGTAGTGAGTATGGAACACTTTTAGGTAGGGTAACTTTCTTATTATTGTCATTAACAAACATGGTCAACAGATAATTTGTTAATGTAGGCCTACTTGGAAGTGCCATGATTGTTAAAAATGTCATGATTCACATGTATTCAACTTTAATTCATATGTATTTATATCTTAATTTCTGTGAATCTCGCAAAACCTGTCTAGAACAGTCATATTTCAACCGAAAATATCATTTGCATAATGACAATGAAACCTTACTGCAGAATTATTCATCAATGAAGCATTATTTGAATGCAGTACAATTAAGCACCTCCTCCCTCATAATGCAAAAATTGTAACGCACATTTTAATTTATGCACATAATTTATGTAGAATATAATAAGTATCAACATTGAGAATACTAAAATTGCAAAACATAAAATAAAATAAAAAACACATTATATTTATTGGGGTTATATATAAAACATGATCCTAAATAGGCTTAATTTTGAGGGGAAATATGACCTTGGCATGAGAGTCTTAAATACTGTTTTCTGTATTAACTTAAGTTTTGTCATTTGATTTAGTGAATGAACAACGGTGAATTAAGTTCAGTTTACATATTATATACTGAAGTACCATTGGTCTAATTTATATGTAGATTATTAGACATGGATTTATATGTTAAAAATAGAAACATTGTAGACTGTCGGCCATGTAGTATGTGTACATTTGCATAGTGGAGACAATAGTAGGACATCCTGTACAATTAGGATTGTATCATGCCACAACAGTGGAAAGACAGTAGAAAGACAACTCTGCTGAATCCCTGTTGAGCTGTCTCTGGGACTTCAAGATGCTATATTTCTACTTGCTAAAGACTAGTTACCTGAACCTAAACTTTCTTTATTCCCACAATTCTAGCGAGGCTTCGTCTGTGTTGAACAATCAAGGGTTTGGACACAAAAGCAGAATCTGACAAGAATCGGCAGTGTTCATTAAAGTCCCACGGTTGATTTGTTTTCATCTTGCGTAATCACATTTGATGGGGAGCTTTGTTTGATTTGATGCAGAGAACATGTCGTTAAATAGACAAACATGCTTCTGTTATTTCAAGCGGAGAGGTTTTGCTTGTCTAGTTTAGGTCCTCACCTTTGGCTTACTGGGATGAGACATCCTTGTGTTTCAATAGCAGGTTTCTTCCTGTATAAGTCGGGTGCTTTTTTAGATTTACTGACTCACATGTGCTGAGGTTTTAGTAAGTAAAATAAAGAAATCCGTCGTATAATTCTATGATCTGTTCTTTCCCGATTACATGTATGAAAGCATAACATCATTTAACCTATTATTATACACCTATTACCTATTATAATAATGAGCAATTTATGCACATTTAATTAGTATTTATGAGATGCTTCTCTGTGTGAATGCCACTTTCCTCTACACCTGGCACTGTTCAATTAGTCTGTTAAAATGAATTAATTTATATACGAATAAGCAAAATAGCAGGAGTAGAAATGGGTTCAGTTGAACAGATGACTACAAATCCCCAGACAAGATACTTTTTTTCTGTTGCACGTCACAGAATCTGTTTAGTCCTGGGTCAAAATAGAAACGAAAGTTTGTTTTGTGTTCCATCTTCAATAAGCATGCTGATATTAGTGATAGTTCATCTCACTTTAATAACAGATGATGTAAGAGAGACAGAATAGCAGCCTAATGATTTGATTATAAATTATAACGTGTGTAATTTGTTAAAGGCAAATATTAAAGGAAGTAAAGCCATCACCGACTACAGCTGAAGAGGACTGCTTGGCTAGAATTTCCTGCTACTGTAGGCACGACTCAGCCTCCTGAACAAAGAGCATTATAGAGCTAATATTTTAAAGCATTGACTATTATAGAGACAATTATATTTAGCTATACTCCTGTGGCTTAATCTGCGTTTATGAAGTGACACTTCTAAAATAGCTGTAGATTGATACCTTATTTTATTGATTGATAATCTAATTTGCTCAGTGATTGTTAATTTAGCTTACATGAATTCAGGTTGTTGTTGTGTATTAACAGGACGCTAGTTTCTTATAAACCAAAGAGATCTGAAAAGTAGTGAACAGTGAAAAGATTGAAGATCACCCAATCTACAGAAGCAGACTGCATACATTAAATTAAAAACATAAAGATTTACAGCAGCTTTGACCGGTTGAGAAAGTAAAGTGACTCACAGCATGTTCATTAGCCTTTTCAGGGTATTAAAAAGTCAAGCCAAACTGTTTATGACCACACTGTGTGGAAACACTGATCAGTTGAAAATGAGAAAGAGCTGCTGTGAGCTGCATGGTTAAAGTTGCCTGTGGGCAGGGCGTGTGTCTGCGTGTGTGTGTGTGTGTGTGTGTGTGTGTGTGTGTGTGTGTGTGTGTGTGTGTGTGTGTGTGTGTGTGTGTGTGTGTGTGTGTGTGTGTGTGTGTGTTGCGGGCAGGTGGGGGTTGAGAGAAATCCAGCTCTTCATGATGATGACTGATGTTTGCTGGAAGCTTTGTTGTCATGACATAAACATGCTAACTGAACACATTTCTACAAACACACGTATACACATGGTTTTTCTGTATTAGTCACAACAACTCTTAAGGCCACATACACAATGCAACTAAATTTGGCTGTCAATTCACCTTTTAGTGCTTAATCCTGTTCTATACACACAGTTTAGTAATTTACGGGAGTGACAACCGTACTCTTCAATCGAATAAACTCCCGTAAAATGCAGCTAGTGACATCCGCATTTACAAAAATTCTACGCAGTGTGTACGAAACTGAACAACTAGTTGTTAAAGACGTAGTTTAACGTGCATTAATGTCTAATGGGGTCAGGGCCGTTGGCAGGGTTTTATAATCAAAGAGGTCCCAAATGTGAGCTTGATAGGGGGGGTTGAATTCTCTACACAAAAAATTACCAAAAGCTACAACCCCAAATAAGAAAAAGATGGGACATTGGGGAATGGAAATAAAAAAAAAGGAAGTGATTTCTAAATTTACTTTGACTTGTATTTCATTGCAGACAATATGAACAAAAAATATTTCATGTTTTGTCTGGTCAACTTCATGTCATTTGTAAATATGCATCCTTTCCTGTCATTCAGACCTGCAACACATTTAAAAAAAAGTTGGGACAGTAAAGCATTTACCACTTTGTAATGTTGCCATTCCTTTTCACAACACTTAAAAGATGTTTAGGGACTGAAGACAAGAAGTGATGAAATGTTTCAGGTGTAATTTTGTCCCATTCTTCCTGCAAACAAGTCTTAAGGTGGGCAACAGTACGGGGTCTTCGTTGTTGCATTTTGCGCTTCAAAATGCGCAACACATTCTCTATTGGAGACAGGTCTGGACTGCAGGCAGGCCAGTCAAGTACCCGTACCCTCTTCTTCCGCAGCCAGGACTTTGTAATGTGTGCAGAATGAGGTTTTGCATTGTCTTGTTGAAATATGCATGGACGTCCCTGTACAAGATGTCTTCTTGAAGGCAGCATATTATGCTCCAAAATCTCTATGTACTTTTCAGCATTAATGGTGCCTTCACAGAAGTGCAAGTTACCTTTGCCAAGGGCACTGACACAACCCCATACCATGACAGACCCTGGCTTTTGGACTTGGTGCTGGTAACAGTCTGGATGATCCTTTTTGTTCTTTGGTCCGGAGTCCATTCCTCCCAAAAAATACCTGCAATACTGATTCATCTGACCACAGTACATGTTTTCACTGTGTGATGGTCCATCCCAGATGCCTACGACCCCAGAGAAGTCGATGGGGCTTCTGGACACTGTTAACATAGGGCTTCCTTTTGGCACAGTACAGTTTTAACTGGCATTTGTGGATGTAACTACGTATTGTGGTACTTGACAAAGGTTTGCCAAAGTAGTCCTGAGCCCATGTGGTGATATCGCTTATAGATGAATGGCGATTCTTGATGCAGTGCCGCCTGAGGGATCGGAGATCACGGTTGTTCAGCTTAGGCTTGCACCCTTGTCCTTTACGCACTGAAATTCCTCCAGATTCCTTGAATCTTTTAATTGTGTTATGCACTGTTGAATGTGAAATATCCAAATCTCTTCCTATCTTTCTTTGAGGAACATTGTTTTGAAACATTTCAATAATTTTCTCACGTATTTGTTGGCAAACTGGCGATTCTTGGCCCATCTTTGCTCCTAAAGGATTAGACCTTTCTTGGGTGCTACTTTTGTACCAAATCATAATTACAATCACCTGTTGACATCACCTGTTTCAAATCACATCATTATTTAACCATTTTATCTCATTACTAGCCCTAAATTTCTCCTGTCCCAACTTTTTTTTTAAATGTGTTGCAGGTCTGAATGACAGGAAAGGATGCATATTTACAAATGACATGAAGTTGACCAGACAAAACATGAAATATTTTGTGTTCATATTGTCTGCAATGAAATACAAGTCAAAGTAAATTTAGAAATCACTACTTTCTTTTTTTATTTGCGTTTTCCATACTGTCCCAACTTTTTCTGATTTGGGGTTGTAAATCTTGATATGGAGTTGGCCCACCCTTTGCAGCTATAATAGCTTCAACTCTTCTGGGAAGCCTTTCCACAAGGTTTAGGAGTGTGTTTATGGGAATTTTTGACCATTCTTCTAGAAGTTCATTTATGAGGTCAGGCACCGTTGTTGGATGAGAAGGCCTGGCCCGCAGTCTTCGCACTAATTAATCCCAAAGGAGTTATATCGGGTTGAGGTCAGGACTCAGGCCAGTCAAGTTCCTCCACACCATGTCTTTATGGACCTTGCTTTGTGCACTGGTATTAAAACTCATGTTGTAACAGGAAGGGGCCATCCTCAAACTGTTCCCACAAAGTTGGGCACATGAAATTGTCCAAAATGTCTTGGTATGCTGAAGCATTAAGAGTTTTTTCACTGGAACTAAGGGGCCAAGCCCAACCCCTGAAAAACAACTCCACACCATAATCCCCCCTCCACCAAACTTTACCTTAGCACAATGCAGTCAGGCAAGTACCGTTCTCCTGGTAACCGCCAAACCCAGACTGGTCCATCGGATTGCCAGAAAGAGAAGCGTGATTCGTCACTCCAGAGAACACGTCTCCACTTCTCTAGAGTCCAGTGGCGTGCTTCACACCACTTCATCAGACGCTTTGCATTGCACTTGGTGATGTAAGGATTGGATGCAGCTGCTGGGCCATGGAATCCTATTCCATGAAGCTCTCTAGGCACTGTCCTTGAGACAATCTGGAGGCCACAAGAAGTTTGCGGGTCTGTAGCTAATGCCTACACTGACCCCGCTCACGTGGCCTACCACTTTGTGGCTGTGTTGCTGTTGTTCCCAATTGCTTCCACTTTGTTACAATACCACTAACAGTTAACCATGAATGAGGAAATTTTACAAACAGACTTATTGCACAGGTGGCTATCTTTCACTGTATCACGCTTGAATTCACTGAGCACCTGATAGAGTGACCCATTCTTTCACAAATGTTTGTAGAAGCAGTCTGCATACCTAGGTGCTTTATTTTATACATCTGTGGCCATGGAAGTGATTGGAACACCTGAATTCAATGATCTGGAGTGGTGTCCCAATACTTTTGGCAAAATAGTGTATGTGCATTTTAAGATGTTAGAAGGCCAAAAAAATTGGATAAAAATAGCTTTAAAACCATGTCAGTGGCCAGTAGATTATTTGTCAATATCAGCTGATTCTGCTCTCTCCTTATCTTGCTCTGTCTCTTCCCCTCCTAAAGCTGACTTATAGTCTTGTCATTTTCATCTGTGTCAGTGAAGAAAGTCAACTGATATTCATATGTTTTATGAATAATTTTCTTAGACAAGTTAATTACGGTGGCCCAGTAGTGCAGCCTTACTAAATGAAACCACAACACAACGAAATCGCCACAACACAACGGAATTAAACCACAACACAAAGAAATCGCCACAACACAACGGAATTAAACCACAACACAACGAAATCGCCACAACACAATGTAAGCAAGCCACAACACAACGAAATCGCCAGAACACAACGGAAGCAAGCCACAACAACGAAATCGCCACAACACAAGGAAATCGCCACAACACAACGGAAACAAGCCACAACACAACGGAATCGCCACAACACAACGAAATGGCCCAAACACAACGGAAACAAGCCACAACACAACGGAATCGCCACAACACAACGGAATCGCCACAACACAACGAAATCGCCACAACACAACGGAAACAAGCCACAACACAACGGAATCGCCACAACACAACGGAAACAAGCCACAACACAACGGAATCGCCACAACACAACGGAAATGCTCCCGACCACGAGGGCTCTCGGAGTGCAATAAAGTTAGTTAATACATATGAAAATACATTTAAATACATAAAAAAATAAAAAGGTACCCCAAAATATATTTACATAAATATGTTACTTATGAATATTTTGAATGTGGCCAAAATGTGCAAAAAGTAAATTTTGAAAATATATATTTCCATAAGTTGCAGCACATGTTTTCAGCATATATTTGAAAAAGATTTTGGCCATAAAATTTTTTTTTAATGGTCAAGTCCAAATGTTCTTACAAGTATTTGTGAGTCTAAAAACGTTAGACCCTCACAATCATAGCCAAACTTCTACATGGATTGGATCACATCAGAAAGTAATTGTTACCGTTGCCAGATTTGTTCTAAAACGGGCCTATATTAGAAAGCTCTGGACAAGCCGTGACTCACTGTGGTCGGCAAACATCTGGATGTGCAACACTGTATGCTTTTGTAAAGCAGAAATAGAAGGATTTGTTCCACTCAGAACAGTCATAGATTAGTTTGGAGTTTTTTAGCATGCTTTTTAAAAAAATATTTTTCCATTAAATCTCTTCCATTGTTTTACAGCTTTTATGATATAATCTTTTAGCTTGAAGCACCTATATGTTTGTGTTCAGTAGACACATTTCAGGGTTTCTTTACAGATTTGGCAGTTTATGCTTTGAATTTTCTGCTGCCAAGGCAACACACACACACACACACACACACACAAAACAGCACACTACAGTCCTGGCTGCTACAATTGATAGCATTTGGTTTTGATTTTTTTAATGCATTAAGGGAAAAGTTCTTTGTCTGTATCTGTGCATTTTTTTTGGTAACAACACTTTACAATAAGGTTAACATTGTCAACATTATGCATTAGGTCAAAGTAGCACTGAAAACGTTTTTGAAAATGGACTTCATTCTTGTTTAATTAGTTAAGTTTACAGGTATAATTCACCCAAATTAATTATGTCATTAATTGCTTACCCTCATGTCATTCCCATAAGACTTTCTTTCAATTTCAGAACACAAATTAAGATCTTTTTGACAAAATCTAAGACCTGTCTGTGTTCCTACATTGACAGTCTATGTAACTAACAATTTGACGCTTCAAAAAATCTTAAAGAGATTGTAAAACTAATCCATTTGAATTGAGCGGTTTAGTCCAATTTTTCTAAAGAGACTGGATTGCTTTATATGATGAACAGATTTAATTTAGGCTTTTACGCTCAAACGTGCTGCGTAACACATGAGAATGAACCCCATTGGTTCCTGCGGAAGCTCAAACCTTCTGCGTAACACATGAGAATGAACTTCATTGGTTCCTGCGGAAGCTCAAACGTGCTGCGTAACACATGAGAATGAACCTCATTGGTTCTTGCAAATCTCAAACGCAAGGCGTAACACATGAGAATGAACCTCATTGGTTCTTGCAAAGCTCAAACGTGCTGCGTAACACATGAGAATGAACCTCATTGGTTCTTGCAAATCTCAAACGTGCTGCGTAACACACAAGAACGAATCCCATTGGTTCCTGCGGAAGCTCAAACGTGCTGCGTAACACATGAAAATGAACCTCATTGGTTCTTGCAAAGCTCAAACGTGCTGCGTAACACATGAGAATGAACTTCATTGGTTCTTGCAAATCTCAAACATGCTGCGTAACACACAAGAACGAATCCCATTGGTTCCTGCGGAAGCTCAAACGTGCTGCGTAACACATGAGAATGAACCTCATTGGTTCCTGTGGAAGCTCAAACGTGCTGCGTAACACATGAGAATGAACCTCATTGGTTCCTGTGGAAGCTCAAACGTGCTGCGTAACACACAAGAACGAATCCCATTGGTTCCTGCGGAAGCTCAAACGTGCTGCGTAACACACAAGAACGAATCCCATTGGTTCCTGCGGAAGCTCAAACGTGCTGCTTAACACATGAGAATGAACCTCATTGGTTCCTGCGGAAGCTCAAACGTGCTGCGTAACACATGAGAATGAATCCCATTGGTTCCTGTGGAAGCTCAAACGTGCTGCTTAACACATGAGAATGAACTTCATTGGTTCTTGCAAATCTCAAACGCGTGCGTAACACACAAGAACGAATCCCATTGGTTCCTGCGGAAGCTCAAAACGTGCTGCGTAACACATGAGAATGAACTTCATTGGTTCTTGCAAATCTCAAACGTGCTGCGTAACACACAAGAACGAATCCCATTGGTTCCTGCGGAAGCTCAAACGCGTGCGAACACATGAGAATGAACTTCATTGGTTCTTGCAAATCTCAAACCTGCTGCGTAACACACAAGAACGAATCCCATTGGTTCCTGCGGAAGCTCAAACGTGCTGCTTAACACATGAGAATGAACTTCATTGGTTCTTGCAAATCTCAAACGTGCTGCGTAACACACAAGAGCAAATCCCATTGGTTCCTGCGGAAGCTCAAACGTGCTGCATAACACATGAGAATGAACTTCATTGGTTCTTGCAAATCTCAAACGTGCTGCATAACACATGAGAATGAACTTCATTGGTTCTTGCAAATCTCAAACGTGCTGCATAACACATGAGAATGAACTTCATTGGTTCTTGCAAATCTCAAACCTTCTGCGTAACACATGAGAATGAACTTCATTGGTTCTTGCAAAGCTCAAACGTGCTGCGTAACACATGAGAATGAACCCCATTGGTTCCTGCGGAAGCTCAAACGTGCTGCGTAACACATGAGAATGAACCTCATTGGTTCTTGCAAATCTCAAACGTGCTGCGTAACACATGAGAATGAACCTCATTGGTTCTTGCAAAGCTCAAAGCGTGCTCGTAACACATGAGAATGAACTTCATTGGTTCTTGCAAATCTCAAACGTGCTGCGTAACACACAAGAACGAATCCCATTGGTTCCTGCGGAAGCTCAAACGTGCTGCGTAACACATGAGAATGAACCTCATTGGTTCCTGTGGAAGCTCAAACGTGCTGCGTAACACATGAGAATGAACCTCATTGGTTCCTGTGGAAGCTCAAACGCGTGCGTAACACACAAGAACGAGTCCCATTGGTTTCGCGGAAGCTCAAACGTGCTGCGTAACACATGAGAATGAACTTCATTGGTTCTTGCAAATCTCAAACGTGCTGCGTAACACATGAGAATGAACCTCATTGGTTCTTGCAAAGCTCAAACGTGCTGCGTAACACATGAGAATGAACCTCATTGGTTCCTGTGGAAGCTCAAACGTGCTGCGTAACACATGAGAATGAACTTCATTGGTTCCTGTGGAAGCTCAAACGTGCTGCGTAACACACAAGAACGAATCCCATTGGTTCCTGCGGAAGCTCAAACGTGCTGCGTAACACACAAGAACGAATCCCATTGGTTCCTGCGGAAGCTCAAACGTGCTGCTTAACACATGAGAATGAACTTCATTGGTTCTTGCAAATCTCAAACGCAAGGCGTAACACACAAGAACGAATCCCATTGGTTCCTGCGGAAGCTCAAACGTGCTGCATAACACATGAGAATGAACTTCATTGGTTCTTGCAAATCTCAAACGTGCTGCGTAACACACAAGAGCAAATCCCATTGGTTCCTGCGGAAGCTCAAACGTGCTGCATAACACATGAGAATGAACCTCATTGGTTCTTGCAAAGCTCAAACGTGCTGCATAACACATGAGAATGAACTTCATTGGTTCTTGCAAATCTCAAACGTGCTGCTTAACACATGAGAATGAACCTCATTGGTTCTTGCAAAGCTCAAACGTGCTGCGTAACACATGAGAATGAACCTCATTGGTTCTTGCAAAGCTCAAACGTGCTGCGTAACACATGAGAATGAATCCCATTGGTTCCTGCGGAAGCTCAAACGTGCTGCGTAACACATGAGAATGAATCCCATTGGTTCCTGCGGAAGCTCAAACGTGCTGCGTAACACATGAGAATGAACCTCATTGGTTCTCGCATGTCAAGCAAACAAGCTTACACTTCTGTTTTCCACAACTGATGTGTGAGTTGATTAATGTTTATATCTGAATAAAAGCCTCAATTCAATCTGTTCATCATATAAAGCAATCAAGTCTCTTCAGAAAATGTTGGATTTTAAAGAACGATTAGTCGATTCGTTTTACAATCTTTTTATGCACTTTTTGAAGTGTCAAAGTGTTGGTTGCGTAGCTATGTATGATGGGACAGAAAGCTATCAGTTTTCATAAAAAAGATCTTCATTTGTGTTCCGAAGATGAAACTCTTACAGGTTTGGAACGACATGAGGGTGAGTATTTAATCAAAGAATTTCAATTATTGGGTAAACTATACACGAGCTAGATTAATACATTCTGTTTTATGTCATGTTAGCTATTGCATTTACCAGTGTTAATGTACAAAATCTTATTGTTCAGTGTTACTATTTTATTTATTTTACAGAAAGTTTCACACGTACAGAAGGTAATGTGACCTACATTGTTCCTTTGTTTGCCACTGACAATGAAACAGTTAATATTTTTACTAGAGATGACCATGATAGACTATCAGTTCTTCAACAGTTGTAATAGCTTGGTGAAAATGGCTGGAGGGTGCACTCTCTTTCTTGACTTTCACCCCTCTTTTTGTGTGAAAAGCTCTTTGTCTTAGGCAGCTCTGCATGTTCCTATAAGCACATAAACTCATGCTGCAGGAATGTGCAAAGAGCGGTTGAGAAATGTCTCAGTAAGTGAGATAAAACAGAAGCTGATCACTCCTTCACACTGTAGTTTATATCAAGCTTTTTGTATTTTTACATGACTGCATATTAAAGTGATCACTTTATAAGCTGTGATTAAAAGTGCTTCCTAATAAAACCAGTGAAACCAGTTTTGCTTTGAAGTTTTTTGTTTCTTTGAATACAGTTTGTTATTGTGTTCCATGTGACTTTCAAGGGGAATGACTAAAAATATGATTCATCAGCACCTGTTTTTATAATAGTAATAATAAAGTCAGAATTAAAAACTGAAAGTTATCTCCATCTTTGGAGGACGACACACGATAATACTGTTCATGCTGTTAACAGACATGAGAAAACACCTTTCATTTTTTTGTAATGATGCAAATTTGTATTGTCTGGCATATCATTGACATAAAAAATCTTCTTTGTTATTTTTTTATATTATTTAGTCAAATTTATTTAATGATTTACAAATGATGATTTTGCCAATGCAAGGTGATTTGTCTCTTTTTGTTGCAGTTGGCTATATACAGCCTGTTCTACTGATATTTTAATCTTGTAATTTCTCCTCTTATCATGCATATTTTTGTCTTATCTGCATGTGAATACTAGGTTTCTGAAATGCACACTTGCACAGGCTGACACATAACTAGGCTGTCATAATTCAAGATCTGTTAAGAGGAGTTACTTACAGGCTCACTGAGAGATGTTTCAACCAGCCCAGACACATCTCACACAAATCTGATTAAATAAAGGCTCTATTTGTTAAAGGCTCCAATTGGTTTCAAGCTCTTGGGGGGTCCACCCCAAGGGGTTGAAATGCAAACGGCATAAAATTGAATAAATAATGTTTGATTCGACATACAGTATCTTATCAAGTAAAAGTTGTCATCAATGTAGAAATGATTCTCTGGCAGCTTCACTGAAAATCTAACCATGTACTGTTTTTGTTGCCTAAAGATACCTTTTAGTATATACATGCAGTTATTAAAATAATAATTTAAATACATCTACAATAATAAACAGATTTGTTAACTTTCTTGTTACAGTGCATCCAGAAAGTATTTACAGCGCTTCACTTTTTCCAAAAAAATTTATGTCACAGCCTTATTCCAAAATGGATTAAATTCATTATTTCCCTCAAAATTCTACAAACAATACCCCATAATGACAATGTGAAAGAAGTGGCAAATTTATAAAAAAAATGTACATAAGTATTCACAGCCTTTGCTCAGTTTGTTGAAGCAGCTTTGGCACCAATTACAGCCTTAAGTCTTTTTGAGTATGATGCTACAAGCTTGGCACACCTATTTTTGGGAAGTTTCTCCCATTCTTCTTTGCAGGACCTCTCAAGATTCGATGCACAGCCATTTTCAGATCTCTCCAGAGATTTTCAATCGGGTTCAAGTCTGGGCTCTGGCTGGGCCACTCAAGAACAATCACAGAGTTGTCCCGTAGCCGCTCCTTTGGCATCTTGGCTGTGTGCTTAGGGTCGTTGTCCTGTTGGAAGACGAACCTTCGCCCCAGTCTGAGGTCCAGAGTGCTCTGGAGCAGGTTTTCATCAAGGATGTCTCTGTACATTGCTGCATTCATCTTTCTATGGATCCTGACTAGTCTCCCAGTTCCTGCAGCTGAAAGACATCCCCACAGCATGATTCTGCCACCACGCTTCACTGTAGGGATTGTATTGGCCAGGTGATGAGCGGTGCCTGGTTTCCTCCAGACATGACGCCATTCAGGCCAAAGAGTTCAATATTTGTTTAATCAGACTAGATAATTTTGTGAGAGTCCTTCAGGTGCCTTTTGGCAAACTCCAGGCGTGCTGTCCCGTGCCTTTTACTGAGGAGTGGTTTTCGTCTGGCCCCTCTACCATACAGGCCTGATTGGTGGAGTGCTGCAGAGATGGTTGTTCTTCTGGAAGGTTCTCCTCTCTCCACAGAGAAACGCTTGAGCTCTGTCAGAGTGACCATCTGGTTCTTGGTCACCTCACTGACTAAAGGCCCTTCTCCCCCGATCATTCAGCTCTAGGAAGAGTCCCGGTGGTTCCAAACCTCATCCATTTACGGATGATGGATGCCACTGTACTTATTGGGACCTTCAATGCAGCATAAATGTTTCTGTACCCTTCCCCAGAACTGTGGCTCGATACAGTCCTGTCGCGGAGGTCTACAGACAATTCATTGGACTTCATGGCTTGGTTTGTGCTCTGACATGCACTGTTAACTGTGGAGCCTTCCCAAATCATGTCCAAGTCAAGTTGTAGAAAGATTTCAAGGATGATCAGTGGAAACAGGATGCGCATGAACTACATTTTGAGTGTTATAGCAAAGGCTGTGAATACTCATGTACGTGTTTTTTTTTTTTTTTTCGTTTTACATTTTTTATATTTAATACATTTGCAAAGATTTCAAACAAACTTCTTTCACATTGTCGTTATGTCGTATTGTTTGTAGGATTTTGAGGAAAATAATGAATTTAATAATAAGGCTGTAACAACAAAATGTGGAAAAAGTGAAGCGCTGTGAATACTTTCAGGATGCATTGTATAATGTGAAGAATGAAGATGAGAATCCACTCAGTCCCAATCTGTAAATAAACTGTATTTACTAATTAATAATGACAAGGTGGATAAAGGGAAAAAAAAATCATGTTATGTCAGGGAAGTTTCATCATATTCTTTAATCATTTGAATAAGAATTATAATTTCTTCTGTTCATGACAACCCTATATACTGGTAAAATATGTATTTGGGATGATATAGCATTTGTTATTTTAGAGACAATTTCAAAATCACCTGAGATAATTACTGTAACAGGAGATATTATCATGATGCTCAGATTCAATATACTGCGCAGTTTGCATCAAATACGTTTTAGTGGGGATATCAAACCCACATCCTGAGGGGAAACTCAGTGACATCCATCACTTTATGAATTGAAACATTCTAAAAGGCACATAATCCCAGGGAGACGGAAGCTGACACAGGGAGACGTGTGTTTACAGGAAAGACACTTAAAGGAATTATCTGGGAAGGGATAGGAACTCAACCATGCATACATTTGACATAGACACGTGCAGATGGGTCAGAATACTGACTGCTTTTGTTCTGCATGTTTGTAAGTGGATTAGTGACAGAGGTAACAGAATGGCTTTCTTTGATATAAAATAGAAGAGGTGAACATGGGCTCAGTATATTATTGTTAAACAAACAGGGAACCAGCTGTACCAAAAAAGTACCAGTATACTACCATGTTTTTCATTTACCTTGGAGTGCCCTATAAATAAATCAGACTTGAGCCTTTAGTGTTAACACTAGTATTACAATGAACATCATTATACCAATTCACCTTTAAACTTAAGTCTTATCTTTCTTTTCTCTTATGTTCTGTCATTTTCATAATTTGTAAATGATGACAGTTACAGTGTATTGAGTAAAGACAGTGGCCTTACATCTGCCACATAGAAGTAGATTTACCTTTTGTACAATAATCATTAACAAATGAAAATGATTGAGTGATGTTTTCAATAAGCTGTCAAACCGACCAGGCCACATTGTTTTAACCGTGATCATATTTAAGTTAAACGTTTAGTGTGTGTGGGTGTGTGTGTTTGAAAAGAAATTAGGCTGTGAGTTTCAGATTATTCTGTTCAATGGCAGCTCAAGATAAACACAAAGGTGAGACTGCTCTTAAATGTCTACAAACACTCATGTCTCAGTTAAGCTCAAGTGCTCAAAAAGGGCATAAGTAAACCAATATCCTTTCACGTTGAGTCAAATTAACTAGTCAAAGTCTACTTGCAGACATGTCCTCATCTCATCTGAAACACCTGCGATTCAGCAACTACTTGCTAATGCAGTCACGTTCGATTCGCGTCAAAATAGCACATGAACGCCCTCTGATGTCGTGTTTACGACCGGGAAGGTCGGAAATAATTTTGATATCCAAATTTCCGAGATGGGCATGCCATAAACTTTAAACATGGTGGTGGGGTGAACTACTGCTGTTATAGGTATAATTGATTAGTTTTTCCCTAAAACAGCTAGGTCGTCTTGTCATCAATGTAGCACATATTTACATATACAAGTAATCATTTGAAGCATATTGTTGTTCTGTGCACAGCAAAAATAGCCTGCATTTGACCGAAATTACAGAATCAGCAGAACTGGACCGCATCTGGAACGCATTGTAAATGTTGGTATGGTTGTCAGTGCATATGCCTCTAAATATATAATTTTGGTTTTGATAATATTTTCTCAATAAATAGGCCATAATAATCATGGTGTCCTCCATATCCTCCATTCCGACAACAAAGCATTTGAATGCAACAAGCTCGTAATCATGACTTCAGAAGTGGGAAGTACGAAATTTCCGATAGCACGTGAAGACAGCAATAAAACATTCCTATCTACTGAGAAAAATAACAAACACAAAATAATCTTCCGGGTCAGCTTACTTGCCAATGCTTTGCCTCTAATATAACTAAACAAGCAAAAACTCACAAAAGAAAAGAAAAGAAAAACAAACTCCACAATGACCAACAACAGGTTTCCTGAGATAGGCCCAAATGAAGTGCCATCAGCATCTCTTATAGGCAGAAGCCTCAGATGTCATGAATAATCAGGCTCCTCCCCCATCCATTTGGCTATGCTCAGAAAAACAAGAGACAAGGAAATTTAGAGTAAGAACAAATAGAGTGTAACTACATTTACCACTGATTCAGAGGCATCGTTTATGATGAGTTTGCAGTGCATTAATGCTGTTTTTGCATATGAAATATTCCCATGAAATATTAATATGTACTGTTGTTTTAAAAGTGGGGAGACACTTTTGCTGTTATTTAAGAATTACAACAACGATTCAAAATTGTGTTCAAAGTTTTTGCAACACCTGCCATTATTAAGTGAATTAAGAAAACTTACTGTCCATCAATATTTCTTCCATAAAATTGTATTTTGCATTGTTGTTTTTTAATTTAAAAAAATATATTTTTTATTTTGTGGCCTGTTGTCTTTCATTGCATGATTTCACACATCCTGTATCCTGAATTTTCAGGAATGGTCTGGATGCATTTGACACTCTATATGCAAACAGTTTTTATGTAATGAAGGGGTGTGGCTTTCCCGACACTGTGTGCAACAGCTTATCATGTTTAATTTGTCACATTAGAGTCAAGTGATGCATCAGATGAGACTGTAATTTACTGTAACTGATCACGTTTAACTATCTTCATAACGATATTATATATCTATTGTGGCAAGGTGGATGAGCGCGAGACGTGGGAGGAGCAAGCGAGACTTCACTCTAATTCATCCCAAAAGTGTTCTATCTAGTTGAGGTCATGTTCCTCCACACCAAACGCGCTCATCCATGTCTTTATGGACCTTGCTTTGTGCACTGATCCCCAAACTGTTCCCAGAAAGTTGGGAGCATGAAATTGTCCAAAATGTAAGAGTTCCTTTTACAGGAACTAAGGGGCCAAGCCCAACCCCTGAAAAACAACCCCACACCAAAATCCCCCCTCCACCAAACTACTGTCAGGCAAGTACCGTTCTCCTGGTAACCGCCAAAGCCAGACTGGCCCATCAGATTGCCAGAAAGAGAAGCGTGATTCGTCACTCCAGAGAACACGTCTCCACTTCTCTAGAGTCCAGTGGGGGCGTGCTTCACACCACTTCATCAGACGCTTTGCATTGCACTTGGTGATGTAAGGATTGGATGCAGCTGCTGGGCCATGGAATCCTATTCCATGAAGCTCTCTACGCACTGTCCTTGAGCTAATCTGAAGGCCACATAATGTTCGGAGGTCTGTAGATATTGACTCTGCAGAAAGTTGGCGATTTCTGCACACTGTGCACCTCAGCATGCGCTGACCCTGCTCTGTGATTTCCTACTACTTTGTGTCTGAGTTGCTGTTGTTCCCAATTGCTTCCACATCCGTCGAATATTAAGTAGTGAGAAAATTTCACGAATTGACTTTTTGCACAGGTGGCTATCTTTCACTGAAACACGCTTGAATTCACTGAGCTCCTGAGAGCGACCCATTCTTTCACAAATGTTTGTAGAAGCAGTCTGCATGGTGCTTGATTTTATACACCTGTGGCTATGGAAGTGATTGGAAAACTTTTCCCAATACTTTTGGCAATATAGTGTATGTTTCCATCATAGTTTATGCACGAGCACACCTCAATTGAGCACATATGATTTATGTGCATCTTAGCATTTTTATCCGTGTTTTGTTATGTTTGTTATTTATATCCCAAAATCCCTATGTTATTTATATGGCAACATACTGTAGCTAGTGAAAGAGCTGTAATGTGACAGAAATAGAGTACACACGCATGATCATTCAAAAAACACATGGCGGTTGTTTTTGTGCTAAATTTAAAGTCCTTAATGAAATACAATACATTGGTTTTTTAGTGACTTTAAATTGTTCGCTTTATACAAAACTGATTATTCTTTGTTCTTCAATATTGTTCTTGCTTAAATTTATATTGTGTGGATCTTATTTCAGCAGATTACTTCTCACTGTCACATCTATCCCCAGCTAGTGGTCACCCGAGTAGTGGGGTAGGTTGTAACAGCGACACTCTTTGTGTTTGACATTAACTCAAATCTATGATTGTGTAGTACATGTCCAAGTGAGTTAAATTTTTAGCAGACAAATGTGGCTCAGATATCACATTTTGAGAGATCTAGCACAAACAACCACTGAGTTACCAATACTCAGACAAAAGGTGTTACTTTTTTCTCCCCTATATTTTATCTGTGTAACACAGATAAGTAAAGAACAAATAATATAATAGTTCTTTTTATTTCATATAATGAATTGGCATCTGGACCCTAGAGCTCCAAATGACAAAAAGTAACATACAAATATAAAAAAATTGTCCACATGAGTCAAATTTATGTCTGTTCCTTACACAGTGACATTGTATAGTTTCAGAATAGTTTCATTGCCATTTGGACTACTTTTATATTTTGTTTAAAGATTATTTTTCCATTTTGAAGTTTAACAGCTTGGCTCAACCTTTACTTTCATTATTTGAATAAGATTGGCCACAATTATTGCTTTATACATTAAGGTGAAATAAGCTGGCATGTGTTTATCTAGTAATTTCAGACACGACCATAACAGAATACATACAGAACAAAAGGCACACTCTCTTAAATGAATGTAAACATGAACATAAAATGTGGACCTTGTACACAAAAGCCTTGGGTTTCATTGTGCGCGCACACACACAATACCCTTGCACGTGACCTGGATACACTCACACTTTTATCTTGCAAGAAACTTATGCAGCACAGACTATTTTCTATGTCTTTGGGGGGCGGTCAGAATGTGTGTGGATTTGGGTCAGAATGTCAGTGTTATGTAACAGTTAGGTGCGGCCCAATGCTCTTTACGGGGAAGCAGTCTTAGTAAGAGTAGCCTCTGCTGTGGATCCTTGTCCTTGCGCTAAGCTCTCACAAATATTTGCTTGCTTAAATTAAGTACCCTAACACTCCCAAATGCATTGTCCTAAGTAAGGAAAACATAAAGCTCTTTGATTATTGATTTAGAATCCACGATTGATGGTCCTGTCAGTGAATCCTTTCCTCCAAAATCCATAAATAACTGGGTGATCAGAACTGCTCTCACATCATTTGGAAGTAATTTGTTTAATTCTTTGTTGTCTGTATATTAGTGATAATCTTCCAAAACAACAAAACCGAGCCAAATAAGAGAGTTAAAAAAATGTGTCTAATATTTAATAAGTTAAAGACTTAAAGATTCACAAGTTTTTCATCTAATATTTCTATTTTTATTTCAGCTTTAATAGTTCATTGTGTTGTTTGTGGGTGTGAGACAGTAGCATAATTCCATAGAAAGCATAATGGATTTCCTGAAATTCAGATGCCTGTCATTCACAGAGCTTTGCCACTCCTGCATTTATTAAATTTTTTGACTAATAGGCGAATGCTCTCATCTACAATTTGTGACAGGGACAAGACACGTGATGTGCTGTCATGTGATCAGGTGGATGCTTATATCAATCAGTAAGAATGACAAAATTATACTTCTAAGAAGGTGTGTGTTTTAGGATAAACACTTAAGTTTAGATAATGTTTTTTTATATATATAATAAAATTTGTGACAGGTCAGCACATATTATTATTCACATCTGTGTGAGTCAGGGAAAAGACAAGTTACAGTAGATCAGCAATTCCTTTTAAATTGCTACACAATTTAAGATTGCTACACATTTGAGTCACAGTATCGATATTTCATAACTGGATGCATATCGTTTTACACCTAGAATCTGTTTAATGGGTCATCCTGTAAATAGGCTTGAAAAGACAGAACATTGACAGTAATGTATGTCATGTAAACAATGAAAGAATTGAAAAATCCACTGAAATGAATACTCATGGATATCTGTAGATGATACAAAATCTTAAACTGGATATCAGCTTATTCAGATTAAATATGAAATCCCGCAGGCATCTCAGGTTGTTTGCGTTAGGATCCATAGCCCTGAGATCATGGCTTCCCTTACTGACACGCATGCCAGATCATGTATTTGCCTTGAGGGCTCAAACAGTCAGAGGAAACTGAAGTATTAACCCTTTTTTTGAGCCATATCAAAACAGATGGGTGTCATTCATAATATGAAGCATGATTTTTAATAAAATATTCCTGGAAACAAGTCTAAAACCAACGTAGTTAGAATACTAGCAGGATGAAGCATGGCTGTTGGTTCGGATTAAGAAATCAGAATGCCATTGGCCATTTATCGCATTTAACACCCAAACAGTTGAATTAATGTGAACACTTTCAATGCGATGAGTCATGCGTGAACACTGGATTGTGGTCAGAACCACACGCTGCAAGATCTGTGAGACTCTCATTTACTATTCCAAACCTGTCAAAGAACATTTTTGTCTTTTTCCCCTGAATGGCTTTCAGGTTTTCTTCCTGCTGTAAAGTTCTCTAGAAAGAGGATGGAAGCATACCAATCATTTCAGCATCTTACTTTTATTTCTAGCATAAAATATGGGTGCAGAAGTTGTGTCACAGAACTATGATGATTCCCAATGGCTTTTCTATCTGTGTCAGTGGGATGTACAGTAGCATATCCTATACGGATTTTGTGTTCCAAATTATTATGTGATATATCAGTAGGGTTTTAGTACAAAAAAACATTCATATTTTAGTTTTTCAATGAAAGCATTTGTTTGTTTTATTTGTCTTATCTTTTTAGATGACTCATTTCAATAGCAGACAGGTTTGTTAAAGGTGTAGTGTGTAAACTTGAGCAGCATCTAGTGGTGAGGTTGTAGGAATATTGAGAAGTGAGATGGAAGATCCCTTTTGGGTGTCTGAGGGTGTCAAAAAGACTTCTGCAAGATATGTAGAGTGCATAACTGACTATTTTATGCTATTATAAATTGTGCCTTGTGATATAAAATTATTTTCATGCAGGACAACACACTTTGCCATGCTGCACAAACACCACTCCAATAAAACTGTTTGAAAATGTATTTCTACACCAACTGTAAACGTTTCTCTTTGTGATATTTGGCTAGGGGTGCTGAAATGCAACTTTATGCATGACTGCCAGCCTTCATGGAAGGGCTCCAGAGACACCAGCTTCAAATACATACCCTTTTGTTGTAATTATTTCCCTCCTTAATAAGCTTTTATCTTCTGTGCTCTAAATCACTCACAAATCTTAGTTTTATCACTATTTAGCTTTTACTTTTTGGCTACTCTTTTATGAGTACTTTATTCGGACATACTTCTTTTACCATATACTGTTTTTCACCTACTGTCTAGTAGGGACGTATGTGTTTTTGAATGCAACCTAACCGAAGGAAAAGGCAATAGCAGACTTGTGTAACTGCAATACTAATCTTAGACTGCTCCCTGGTGGATATTCAGTATGTTGCAAAATGGTTCAATTGCACAATAGTTCACTTGCACAATCCCTAGACAAGAGTTTTTCACTTTAGAGAAAAATTATAGTTTTATGGCCAGTTTATATCCACTACATCTTTTCTGAGGAGTTTTTATGGTGTCAAACTTTATTCCAGGAGGAAGCCCTTTTGACACATAGATGATAATACAACTGTGAATTGAATAACCCCAGTGGAAATTCAGCTACCACAAATTCTTCATATTGCACTTTAATGCTAAAAGATAGACTTGTCCTGTTGTTGTAGCGTCATAACACATATTAGAGTGAGCAGGTCAAAAACAACAAAGCTGTTGCAGCGCTTAAATATTTATTCTGAACCTGAGACTGTGACACCATATTCTTCTTCTGAGAAATATATGCAATAAATTCACTTCATTTGTTTTTAAATTATTATGTGCTGTTTACACATACTTGTGCCACATAATCTCAAAAGTAAAAATGTAATGAAATGTGACCTGAACATGTTCTTTACTGATTACGTGATTATGATTCTTGTTATGTAGTTCACATGAGAGAAGCGTTTTTAATTGCATTGAAAAGTCATCTGAAAATGATCTGTCAAGATAATACAGAAAAAAACAAATACAATCAGATAGAGCCCCTTACAGTCTTTTGCACTGATACTTTACTTATCCATTGCAAACTAGGGCATCTGGAAGTCATTCCGTACCTTAGTAACAATTGGTTCTCTGTTCCTCAGGAGTTTTGATCAGATGAGCATCCAAACGGCGGACTATTTAATGACCGACACCTGCCCCACCCCTGTCCGTTCTCGGGCTAATTCCACTCTAAGCCTGGATCTCGCCTCCCTTACAGAGCCATCTTCACCCTCTCGCAAACACAGAAAGGTAGGTAGATCCAGGTAGCTCTATCTGTCTCTTTCTGTCTGACTGTAAAGCTGTGGATTTTGTGAAAGGGACATGATGTGTCTTTTAATCCTTTTATGAATATATATATATATATATATATATATATATATATATATATATATATATATATATATATATACATATTAAAATTCTCTTTACACAAGAACAAACTGATCTTGATTGCATTACTAAAGTTCACAGTTAGGAAGAGGAAGTTCCTGGATTTCCTATGCTGAGACTAGTTTGCTTTAGCCTTGGGCAGCTGCTGCTCTGCTTTCATCAGAGGATCAGATTACAGCCAGTCACAGCTTCTTGTACAACAAACACTAACAGATGCTGAATCTGTCTGACATATTTTATGTTGTTCTTTTTTTAATTCTGCACAGATGGTTTTTGTAGTGAAAACTCATGGTTGAATCATGTGTTCACAAACCAAGGACATAGCACATTGTTTCTTGTGCTATGCTTTAACTTGCTATGTAAGCCACTAGAGAAAAACAGCTCAAATGTGTTAAACATACATGTTTAATCACTGTAGGCTATATTTATAACAAAGATGGTTTGATGTTAGTGAAATAAGTAGCTAAATAAGGTTATTTACATTTCAGTTTTCCATTTGCTGATCTGTTTCTGTTCCATTCATGACGTGAACATCTCTCGAGCAGCTTCAGTGTTGTTAGCTCATTCATGCGCCTGCAGAGGGCAGCAACTCAGTGAACTACACATTGAACAGTAGATCGATAATATGTATGGACATCAAAAAAACGTAAAAATGTGGATAGAAAATATGATTTAAACATATACAATTATATGAATGTATAACTAAATATTATATAGGCTATATAACCACAACTTAAGGAATCTAAAGTGTACATGTTATCTTAAAGTATATCAAATTTAACTTAATTTTAAAAGTAAATGTGTCCACATGTCCATTTGTTAGTTGTCCATACACAGAAAAACATATGATCTATGGTCTATGCAAAGTCCACTTTTAGTTAGATTGCTCATTACCTAAATAGATCTGAAATAGAGTGATGAAGGGAGGACGTCAAAACCCGGAAGACTAATTCACCCCTGGTTCCCTCCAGATTTTTTTATGGGGGTTTATAATGGGGTTTTTCAATTTATGAGTAAAACATAGTCCGTGGTAAACATAACTTTATGATACTTTGATGTTTTGTTCTATGATGTAAATTACACACACCCATACCGAAAACCCATACTGAAAATGTTTGTTTCTTATAAGTATCTAGATAAGGTGTGAGAGTGTGTGAACAAAATGTCAAAGTATTGTCAATTATGTTTACCACAGGCTTTATTTTACTCATTGAAAAAAAAGACATTATAAAAAAGCCCATGGGAAAATCTTGAGGGAACCAGTGGCAAATTAGTCTTCCGGATTTGATGTCCTCTTTGCGCCACTCTATACTGGGTGTCTCTTTACTAAAGATTTCAGTAACTATATTGTAAAAATTATACTGTTCGGTTTGACCTTCTGAGTTGACAGAAAACTGAAGTCAAAGTCATACTACAGTGAAGTCAAACAAAATCCTCAATAGCAGTGTTAAGGAAGGCTGGTCTTTCTGTTGTCCATAACAAAGAGAACTTCAAGGTTTTATCCTTCTATGGATAGCTAGGCTACCTGATGCCAAACAAAGAACACACCTTCCCTTTTCAAAAGTTATTAGCAATAACTTATGCTTATGTTTTATGTTATTTGCTATTTTGCATTTCATCCAAAGCAATACTTAAATAAGGGAATAATCATTAAAATAAGTGTTGTACTCAGTTAAAGCACAATGCCTAGATTGTGATCAAACAAATATATATTATTAATATTATTATTGATCAAACAAAAATATATTATTAATATTATTATTATTATTAACTTTAATTATATTCACTGTAGTTTAACTTGATGCTATTGATGTATACATAAAGTTACTCACAGAATCAAGTTGATAAGTTGATAAGTAAAGGTATTTTTATTAGAATTAAAACAGAAGATATTTAATTGTATTTTAATTATAAATTACATATTACAATAAAGTTACTTAACAACCTAATATAAAAATAATAATACTTATTATTATTATTAGGAGTTGTATTATTTGGTGTTAATAATGCCCAGTGGTCGGTAGGGAGTCACGTTGGATAGAGGAAGGGTGTGGCGTTTGGTTGGTCTTCGTACATTGACTGTGGATGAATATGTTATTTAACTTTGCCAGTTGCACAACAGCTCTTAAGTGAGCTTTCAATACTTACATGTAGCACAACCTGCAAAACTCTTGGAGCGGTGCCACCAAAGTAAACAGAACATGATTTCAACTTCAAAAAGTTTTGACATATTTTCGGCTCATGCAGTCAGCGACTGAACAGCGATTGAATGAGACGATCTGAACATTGATTCTAATCGAGGGAAGAGCTGGATTAACAACCCTGTCGGCTATGTGTTTCTTCTCTGTTTTATTGCGGAGAACTATGGACTGCTGACAATGATTTCTGCGTCCTGATTTCGGTACATAGCTTAGGCTACTGCATGAAAAGAAAGAAAGTAAAAAAAGACAAACTCGATCCTCACCATCAGCTGGATAAAATGGTAAGGAGACAGCTATTTTGTTTAAAACAGATAAAATGTTAAGGGTAAGTATCTATCTGTGTTTGTTTTCGGTGGTTTATGGCGTTTGGAGAGAGTCTTAAAACACAGTGAGCTGCCTAACGTTGTGATCTCACATGCGCGGTTTTTTAATTTTTTTAATTTTTTCAAAAGTGCTGTATGGTTCGGTTCTTAACGCTTGCTGAGCTGTATCGGAACATTATGATGACCAAAATGCGTTCTAGGTAGACAGCACTAGGTTTTGAGACACCGCCTTTGTCCTAGTTTGGGATAGTTACAGTAACCCTGCGAATCACTTTTTTTAAACAGTTCGTTCAAAAGAACTAGTTCAAATTGATTCGGTGATTCTTTACGTCGTGGCGTGGTAACGTTACATTGTTGCGTGCTATCAAGTTCATATGCCGGTTTAGTATGTTTTTCTTTTTTTTTCTTTTTATAATAATCGTGCATGTTTATTGTAATATCTTGTTCTCCAGTTTGGTATGTTGCAGCCACGATTTAAAAACATAAATAGTCAAATCAACTACAATAAAATAATTAACAGCTGAAAACGTTTCATGCTTAAGTTAGCCGGGTCGTGCATTCCAGACTTTGGTTTATTTGTAACTTTTCTACTGTTTGGCTGTTAAAAGTAAGTAACCGTTTGGCTATTTTCGCCCCAGCGGCCCTGTTTTGTGAACTGAATCATTAAAAGGTATCGACTCCAAAGGATGATTCGTTTAGGAATCATACACCTCTAAAGTTAGTAGGTGGAGATGAGAACAAGGAGGTAGCCTACGTGTTTCAGAGAGAACTGCTCCGTAGAGAAAAGATCGTTTATTATTAATGGGGATTTGTCCAGGTATGAGGTTAGTCATTTCACCTCTGGTGCTCCGAATTTTTTATATGTAGTTATTTTTCATAACGTATCTGCCGCAGGAGTCTGTAATTGATGTTCTTGTCAACGTGGCGCTGTAAATATATTAATGTTATGTGTCTGAAAGATGGGGAAAATGTCTCCCAAACTTAGCTACTTATAAATTATGTGCTTGTGTTTCTGTTTTCTTTCTCAATCATTATATTTTATTAATTTGCAATGTAATATTTAGAGTTTCACATTAATGTCACTTTAGAAAAAAATAAAGTAGGCTATTGAAACTGATGTTAGTGGCAATACCAATTTACCACAGTAAATGATTAAGTTACTGTAACTATGGTATTTTGTTGGAGGCTGTATATAATGTCTGATTAGGGTTCTGTGCTGACTTGAATGTTGTGTTGAGGTGCTTCCTCTGGTTCTGTATGTTCTTGCATATCACTATTGGAGTGCTCACTAAGTCCGGGTTGGTCTGGTGTTCAGATTTTGAAATCCGTGGATTGTAAAGAGAAAGTTTTGGGACTTTTTCCCCATAATAATTGTGTGTGGCTATCTTATGTTGAATGTCTTTATATTATAATAACTAAGGTTTTATGCATATATCTATGTATATTTTATGAGTGTAATCATGAATAATTTATTTTTGAAGCAACAATGTACAATAAGCTGTGCAGTGTATGTGTGTGTGTGTGTGTGTGTGTGTGTATATGTGTGTGTGTATATATATATATATATTAGTCATCAAGGAAGTCCTGCTTGCATGAGGGGGAAAACAAATACCAGTTACCATAGTTACCTATGCTTTTCTGTGTGGGAAATAAGCATAAGTATCCAATAGATTTGGGGTTTTTACCTTCCAGCATATTAAATAAATATGCTAAAAAAAGACTGCAGGGAATACAAACAATGCAGTGACTCTTTACTTTGCATATTTTGAATGAGTAAATTGTAAATCAGTAAATGTCAGAACCCAGATTACTATTTTCCAATGAAGTAGAGAAATACACAGCACACATAAACAGTATTGTTGATGTTATTTTGCCAAGATCATTTGACACTGCAAAAAATGCTTTGCTTATGTAGTATTTAATATCTAAACATAGTCAAAATATTAAAAAAAACTTAAATCAATATGATTTTACTAGATAAGTAAAATGACATTATATATATATATATATATATATATATATATATATATATATATATTTTTTTTTCTGCAAAATAAAAACAAAATGAAGTGAGTTTTTGCTTTAAAAAAGCGAAATGATCTGCCAATCGGGTAAGAAAAATAATCTTGTTCCTTTTTGAAATATTTTTTCTTGTTTCTGTCCCAAACAGAAACTATATTATTTTTCTTACCCCATTGGCAGATAATTTAGCTTGTTTTAAGCAAAAACTCACTTCATTTTGTCCCCTACCCCTACCCATGTCATTTTACTTATCTAGTAAAAAAATCTTGATTTAAGAAGATAAATTTGGACTGGAAATAAGACAAAAATGCTAAATAAGAAAATCTATCAAATTAGCCATTGGAACTAAAATTGCTTATAATGTTAACAATCTGCAACCCTCTCAGCACAGCCGCATGTACTGAAGTTTAAAAATAGTTATTATAAATTGAGATCTATATTTTATTTAGGTGTTCTTACCTGTCTTTTTCTTTTTGTTCTCCCAGAATTTTGAGGAGAAGAGTGGAGTTTTCAATCGTATTGGAAGTTTTTTTGCTCGTAAAAAGAAAAGCAGAACCACATTGGATGACAGGGATGAGAATTTGTCTCCAGAGGCAAACAGCCCAACCAAATACTCGGGATCAGAGGAACTAAAACGGACTCAACACAGAGAGATTGATAATTCAGTGTTTGATCCAGAGAATAGAAGTCCCAGCGTGTGTAGCATAGCCTCCATTGTCGCAGATGGAGGAGACTTGCCTTTTGCCGACAGCGGCAGTAGTGGACGAGCGAGTGTAAAAGAGGTGGAATTGATCAAGGTGAGCAGGGTCGAGAACTCTGCTGACAAGAAGACTGAGCAGCTGGTTCAGGAAGTGAACAGGAAGCTCAAGGTGTACCTAGAGGAGACCACAGACACAACAATAAAGAAATGTGCAGACGTCCCTATACACACCCCTGACACGCCAAAGTTTTCCGCAGCCTCAGGCCGGACGGAGAGTAAAAAGACCGTTTTAAAACCCACCATCACAGGCGGCGGGAATTACACGGCACTGGTCGGGGTGACTCTGGGATCACATTCTAGAAACTCATCGTCCTCCGTCATTCAACCTGGAGAACAGACTGTAACTGAAAGCATGGGAAAGAAAAACAGCAACAAACGAAAATCACGCAAACTAAGCAATCAAGAAGGTAATAATGAGCTTCTTTCCCCAACGAACACAACTTCCCCTGAGGCAGAGGAGAGGTCAGCTCAATCTTCTCCCTCACCTGGTCAAGTACACAAAGCCGTGTGGGCGGAAACTCACCTGACAGAGGAGGAGAGTGAGAGCCCCATTACTGACTCACTTTCTACTGCAGAACCTGCTCTGTCCAGCCCAACTGAGAGTTATTCTGCTCTCGGTGCAGTTGCCAGCAACACTCCTGGTCCTTCTCGAGCTTCAGAGCCAACCAACTTCACCTTACAAGACAGCACTAAACCTCAAGAGGAGGAAACTCGAGATAGCCTTATTCCTAAACACCGACATGCTGACAGCAACGAAGAGAAACGCAGAAGCTTGAAACTGTCAAAGAGTGAAAAAGTCTTTGCTAAGAGAGTGTTTGTTGGTTCTCAGTCAAGCCTAGACGGGGAAGAACAAGCTGAAACGGAAACCCAGAGTGAGACTAACTTGGATATAACGCAGAATGTACAGCAGGTTAGGGTGAAAATGTAAGTAATCTTGTGTTGTGTTTGTGTGTCTGTGTAAGGTTACTGAGCAGCGAGGCCTTTGTTTAGTATGTACAGTGCAGATGACCGTGTGCAATATGATACTTGGTTTCCCATGATTTTGAGAATGAGGTGAACAATGACTCTCGGATCTTCCATAGAATAAGGTTTCTGTGTGTGTGTATATATATATGTATATATATATATATATACATACATACATACATACATACATACATACATACATACATACATACACTAGTAATGTTCAAAAGGTTGGGATCGGTAAGATTTTTAATGTTAATGAAATAAGCCTTGACTGCTCACAATGCATACAATAAAACAGTAATATTGTGCAGTATTATTACAGTTTAAAATAGTTTTTTATTTTAATTTGTTTTAAATTGTAATTTATTAATGTGATGGTAAAGCTGTATTTTTTGTTTCTATGTAACTTGATTTGATGATCTCATTCATTATCATATCATTTACAGCTGTGATAAAAGTAAATGAACACCCAAACAATGGAAATTAAGTGTATGTGATAGATTGTCAAGTTTAGGGTTGGTTTGGGTTTCTACAGCAGCTTTTGTTTGATTCGATCTTTAATTCACACAAATTTAATTCACAAATTTACCAGAATATTTCTGTGCAAGCTCACCTGTGATTAATTAGCCCTTTTCAGCTGAGTAATCTTAAAAGTCCAGTCCATGCAATTAATTGATATCGTTATATGTCATGGTTAAAAGTTTAAGCTGTTTAAGTTGTGTGCAATGCTGATGTCATGGTTATAAATGCAGTCAAACATGTTCATAAGAAATTATCTGAAATAATTTGGACTCTTTAAAGGGAAGAGTTTTTACACGCTTGAAGAATTCAAATTATATCTTGTTAATGTGATGCATGCTTTTGAAAGCATATGAATTCATGGATCCTCCCATACCTGTCTCTTAACATTGCTGTTGTCTTTATGTCTTTCCACAGACTACCAAACCCCAAAAGTGTGAATGTCAAGCAGTCCAACCAACAGACAAATGAGTCAGTAGAAGACTGTGCTGTTTTCACACAAGAGCCTCTTGATGAGGATGTAGAGAGCCCCTTTGAACTTTCAACAGAGAATAGAGACGCTACTGATTTCCCAGAAATGCCTATTAATAAAATAACAATAAATCGTGTGATGAGCAGTCATCAAAACTCATCTATACCATCCAAGAGTACGGACAGAGCTGCAAGTGGACCAAATGGGGGAATTAATGCGAAGAGCCCTCCACCACAAGTTGCCCCTAAAACAAAAGCTGTAATGTCTCGCATTAAAAGCCTCTCTGAGGCATCAAAGATAGAAGTGCCTCCAGTACGGAGATTTTCACAGAAGCAGACAGACCAAAAAGAGATCAGGTCTCCAACAGAAAAAGACCAATCTGTTACACTTAGTAAACCAATTGACACCAAGACCAGAATTCCTAAGAAACCCACGCCAGAGGTTGAAACAAAACCAAAGATGCTGGAAGTTGTCACAGTGTATAGTATGTCCACTGAAGCTGAAAGACAGATGTCCACTAAACGTCAGAATGAGGCAGGGTTAATAAACCAAGAGCAGAAAATGTCACAGACAAAGAGAGTGGAAGAGAAGGATGTTTTGGATTCCTCACTAATGACAAAAACTTCTCAACCCACTAAAGAACAGGTCACTCTTTCAAAGCCTAAAAGAAGTCAAAAAAATTCACTTTCTGATGATAAATCCCCATCCTCCCCATCATCCCCATCTACACTGGAGAATGCTGGTTCAACAAAGCTTAACACTGAATTAAAAGTATGTAAGGATATCCAAAAATCAAAAACACAACCAACAATTGTCAGTGACAGAAGTCCAACTTCAAAGAGTAGTTTTCATTATTCAAAGAGTAAAGTCAAATCAGGTGACACTGGCAACAAAACCCAGGCAAAACTTTCTTCCCCAGCGCCTGTGATGGACCAATCAGTGCAGAACATTGAAAAGGAGAAGCCAGCGAACGAAACCCAGCTAAGCGTGCCGAAGAGCCCCAGAAAATTAATGACTGATGTGTCACCAACAGGAAGGAAGCTGCCTCAAATGACACCACCGAGCCCACTGAAACAGCCCTCAGATGAAGAAGCTGCCCGCGGAGAGAGTGAGTCATATGAACCAGCTTCTCTGCCACTTACAAAGCCAGAGAGAAATGAGTCATCACTGGTTAACGGTCCTGTCAGTAATGGCAAATCTTCCAAATGTGATCAAGCCACTGGGAATGCTGCGGCCAGGGTATCACCAGAGCTCAAATTGAAAAGCCCTGTTAAGAATGTGGGTGATTCAACAACACCACGTCTCAAAAGTCCAACTAAACTTAAACCCAAGAAAGATTTTAGCAAGGTAGAGACAACTGCAGAGTCAGATTCAAAAATGGACAAATCTGAGAAGATGATGACAAATTTGTCCATCACACCCACAGCTGCTATGAAATCTGACACAGTAGAAAACATGTTTACACAATCAAAAACCATTTCTGAAATGAAGAGTGAAAATTGTGGTGACTCTGAGACCAAAATCACACCAGATATGTCACTTTCAGAAAACGCTGATTGTCAAACCAATCGACAGACAGAATCAAATCTGTCAATTTTATCAGACCCACATGTGCAAGTTGCATCAGATAAACAGTCAGATATTGCCAAAGAAAAGAATATTGTTGGGTTTGAGAAAAAAAAGACAGGTGCTTTAGCTACGGCAGATGAAAATTCCACAATATCCAAAATGGCTAAAGAATCAAAAGCCTCTTCTGAAACGAATGGTGAAAAATCTATTGCCGCTGATACTAAAGTCACATTGGATGTGACACTTTCAGAAAAAAATGATTCACACTCTGAAAAACATCAGACAGAGTCAAATCTACCAATTTCATCAGACCCACATGTCCAGGATGTACCAGATAAGCAATCAGTCAAAGAGAAGCCGCTTACTGGGTTCAAGAAAGAGAAGTATGGCCTTACCAAGGAAAATGACATTTCCTCAATACCTGAGATTGGCCATTCCACAGCCAGTGATGTGAGTGTTCAAGATATTTGTAAACAATCAAAAGCCACTTCTAAAACAAAGGGTGAAAAATCTGGTGCTGCTGAAACTGAAGTCAAACTTGATGTGTCGCTTTCTGAGAACAACAATTTGCAAACCATAAAATGTCAGACCAAATTAAATCTACCAGTTTCATCAGAGTCACAAGTCCAGATTATGCCAGATATGCAGTCAGATGATATAAATGAGAAGTTACTTGGATTCAAGGAGAAATCATGTGCCCTTACTAAGACAGATGAAATTTCCACAATGCCCAAGACAACTAAACAATCAACAGCTTCTTTTGAAATGAAGGATGAAAAATCTGGTGCTGCTGAAACCAAAGTCAAACTGGATGTGTCGCTTTCAGAAAACAATTTAAAATTCATAAAACGACAGACATCCAATTTACCAGTTTCAACAGAATCACATGTGCAAGTTGCATCTGATGATATGCCAGATGTTGTCAAAGAGAAGTCTCCTGTAGGCTTTGAGAAAGAGACAACCAATAATCTGAGTGGTCAACTTATGGAGAAGTCTTGCTCTTCTCAGGAACAAATAGTTCCAGTCATTTCAGATAATTCATCTAAGACAACCCAGAATACTGAGACCAAAGAGCACAGTGTGAAAAATGCTACACAACTAGAGGAACATTTTAAAAATAAGAAAAGTGGTAAATGCAAAGTTTCAGAGAAGCAACCAGTTCAATCTAAAGACTTAAGCAAAACAAACCCAGAGTGTGTCAAACTGAATGAATCCAATAAATTAAAGCAAGCTGATGAAATGGCAGTAGCAGTGATCACGGCTCCAGAGGCTGCTTCTAAACCAGAACCTGTTCAAAAAGGTGATCAGACATTAGAGCAGCAACTCCCATCAGTTAAAAAAATACCAGATAAACTAACTCTCACAGTGGACAGGAAGAGCGAGGTCCGATTTAAAAATACAGAGTCTATCCTGAAAGTCAAGGATTTTACTAAAGATAAACTACCAGCTACTAACTTGCAAAAGCTGAAAACACCATCCGACCAAAGCATTCAACAATTTACATCTCATAATCTTCCCTTGGACCCCAAAAGCCTCTCTCAAAATAGCAAGGCACCATCTAGTTGGTTAGATGTGGACCAAAGTTTTGAGAAAAAGAAAACAGAGAGACGTATGGATTGTTCTGCAAGTGATGACAATCTGCTTGACACTTCCAATGACTTTGATGATTTCATTCGTAACATTAAAGAGAACTGCTCCCCTTTCTCTTTGCCACCAAGAAAACATGGGCAGAACAAGATGCCATCGCCACCTTTTGCCATGCCGGCCATTAAAGAAGATCACTTTGAGAAGATACTTGACCCAGAACAGTTCCAGTTTGGGACTAGAAAAACTGCGGGGCCAAAAGACCCATCTCCAGCCATGATTATTAAGAAGAAAAATGAAGGGGCAAAAACCAACCCACTGTCCAAACGTGCTGAGGAGAGCCTGCTTTACAAAGGTCTTTCATCTAGACGGGAACAAGACAAAGCTAAAAAGCTCACAGTCACTGAGGGGAAAAATGATGGAGAAAAACAAATCACAGAAGGCTCTGGAAAAATGTCCTCAAGGTTGGAAAGAATGTCAATTATCTCAAACCTTGTAAAATCCCCAAACACATCAAGAAAAGCCAGAACTGAACCAAGCTCTCTGATTAATGGCATTCAGTCCCCCATAACACCACCACCAGAGGTGGTGCCAATCTCAGGTGAGCAGAAGAGCATACCACTGTTCCCTGCTGCCACAAAAGTGGGGCTTGGTGATTTGCCAGATCATGGTAATGTAAAGGGAGGACCTGGTGACTTAGCAAAGAGCCCATTGACACCTCCTGCTCTTCCTACTTTCTCAGAAGTCAAGCTCCCTGACTTGTTGGAGAAATACATGAATAAAGGCAAAGAATCCAACACAATTAGTCAGCAAAGGGCTGACACTAGCTCTCTTCCTGCTTTGGATATCAGTCTTTCTACATGTAATTCAAACATGGGACGACAAGGCATATCAGGATTAACATCTCCATCCAACAGCACTCAGCAGATTCCACTGCTCACACCCACCAGCATCTCACCAACATATGCTGAGGTAAGAGAGAGATCCTTAATACAGAATGACATTTTCAAAAAATGTCCTATGAGTAATACAAAAGGCCAAAAAGTCCTCATTTTATTTTCTTCCTTGTGAAGATAGCCAACAATATATATATATATCAGCATGTGTTACACACTCTAGTGCTTAATGTGTGTAAATATGTTGTTTATAGATTGTTAGTTGCAGACAGGATGTGGTTGAAGTCTTGCTTCACATTTGAAACTGCTTAGGTTGTCTGTACCTGCCTGGTCTTTTATCAGTGGAACTTTTGCTGCTCCGTGTTTAAGGGGAATGTTAAGCCCTCTAGGGTTCAGTTTGTTTTATAGGTTTCACATTGCCTTAGTGAGCATTGCTATTTTTAAACCAAATGTCCAGTCAATCTCTCAAAGTATTTTTAAAAATGTAATGAATGTCATGTCATCTTTTTCTTATGATTTTAATGGATATAATATTTGAATGTCAACTAATTTGTTTTTGGGATTTCTAGACATCGGGTGTCAGAGGCTTCCACAGACGCCCTGGAAAGGTATTGCAAAACTGAAGATACTGATCTATACAAGTATTGCAAAACTGAAGATACTGATTTATACAAGTATTGCAAAACTGAAGATGCTGATCTATACAAAATTGATCATAAATTATAATATTTAGTAGATATTGGCCCGGTTTCACAGACAAGGGCTTCGATTAAGCCAGGATAAGGCCTTGGTTTATTTAGGACAAGTAATTCGCTTTTTTACATGTGTCTTAGAAAAAAACATTACTCGTGTCCATCTTGAGACAAAACAATGGCACAGATATATTTTAAGATATGTCTGTGCAAGTTGTTTTCAGTGAAGACAGCTCAAACGTGCATTTTTAGTCTGGAACTAGGCTTAAGCCTTGACTGTGAAACTGGCCAATTTTTTGGTTTATTGCTACTTTCCAGTTCAGTATCCGCTCTTCAGGTGCGTCAAATAAGCAAGGAGAAACCATGTAATATTTATGGAGAGTGTTTAAATGTTCTTGTGTGCAGATTGTTATATACCAACAACCTCATTTCGGAGGAGAGTCATACGAGGTGTTCAGAGACGTAGAGGATGCCACCTCTCTGAAACTCTCACCACTGATCTCCGTAAAGGTCGTCAGAGGATGGTAAGAACAATCACTTCCTCCTGTTCCGAATGTGACAAATCTTGTGACTCTTTAAATTGCAAGTTTGCTAATGTTTCCTGTTTTGTCCTGTTAGCTGGCTGCTGTATGAAAAGCCAGGCTTTCAGGGCCGATCCATCGCTTTGGAGGAGGGGTCAGTAGAATTAGAAAATGAGTGGGCAGAGATAGATGGGGAGGTGGGGCCAAACGGTTTGCCACTCCCAACTACACCCATGGTTATTGGCTCCATTAGGCTTGCATTAAGGGTAAGTCTAAAATCATGAGTCACATGCATCAACACTTGACCTCAGTACTCTGACTAATCAGTAAAATTACCCAAAGAATCTCTTAAATAAAAAGTTAAACATGCATTGAAAAATGCAAATGAAACGTGCATGCTTTGACCTTTGATTTGCATTGATATTTTCCTCTCAGGACTACAGCACACCTAAAATAGATCTGTTCACGGAGCTAAATGGGATGGGTCGAATGTCTTCATTCTGCGATGACACCATAGAAACCTGTTCATTTGGTATTCCACAAAGTACTGGGTCCATTAAAGTCCACAGTGGAGTGTAAGTGAGTTTCTGATCTTAAATAAATGCTGACAGCTGCTTAAATGGGATCTGATTTAAATCCTTTTGACCCCAAACTTTTGAACATTAGTATATGGGAGCAATACTTTGATCTCTCAAAGCTAAAAATGAGAGATGAAGGACACAAGCTTCATATTTGCCCTCACTGCATGATCAAGTGGAACGTTTTGAGGTTAAATCATGTGACCTATGATTGGAGTTGTGAGACTGAGAGAGAAAGAGTCTGTGTGTCTGAATGGAATGTTGTGTTCTTGTTTTTACGTGCTGGATGGAGACATTTGTTTTTTTATGCCTTGGCATGTTTGTTCTTTGCCAAAACTTCCAAGAAGCATGTTTTTAATTTACAAAATGAAAGTTATCTTTTACCAGGTTTTAACACTTCCTGTTAAAATCCTGTTAGAGCTATTCTTACTGAAGTTGTGTGTTTGCAGATGGCTGGTCTTTAGTGACCCACATTTCCAGGGTCTTTTGGCTGTTTTGGAGGAAGGAGTATATCCCTGCCCTCAGGACTGGGGTTTTCCCACCCCATTTGTTGGATCACTGCGGCCCTTGAAACTGGTAATTACATACCACTCACTCTTACACACTCATTTAATCTTTTTCATTTATAATCAAAATATATGAACATAGATTCAAATAAAATTGTTCTTTATGCTTTTCACAGGGTGAAATTAAGGTGGAAAATCCCAATGAAGTTAAGGTGAGCTGTACATGTTAAATCTCATTGAACTGATTGTTCCAATAGGTGTAGTTCACTGAGAAAATTGTAACGACTAAAGACTAATTTTGCAAATTTATTTGGTGAAAGACTTTCTGTACAGCCTGGAATTAAATGTACCTGTTGATGCAGGTAATCTGGACCAGACTGAGCATGCCCAGAGGCGGGGTTTGTGCTTGTTATTTGCTTGCTCAGTCCATGCCAGCATTTGTTCTTTTGATTTCTCAGCCGTGAAAGAACAGCAGCATTGTGTCTGATTTTGAAACTGCAGTTAGATGCAGTAAAAACTCTGGCATGTACATGTATCTCACAGCAGAGGCATGTAATCCCATAATGATTTAATTGCTTCTAAAGATTACTTATAAAAAGTAGTAAAAGGTTATAGCAGAGGCTATGATGGACTAAGGAAGCTGGGTTAGTGAACTGTGCCTCAAAGGTTATCAAGGCTTTACAGTTCAACAACTGTTGAAATGCATGATTTTCTTGTTATCACTGTGAAGCTGCTTTGAAACAATCTAAAGCACTATAAAATAAAGGTGACTTGACTTGACTTTATTTGACAAAGTTCCTGACATTCCTGAACTAATGTTTGGCTGGGCTCTGAGTGCTGTATACACCTTGAGTCACTTTGTCAGAGCCTTACCATCTCTGGAGGAAGAATTCCCAGAATTCTGAATATTCTGCCTACAAATGTTAGCACACAAATAAGCACACCCAGTCAAACACTGAACATGTCATGTATTTTGCTGTATGAAAATGAAACTATTTCTCAGACCTTCAAATATTTCATTTGGTTATATTTTGGGATGTTGTGTTTAGGACTATTCACACTGGATGCGTTATTGCATCTCTCTGCTATTCAATAATTGTTTATGTATATAAACATGTACTAAACCAATATCTTGAACTCCTACAACTTGCTTAAAATGTTCATTTTTCTCCATGTTTTCGACTGGAAGCTGTAAAGTGTTTTTCTCTCTGTCTGAAATTAGGCAGTACTCTTTGAAAACCCAATGTTCCAAGGGGAGTACGTGGAGATCGAAAGGGACATTTACAACTTTGATGAAAGCGAGGAGGAGGAGGAGGAGAAGAAGAATGAAGAAGAGGAGACTGAGAGTCCTGACAACACTAGGAGAAGGAGACTCTGTTCTGTCGGTTCATTGAAGATCCTGAGTGGCCTGTGAGTGTACTCATTTTTTGGCTGTAAGATTGCCATTGTCATTGGTTTTGTTGGTCGCAAAATCTGCAGATTTACACACATCTTCAGTTCTTACTGGTTTAATTCATTTAGCTGGCTCCGACAGTGATTCATGTTATTGTTCATTCATAGCTGGGTAGGATACTCTGCGCCAGGATTCGAGGGACGGCAGTATCTTCTGGAGGAAGGAGAGTATGCAGACTTCAATGACTGGGGTGGACTGGATGACAGGCTCCTCTCTATACGTCCTGTGTTAGCAGTATGTACTGCTAAGAGACCATTTCTGAATCAACTGAGATCAAGATTAATATTAAATTAACTTACAGCAAAACCTCATCCCATTAATAAACTATGTATAGCACTGTGTTTTTCTGACTTGCAGTGGTTTTCTTGGAATAAGGAAGTTGTAAGTGATTTCATGGTTTTGTGTCTTTCTGTAGGATTTTATTACTCCTCACGTGAGAATGTTCAGTGAGCAGGATTTCAGTGAGAGAGGGATGAACGTGGACCTGCTGGAACCTGTCATCAACATGGAAGCCACTGGCTTTGGCATAAAGACAAAATCAGTAGAGGTCCTGTCTGGAGTGTGAGTGTTTGTTCCTTCAGTTCCATCTACATCTAAACCTCCTTCCTTCAGGCATCGCTCTCATTTTCTTCCTTTCTTTCACAACCTTTGACCTCAGTATGGCTGTAAATCTGTCAGGGAAATGTATTTATTAGCCCTTGTGGGCAGCTGCTTACAGAGATAAAATCAGGAGTAGTTCAGCCAAAAATGATAGTTCTGTCATTTTTTAAGTTTAACAGTCACCACACACATTTTTAGCAGTCTTGGTTCTGGCAGGACTAAAAAAAAGTAGTTATGAACTACTAAACTAAAACTAAACTTCAAGATGAATCAAAACATTACAAACTTTCCTTTGAAGCAAAAGATATTTGGAAATCAGACAAAAATACAAATATACACTAATGTTCAAAAGTTTGGGGTCAGTAAGTTTTTTTTTTCTCTTCATTTATTCAGCAAAGATGCATTATATTGATAAAAAAGTGACAGTAAATACATTTATAATTTACAAAAGTTTTCTATTTCAAATAAATACTGTTCTTCTGAACTTTCCATTTATCAAAGAGTCCTGAAAAAAGTATCATGGTTTTCAAAAATAATATTAAGCAACTGTTTTCAACCTTGATGATAATAAATGTTTGAGAAAATGAGCTTATTAGAATGCTTTCTGAAGGATCATGTGACACTGAAGACTGTAGTAATTCAGCTTTGCCATCATAAGAACAAATTACTTTTTAAAATGTATTAAAAATAGAAAACTATTATTTTAACATATAATTTCTGTAATTGATCAAATAAATGCAGACTTAGTGATAGTAAGCGACTCCTTTCAAAAGCATCAACTCTTACCGACCACAAACTTTTAAACAGTTGTTTGTGTATTTATTTTATGATTAATGGAGGATGATTTTGTCAGTTAATCCATCCATACAGAGCAGCTAGTTCTGTAAGATCTATAAACTAGATGTGAAAGCAATCATTGGACTACAGCCGTCTAATTCACTTTATAACACTGATAAATGGTATGTTTTCAAGCCGTTTTATGGTTTAAGTTCATACCTGCTCTGGTGTTAATGAAAGGAGTGGCACATGAGTGTGAGGTGCCATATATCCTGAGGCAGACTCATACTCTAGTTATCTTTTTTTAATCAGAAAGTTTTTAGTCATGATGTGGCAAACACTCACACCCCCATCACTCTCTCCTCTTGTTCACATGCACATGCACAAGCACTGCCTCAGTGTCAAGGGTGTGACTTTGATAAGATGCAGTACTTCAATGAAATGAATCAATTATGAGATATGTAAAACAGTAGTGTTGATATTTAACACTGATTCACAAAGTCGTGTCACTTTTTATGTTTGGTCACAGATATTTCTGTACACTTAAAGCCTGTTGTTTACCGTTTGAGATTATTAAGTGAAAATTGCCTTACTGCCTGAGACTGATGCATTCAGCTGTCTTTTCCTTACTTGTTGTGAAATTTGTGGCAAATTGTGAGTTTTGTGGATGTGAATGGGGCTCATATTACAAAGATCAGGTGCCTCATGTATATAAACTTTGCGTAGATTTCATCCTAAAAGTTTTCATTCTTTTCAACTGGCCAAATAGTATTTTGATTCGTTTTAAACAAGTCAAATTTATGCACTTTTGCAACTAAACATAGTTTATTTTTGTGCGTATGTACAATTTTTATATCACGCCCCAGATCTGGTGGGTTAAAAAGTTATCCTGTCAGTGAAACTCTTTAACATGTGACTGAACAGGTGGATAGCATTCGAGAAGGAACACTTCTCAGGTGAGCTGTATGTGTTAGAGAAGGGTCTCTACAGCAGTCCAGAGGATTGGGGAGCACACAACTTCAAGATCTTCTCTCTTCAGCCTGTGGTTTTGGTAATCATTATTTGTAATATCTACCCTATTTTTGCAATGTTACAATTACATTGTTACTTAATAAAACCATGCTTGCGTTTGTATTCTTGTGGCGTCTTATATTTTATTTTTCTATCTCAGAATCAGGCTGAAGGACTGTCCAGATACAAGGTGAGTTTAGTGGACATGCACAAATGTCTGTTATTGTTCCACATGGAATCTGCACACGTTATACACATCTTCTGTATTGATTGTGAAACTGAATTATTTAATCGGAGATGACATTACACTCTTATTGGCCCGTGAAAAAAAGATCAAATTAGAATATGTTATAAATGAACATGCAGCTTTGTGAATTACAGAAATTTACATTCTATGGAATTCTGTGGACACAGATTCTGTGTGAAGATCTTGTTATTCTACTCAACTAGATGTATTTTTCTTATCTTCTGTTACTCATCAAAGGGAGTTTTGATCAAGAAGAACCTTCATTCATGTGATGTTGTGATGAAACTCTCTGCTTCTTGTTGGTTCTCAGGTGCAGTTGTTCGCTGAGCCGGGGTTCCAAGGAACAGTACAGGACTTAGATGAAAGTGTGGCATTCCTGACGGAGGGCTTCCATCCCATGTCCTGCAAGGTTTTGGCTGGGAGGTAAGAACCCAGTTCAGTGCTATCAAAGAAAATCCTAGAGGACTTACCTCAAAATAATCAACAGGATATGACAGTGTTTCAGAATAATGATACACTTCTCTGTGCATGTTTGTGCTTGAAGCTGGGTGGTGTTCGACGGCCCACAGTTCACTGATAACATGTATGTACTGGAGGAAGGAGAATACCCCAATCCTGAGGCTCTGGGCTTACTCAACTCAGATTGCAAAATCAGATCTGTCCACAGCGTAGGACATGTGAGTACTGGAGATATCACAGGAGATCTGAAGAATAAAATCCATAGGCTTGTCAGATTAATATTTAATTTGGTTCAACCGAAAATGAGGCTGTGAGGATGAGCCAGGGTCTGTGTGAGAGAGTTTAAGGCAAGAAACTGCCACTTAACCTATCAGACAAGGGCTGAATACATCTTGTACATGTATTTTTGAACCTTGCCAACATTTGGATTTAAACATTAAAGTCCCAGTGAACTGGAAGTAGCAAGTGAGTTTTCTTCAGTGCTGTGATGTATTTCCAAGTGAAATGGAATATTGAATAGAGGGCAGGCTTTCACTTCAGCGCTCCTCCTCTCCATCTCGCGCTCATAGCAGACTAACGGTTGGAGGGGAGTGGTTAAGCATTTTCAAATCTAAGCCGTCAAACTGACACCATCTGAGATTAAAGATCAAAATCAAACAATTTTTTTCTATATATTAACTTGCATGGATTAATTGTTCACCCTAAGACCTGTAATATGTGCTAACAAAGTAAATAGGTTCAATTCTGATTTCATGAGGAATTTAAATGTTATTTATCTAGCTAAAAGAGATTTGTTGACAAGAATGATGCTCTAGGAAACTACATCTATATTTGAAAATAAAAATAGAAAAGTCTAATATGTATCATGTTTGCGGTGAGGCAAAAAAAAAATGTTGGCAGGAAATATTTCTAGAGAAATTTGTGATGTACAGTATCGTCAGTGTTTTGTAAGCTGAAGGATCTGAACACAGGTACACAACAGTACCACATATTCCAAGGACAGCCTTGTTTTCTGTCATTTCAAAATAAATACTAATCTGATTGAGATTTCTGTGACTAAATCATTGGATTATTATTTCATAATAAACACATTCTTTGTTTCTCTGTCTACCTCAGGAGTTTTCTATGCCCTCCATCACACTCTTCTGTAAATCCGGCTTCAGAGGGCGTAAAGTAGTTCTGACAGATGGCGTTTTGAACCTTTCTCTGGCTGGTATTGATGGGCGGATCAACTCTCTATTGGTCAATGGAGGAATGTGAGTGGTTTCTGACACATTTAAAGCCCCTCTGATTTCCCTCTGAATTCAGTGTGGATGTAGAAAAACCCATGTTAGTGCTATTTAGTCATCTTTATGGTTAATTTGGATGTGAAAATAATGTAAGAGTAATTGATTTATCTTTGTTGTCAGCTGGGTGTTGTATGAATACAGCAACTTCCGTGGTCGTCAGGTCCTGCTCCATCCCAGCGAGATCGGTGATTGGCAGAAGTTCAGCGGCTGGGAGCAGATTGGCTCTCTTCGTCCGTTACTACAGGTATAAAACGCCAGCACATCTCTACTAGAGATCATTTTATAGAGGTGGAGATGGCAAACGATCGTCTAGTTGTCCAGACAACCCAACAAATAATTTAGCCATCCCAAGTTCTCAGAAGCGTCTCTAAGAGTTATTACTTGTGCTCTGCTTTGTGTGTGTTCATATGCAGAAAGGTGTTTGATAGTTTTGCTCTTAGGTGTGAGAGTTAATTATTTGGGAACAGCTCAAAGGAAGGCAGGGCAAACCCTGCAAATTTACAGCACGTGCACACAAAGACACTCCAGTAAATCCAGAACGAGATTAGTAATCCTCATAATGGCTTTATAATACATGGTTTAGTGGAGTTTAGTGAAAACTACGTAACCATGTATCTTCTGTCTTTCTCAATAGAAACGTGTTTATTTCCGGCTGCGTTGTGCAGAGACAGGGTGCTTGATGTCTCTGTCTGGACCCCTGGATGATATAAAGCTGATGCGGATTCAAGTGCTAGAGGAATCTGGGGGTCTAGAGCAGATGTGGGTCTATGAGAATGGGCTACTGCGTTGCAAGGTAAAGACTTTGATCTGTTCCACCTGATCTTGAGTATACATACGATCTCTGTTGTGGCTCTGTTTACTGATCATGACCACCTTTTTCTCTATTGCTCTTCAGATGGTAGAGGACTGTTGTGTGGAGACGTCTGGAGGTGTGGTGATGGCAGGTTGCAGGTTGAATATCTCACCTGAACCAGGCAAAGACAATCAATTCTGGAGCATCACAGGCGACGGAATCATACGCAACAACCTAAAGCCCGACCTTGTGCTTGAGGTCAAAGGTCAGTACTTGCATATGCTCGAAAGAAGAAAGACGAAATGAAAAGAAATGAAACAGAAAGGTTGGAATGAAACAAAGCAGAGAAACATCCACATGCACATGGGGCGTGTGCCCGTGTCTGTCAGTCGTAAAACTGCACCCTCCACTGACGAGCTCATAATCTCTGACTGATGACACATTCTGATGTCACATCATACCTGTGTGATATTTCTATTAGCAGCTGTGCTCGATCTGCTCAGGCAACTACACTGACCCTCTCACGTATATGCCAAAGCGTCCTGTCAGAGGCAAAGATACGTCTGGTCTGAATCTGTACTACCGATGAAGGGGCTAGTATTTAACAATAAATTGAATATCAGCTAAATGCATATCATATTCTGAAAGCTATTCTAGTAAAACATTGATATATTAAAATATTATATAATATTATAATATATTATAAAAATATATAATTCATAAAACATTTTAAGGTTTTATGGTAAGTGTGAGTTGTGACCTAAATTATTTCTTCCGCTAGAAATGTGTGGCATCTTTACGAAACTTTTTTTTTTAAATCCTTATGCAGCCATCACAATTAATTAGAAAAGACATTGATCATAACATTTTGGAGCCATGGTGCTAAAAATATTTGAAAGGGAACAATTTGTCAAATTGATCAGGGACATCACACAAGAAGTAAGATGAGGGTAAATAATTTATTTGGACTGAGACAGTAAACTCTGATGAAAGATCACTGCTGTTTGGCTCCTTTTGTTTGTCTGAATTCAGAATGAGGCTTGTTTGTGGTTCAAATTACTGTGTAACCTGAGCGCCACCCAGACATCAGTCAGCTCTGTAGAAGCTGTCATTTGTTGCCATCTAGTGGTCAATTAATGTGTTACACCTCTTCAGTCTTGCATTTGCACTGAAATGGCTATGGCAAAAAAAAATTGTTCTAGTTTTATTTTTAGTTCTGGTTCTCGATTCTGATTGGCTGAGAACCTTATCCAGCCATGTGATATTCTTCATTTCTCACAGCAATAATGGAAAAGTAAAGCATCTATAAAATTCACACTTACACTACTGTTCAACAGTTTGGAGTCAGTAAGCCTTAACACTTTGCTTTTTTTAATATATATTTTCTATTTTTGAATATATATTTAAAAATGTAATTCATTCCTGAAATGCAGATGCTACATTTTTAGCAGACATCACTCCAGTCTTCAGTGTCACATGATCCTTAAGAAATCATTCTAATATGCTGATTTGGTGCATAAGAAACATTTTCTTATTATCAATGTCTTATCATATTTTTCTGGAAATATTTTCTGATAATTTTTTTATCAGGGGTTTTTGATGAATAGAAAGTCCAAAAGAACAGCATTTATTTGAAACTACGTTAAAATCTTGAGAGGTATTTGACCTTGTTAATCTATTCTTCATCCAGGTGGGCAACAGTATGATAAACACCAGGTGATTCTCAACACCTTTGATGAGCAGAAAACCAACCAGAGATGGACAGTGGAAATCCTTTAGTGCTTGAGTAACAACAGAGTCCAATTCTGTAACTCCTGATGTTCAGCAGAAACCCTAAATGATCTGGGGCTGTTCTGAGTCTTCAAGATGATGACAAGTCTCTCTCACTAATGGATTGTTATCCCAAGATGAGAACATGTGGGGGGACCAAATCTCTTGAAATCATCCATCTAGATTGCAGTCTCTAAATAAGTGATGTGTGGACATTCAAATAACAAGGACATTAAAGAGACCTGCCACAGTTTCAATGGGTGCGTCTCAATCAGCGCCCTTGTTTAGTCAGGGCACTGACCAGGGAGTCAGCTATTTTAAGGGCTAAATCAATCGCAAAATTCCCTCCCTAAAAAGTCCCACAATGCACAGTGAAAATCAGAGAGCATCGATGCTCATTAAGTTCCCTTAACGGAAGTCCTGAAGCGTGAAACATAAATCATGTGAGCCAGCTCGCTACACATAATGACACGCCATAGATGTATTTTTAAAATACAAACCATTATTTAATTATATTTCAGCATAAGCATGCATCGCTAGGCAGGTAATGAACATAATATAGCTAACATTTATAATTTATGGCTGAAATGTTGCATTAATATGTAACAACCGATGTATTTTTCATAATGTCCTTTAAATAACAAAAAAAAATGTCCGAAAAATATCAGTTCTGCTGTACAATGAGGACGTTGTCTTGCCACTGGAAAGTCTTCAGTGTCCCAATGTGTATGAGCCAGTCCTTCCCAGTGCCCGAATTTGTGTACACGACCCAGGAAACTGATTGATACGCACCCAATGTCTTCTGCGCTCTAGTACTGTTTTGTTGTTGCTCTCTATTGCCCCGGCAACACAATGAACTGTCCTGCTTGAAATGCAATGAAATTACCAAAGGGGGCGCACTAGCATAAGATTTGTATTTAGCTGCACTTTAGGTTACCTTGTGTATATTTTTTTGTATTAGCAAAGAATCAAGGTTTGGCTAGTTAGCCCAGTTTACCCCTTGCTTTATGGGGCAAAAAGCATCTTCCTCCAATTCACTAGTAGCTATGTATTCTGACTAAATTATTTTTTGTAAGAATTACATAAATCATAGATATTTCACTTTAGTATAGAATGTTTTGCTGGTGCCTTATTTTTGAGGGCTGTTAAAAGCTTTAAATAGACTATTTTTTCCTTGTCTGAAGGAAACATCTTACCTTCTTCGTCACATCTCAGGATGGTCGCTAGTAAAGGGCTTGTGCATGTTATTGTGCTATCAGCCAATCTGCACACATGACAGATAAATCACATTTATTGGCTCAAAACACCCTGGCTGCAAAAAGAAGAAGCTCTCGTGAGGTTTAAATGACACTTTCAAGGGCTCCTGCACCAGATGAGCAACTGCTGAGATGATCGAGGATACAAATGGATCGTTTTCTTCAGGTATTACAGACTTCACTGAATGTAAGGCAGCATTTATATGCCATTCAAACTCACTGAAAACTACATGTGGAAAATGTTTATACCATTTTACAGTTGCTCTACAAAGTGTTTAACATGTTCTGCTATATCAGTAAAAAAAAATTGCACATATTAGAACATTATTTAAAGGGATAGGTCCCCCAAAAATGAAAATTCAAGTTGTTTCAAACCTGTATGAATTTCGTTCTGGTGAACACTAAAGATATTTTGAAGAATGTCGGTAAATACTATGGAAGTCAATGGGGTCCCATCAACTGTTTAGCTCCCCATATTCTTCAAAAGAAGAAAGAAATTCATACAGGTTTGGAACAACTTAATGGTGAGTAAATGATTTAGTTTTTGGGTGAACTGTCCCTTTAACATCTCCTTCTATTCGTTCTGATCAGGCATCAGTTCAGTCCTGTTCACAAACTATCTATTGGAAAGGCAGCTGATCCTTGATCTGCTGTTCTGCTCTCAGAGTATTTTCTATCTTTTCTTTTATAAAGATTTTTTGATAGTTGTTTTTGTGTGTTTGTATATTCTCCATATATCTATGTTAAGTCATCTGTTTTAACGTTTTTACATGTTCATGATTTCCAAAATATACTGTTACATATAGAATAAAACATTTTGTATTGTTTGTTTGGCTTTTCATGTTGTTTATGAACAAGACTTTAGGTTTGCCTGCTTTTTTTCCAATGCAAAATAAAAGACACGAGCCATTAGATAAATGTATTTTAATTCAACGGAAATTAAAAAAGTGCCAGATTTTTGGTCACCATAGTTAATCTTTCGGGTCCTCTGTGATGGAAACCACAGTTTTGCCACGAGCATGACCCTGCTCGACTTTGTGAAAGGCTTGAGGCACTTGAGCAAATGAGAACACTTCCTCCACCACGGGACGGACCTACAACGACACAACAGTTCAAATTAAACAGACGTAGGTAAGTGCAACTTTAAGACATGTCTACAGGTTCACTGAAAATGCCAACAAATCCACTAAATATAAAGCCTGAAAATCAACTTTTAAAGTTTGCTTGTACTGCATTAGTTGATGCTAGAGTATAAGTGGGTGTAGTAGTTTAGTTGAGAGTGCGATGCGGTGTAGAGGATCTGGTTTGACCCACATAACCAAAATCTTGTTGTCACCATCACGCCCTTGAGTACGATTTGCTCTGGGGTATGTCTCTGAAAAGAGAGTTTATTGCACCTTGGAAAAAAATAAAAGATCTGCTACATTTATTTATCTCAACTCGTTATTCAAAGTCGACTGATTCATTCAAATTTAAGAATGAAAAATGGTATCGTATTATAATGAACTTTAAAGAAGATTGTCTTTTCTAAACAAACACTGAGCGCAATCTTAAAGTTGAGAGCGAAAACATAAACAAACCTGGTTACCAAACAAACAGGACATGCAGGCACAACAGTACAATGATTTAAAGGAAACAAAAGATGAGATACATTTCCTGTCTGTTGCTCTGTATCACTATTTTTTTTACTTGGTTGTTAAAGGTTTCTTTTGCTTACCAATAAAGAAAAAGCTCCCTTAAATGCTGCTTGACATTAAAAGTATAAAGGATGTATTCAAATATTATAGTAAGTTTAATAATGTTCTTTTGGTTTCTTCTGTAATGTCTGATATTAAATTCATAAATTCCACAGCTCCACTACTCTTTCAATGACGTGGCTTGTGTATATGTCTGGTACAGTGTCTATCATAAGGTTAGTGGCCCTTCATAGGAACAACAGAGTTGTCAAAACACGAGCGGTTCTGTCTCATTTATGTGATCAAACAAACAGCACAAGACTTAAGAGTCACAGGTAAATCACAGATGTATTGCTGGTAAAGATAAGATGTCATTCTATTTAGATTTTCAAATCTGTAGGAGAAAGTAGATGCAATTTATTTTATTTAAATGTTTAGTTGAGTTGCAGTTGCTTTTAATTGCTGTTAGTGTGAATAAAGGGCCACAACTGAGAATCATGTATACAACCTGACAATTAAGATAACTGACTGAAGAGACGGGAAGGAAAACGCTTAGGCGGTTGACTTGCTGCCCTATTAGGCAATGACTTTGCAGGCAGTGTGATGTGCACATGAAGATACTTCACGAAACCTCATGATTTCACAGACTTAGGCAGCGTAAGGGTTTGATTAACTACAACAAAATAGAGAGAGCTTTGGTGATATCGAAGCAAATATTTAAATATAGCTGCAAGCAGCAATTATCAGGACCAGGCACAAAGAACACGACAAGTCATGCCAACATGGCTGGGAGCATAAGACCAACTGCAACATTGTGCAAAACATTTTAAGATGATTTTAGGCTGACAAATTATAAATACAGTCACTAGTAATTTGATTTAATGGTTTATCACTTTCAACCAATAGGTGGCGCTGTGACCAGATTGATGTGCTGGGTCAGGGTGCGGTGACAATGACATGCAACGTTTGGTGTCAATATGCCAAAGCATTGCAGAGATACAGCCTCAAGAGTCATTTTGCCATCATGCCTCAAATTTGTTGTTGCGCTATACGAAAACGGTTTCATCTATTGACACGAAATCCATAATTTATTTTGGCACAGACTGAAGATAACCTGGATTTGGTGAAAATTAGACAAAAGGAGGAATTCAAAAAAGCAGGTTTTTAAAGAAAATCAAAATGACCGACAAGTTTGGCTGCCTATAGCAAAATTGGTATCTATGTTCTCGGCATGACCCAAGGAATGTATTAAGATAATTTATTATAATAGGATAACGTAGTCAAAAGCATTTTTGGAAATTTCATTATAACTTTTTGACCACACAAATTCAGGAATCTAAGGAGATGAAAATAAGTCAACCACATCCAAAGTTATAAGCTTGTAAATATTTTTTATTCACCACTAGGTGGTGCTTGTCTGAAACTTCTCAGACTTTTTCAGGGCATTGTTCCAATGACCTATACCAAGTTTTGTAACAATACGTTTATGTGTTCGTAAAATACAGCATTTTACTACAAAATTCAAAATGGCTGACGCCCAAAATGAGATATGGGAAAATTAGATATCACTTGACTCGGCATGCCGCTGTCATAAGAAATCCTGTCCCCCTGTGAAATAGTGTCCGCTTAGGACCCAATGTGGTAGCTGTTTTAAATGCCTGATCAAGAGCTGTTATACAGTACAACTGGGGACAACTGTCAGTCGCCATTTTTTAGCTCAACTTTCACAGAAAAGGAAAGCACAGGAAGTGTGATATCGAAGGTAGCAAAGGATCTCTGCTGCTTTCAAAAATCAATCGGATGAAGGCATCTCAGAAAGCAGACAGGATGTGACATGATCATTGCTACATCTGTATGCTTCCTTCGTAGGCAGCATTTTTCAGGCAACTAGAATCTCACACACATCAAATACACTCAGTCTGATGTACCCACCTTTCCAGAATCAACCATTTCGCTGATCTCGTCCAGCGTAGGGCCACTTGGAGCAAAGAAACCCCAGCGATAGTGCACTCCTTTCCTAAGGTGCTGAGAAAGAGAGAAAAATTAGTACAATGTTCTACCTCCACATCTCTGACTTGACAAACAAATGAAATTGTGTCAGGTAATCAGGTTAATGTTCCCGACCCTTCTACACTCTCATTTCCTTCATTCTTCATTCAGTGTGTTCATTTTAATACATTCAATCATTTCTCCTGTCCCTACGCCACAGGACGGGGTGTTGAGAATAGGTTTTTGTGTCGGGTATGTCCCATGATAGCAACTGTGATAATGTTCTGTGAAATGTCAAAATGACACCTAATGTGGATTACATTTTGCACCATTTCTAAGTCATTCTTTGAATAGTGAAATTTGTGACATTGATCATGTGACTCTAAAGCATAAGATGGTCTTTGGATCATTTCAAATCATGCCAGAGAACATTATCATCAGGTTTGACACAAACTTGTGGAGTTCAATGCAGCCCCAGTCATTAAAGCAAAAGACCAACAACTGAGTTTTAGAAACTAAAACTCAAAATAATCATTTTTGTGTGGGTTTCATGCCAGACAAACAGTTACAGAGTTTACATTTCCTGATGAAACTGTAAATTTCCTGAGACAGGAACCACAGTAAGTAGTGTTTTCACAAACCACAAACAAAAAAGAAACCTATACACTACACTGCAGTATACAAAAACATCAGTATCATTGATCCAGACTGAAGACTGGAAAAATTATGCTGAAAATTCAGCTTTGACATCACAGGAATAAATTACATTTTAAAATATACTAAAATAGAGAAACAGTTATTTTAATTTGCAATAATATTTCACAGTATTACTATTTTACTGTAGCCTGGCGTGGCCATACTCAATTCTAGTCAGAATATGAGTCTGGTACCGCTCCATTGAGCTTTGATTATGGGGCGTGTTTCAACCGAGCCAGGAAAGACCTCAATTGGATAGACCCACAACCAATCAGAGCAACGGAGCGACGCATAACGTTAGTTGTCAAATGCCAACAGAACTCAACTGCACTGTGTTGCCAAGTCCGTGTTTTTCTCCATGTCCGCGGGTTGAAGCGACCCCAATTATGTGATTATATAAACCCAGGAATGCGATTTTTAGCAGGCAACCGTGCCAAAATAACATATTTTGCCAACCAAACGCCATTTTTTTCCGGAGAACCCCCCGGAAAATGATTGTTTTGGGCTATAGTTTTGAGTAGCAATTGTGCGCAACATTACAAAAAAACGTGGCAACCCTGTCTGCACGCGTGCTGGATTAAGTAACGTTACAAGAAAAAGATGAGTGTAAACGATCTTTGCCAGTATTGTAATAAAAGAATTTAAGGATACACAGAGTACTTACCAACATGATCATCGTTTCTGAGAGAAATAGTGAAGGTGAACGCATATATACGAACAAGTTCTCTGTTTAGGATAAGAGCAAATACAACCCAAGCACCTTCGATGACGTGGATGATTACGTTACTGTTGATCATCTGTCCATCATCGTCTAAAGCCCGCCCTGACAATTTCATTGGTCAGAACACTTTCTGTTCGGGCATAATAACTCATCTATGGAGCGATTCCAGACCGAATTGCCCGAGCAAAAAATGTTGTGTGCGGGGCTAAATTCGGCTGGCATCCAGGCTTATTTTACTGTATTTATGAACAAATTAATGCAGTCTTGGACTGTATAAGAAATAACACACACACACACACACATATACATATATTCAATCTGGTTTGTAGGGTGGGGGAACTTACTAAATATTGGGGGAGGGGAGTTCAAGCCTCTGTGGCAGAAGAAACTCATTCTAGATGTTTTCCACCAGCACATGGACAGGACAAGAAGTCCTTACCTTCAGCACTTTGCATCCTATGGTAACTCCAGACTGCATCATTCCGTCTGCTAGGCCCAGTTGGTCTGTGTTATGCAGGAACGGTGTTACTAAAGTAACATATTTAGCACCACTCCAGGGTTTCAGACAATCTAGTGCCCATTTTTCAGTTTCACCACCAAGATTGTCTAAAATCAAATCAAACCTGAAAGAGAGAACGAGACTAAATAAATTAACTTCTGTCACAAGTTCCATCCAAAAACAATCACTGGTTGCCCAAAAAACTAACTTTTCTAAAGTATGTAGTTGCTTTTCAACCGGTCCAGCAGTGTAGTCCACGACATCATCAGCGCCCAGATCTCTCACCAGCCGCTCTGCCTTCTGGGAACATGTTACAGTCACATGGGCGCCCCAGGCCTTTATCATCTGTAGAAAAGTAAAAACCTACATCTTAATCAAAATGTCAGTTATACAGCGCTGTTACACACAGATGATTATGTGTTTTACTGCTCCTTAAAGGTGCAGTGTGTGAATTTTAGCAGCATCTAGTAGTGAGGTTGTGAATTGCAACCACACAAAGCTCACCCCTCCCTTTCGAAGCACAGAGAAGCTACGGGGGCCGACACAGGACAAATATGTGGTCGTCTGAGACAGCAGAGAGTAGCTAGCGCTCTGTAGAGCAGTTTGTCTGTTTAGAGCTACTGTACAAACATGACGGAGAAAAATGGCGACTTCACTGTAAGGGGACCCGCGGTGGAGAATGAAATGGCTCTTTCTAAGGTAATAAAAACAACGGTTCATTATGTAAGGTTTTTATACACCACTGAAAACATAGTTATGTTTATTATATTGCATTTCTGCCAATAGATCCTCATAAATACTACACACTGCACCTTTAAGTAATTTGTAATCTGATTGCAACATTTTTGTAAAATGATTATGCAAAATGCAAAAAGATAACATCCTCATCACCTGTATAGCAAAGGTTCCCACTCCTCCTGATCCTCCCAGGATAAGAACGCTGTAAGATGAAAAGGCTAGATCCGTTACAGTCAGTCTTAACCAACTGCACATCTATTATGATTCATCCAAGCCTCTAAAATAAGTAAGAATTCAAGTGTTGCTGAGATAACTGTGTCTCAAGCAAAGCAGAACTTTCTGCCTATAATGTACGGCTGTCTTTAAATAAGAATAATCTGCTAAATAATGGAACACATTTGTAAATACATGTTTTAATCTGGTAATTAATGTCAGTTTGTAATTATTTTGGGATTATTACTATGAGGACATCAACACAATAAAACAGCCAATTAGAGGCTGGAGAAAGCAGAAAGGAACAACAAGTATTTTTAGTTTAAAGGGGTCATGAGAATTGAAATGAGTGTTTTATGCAGCTCTGTATTTTAAACTTTTAAGCATGTGAAATAAATACAGTGCTTTGCCCCTTCCAACATTTTTCTCTTGTCCTTATTCTTCTGGTGTTAGGGTAGTATCAACGCGCTGTAAATGTACAGAAACAAGACATTTTTGCAGCTCAGTTTCAATAAATCATCCTTTTATATCAAGGAAATATCAAAAATGTTATTGTAAATGTATGATGACCTTATTAACTGGATGAAAGGAAGACCTGCTACTCCTGCTCGACTCAACAGGAGCAACGGACAATGTGGTACTATCACTGAAAAGATGAACCTGAACAAACAAGTACTTGCCGTTTCTTTGCACTGTTGTCTTTGTTCAGGCCACCGGTGTTGACGATGGCAGACCAGGCCGTTGAGGCCACATACGGGATGGATGATGCTTCAACATGCCTGAGCGATTTGGGCTTATGGGACACCTTAATCACAGAGATGAACAATGAACTTCTCTACGTAGGAGTCATGTAATTATGCACAACAGTTGTCAAGTGACGTGTCAAAACTTCTCTACATATGTGAATGAATGTTTTTATCCGTTTATGCTCCAAAAAGTGAATCTGAATATTACCTCATTGGCACTAAGCACTATAAACTCTGCCAGGCCTCCCTGCTTCCATGGAGGGACAGCGGCCCACACCTAACAGAGAAAAACACTTCTAAAACCCAGTGCAGACACTAGCTTAACTGATAACTTTAGGGTAATTATGGGACATTGCATATTAGGGGTGTAACGTCACTTGTATTCATCCCAAACCGTCATGGTACGGATGTCACATTTCGATGCATACAGTCAGACGACGAACATAGTCAGTCACAGGTAATCCACACTCCAATCCAGAAGGATCCATGGCACGCTCAGTAATGCAACCCTGTTTGCTAACCACCACAACAGGAAAAAGAGCAGAAGAAGAAACGATCTATGCACTAACTCAAAACAACAGATGGCACGCAAGAGCTTTCTAGTAGCCTATACGCTGATTTTCGATTCATTTGTGTGACATGCTCCACTAACTTCACAGAAAGCGGCATCCATTTTGTTTTCTTTATTTTACAAAAGCACAAGTTTTCTTTTTACTGTGAGTGTAGTGTACAAAAATAAAATGCCATACAAATGATGGAGTATTTTAAGTTGTTTCCGCTGTTATAACAAGACAAAATCATTTGAAATTGTGTGGATTTGTGTCATGGAAGTCTAACTACTATAGTCCATTATTGATATATGCGTGTCCTGGAAATCGGAAGCCTCGGGTGCCACTTCAATCACGGTGTCCTCGTGGAAAGGTGAAGTAGGCTCAGATGTAGATGGCACCTATTCTCGTTCTCGCTTATCTTTACGCGATTTCTTGAAAAAGCTTAATGTAATATTGCATTTTGTGCTGTTTCCTGTTGTAGTGAACTCAAACCATAACCCCAAAACCAAGGTATGTACCAAACCGTGACTTCTGTGTAACGTTACACCCCTATTGTGTAATATATATATATATATATATAAACACCGATCAAGCATAACATTATGACAGGTGAAGTGAATAATAAAGATTTTTCTTAATCACGGCACCTGTTAGTGGGTGGGATATATAAGGCAGCAATTGAACATTTTGTCCTCAAAGTTGATGTGTTAGAAGCAGGAAAAATGGGCAAGCATAAGGATTTGAGCAAGTGGCAAGGCAAACAGACGAGCTTCTGTTGCTCAAATTTCTCAAGAAGTTAGGGTGCCAGTAAGGCTGCCCAGGCGGATCCCTGACAACTGGCGAAAGTGCCAACAGAGCCAACAGAACAAAGTAAGCATCAGAACTGGACCACAGAGCAATGGAAGAAGGTGGCCTGGTCTGATGAATCACGTTTTCTTTAACATCTTTTACATTTATGAGAAGAAGGCAAGCCAGCAGAGGCAGTGTGATGCTTTGGGCAATGTTCTGCTGGGAAACCATGGGTCCTGCCATCCATGTGGATGTTACTTTTACACATACCACCTACCTAAGCATTGTTGCAGACCATGTACACCCTTTTATGGAAACAAAAGCCACAAAGCAGAAATGGTTCAGGAATGGTTTGAGGAGCACAACGCATTTGAGGTGTTGACTTGGCCTCCGAATTCCCCAGATCTCCATCCAGTCGAGCATCTGTGGGATGTGCTGAACAAACAAGTCCAATCCATGGAGGCCCCACCTCCCAACTTACAGGACTTAAAGGATCTGCTGCTAACATCTTGGTGCCAGATACTACAGCACACCTTCCGGGGTCTAGTGGAGTACATGCCTTGATGGTTCAGGGCTGTTTTGGCAGCAAAAAGGGGACCAACACAATATTGGGAACGTGTGTCATAATGGGTGTCATAATGTTATACCTGATCGATATATACACAGTTATGATATTATAAATAATAATAACGGATTAGAGCACCTGGTCCCCTGGTTTAAAATAGTTCACATCCAGCCCACATTCCATGATCTCTCCGGATACATCACGCCCCAGGATTAGAGGAAACTCAATGCCTGCCTGGTTTATGTTCAGTGGGTCACGTTTCATGGCCATAGTAGCTGCTCCATAACCACCTATAGGAAACATGAAAGAAAGACTTTATTAAGTACATTATAAACTCTTGTCAGAATATATATATATTTTTTATTTATTGAACATTTTAAAATGAAATACATGTTTTTCATTTATGGCATTAAAGACCAAGTTAGACCAGTCCAAACATGCCTTGTGACTCATCCTTTCACAATAACACAATAAAGTGGTATGATCTTACATGACTTTGCATATAGGCAAATGGTATAAAAGTGAGGATTAATTCACTAGGCAGTTAATTCACTAAGATACTTAATGTAAAAAAAATAAAGGTTTCAATAACTATACCTTTAAATCCTTTATACCTAAAATCCTTGCACATGCCCTATAAACACTTCATCTTATTGCTTCAAAAATCTGTGCATCTAAATTTTTACAACTTCTGAATAATATGCAAGCTTTCAGGAATATTATCATATAGACAACTGCATGCATATTAATTTGACATAGTAAGTTTTTTTGGAAAACAAACTGCTACAGGATGTCCTGATCACAGTGTTGGGGTTGATTTTGAAATACTGTAACCAGTGTTGTTAATGTTAACTAAAACTAAATCTTTTAGAAAATGTTTTGTTGTTTGAAATAAAATTAAATATAAAGACTAGATTCAAATTTTTTTCAAAAAAATAGAAATGTCTTGCAACTATATATATATATATATATATATATATATATATATATATATATATATATATACAAATGACAAAAGCACATAAAGTTACAATAAGTTCAAATTAAAAATATATCAAATGAATAATAAAAAAAAATATATATATAAAAAAATATAGAATACTAAATAATTCTACAATAACACTAACTGTAACATAGTGATATTTAGCAAGCACCACTAATGACAGCTCATAATGACTAGGCAATTCAGTTGTGGTATTGCATGACATGGTTCCAACATTTTCTTCATGAAATATGATCATATGTTCCTTTCTCACATATGTCATATGAAAGTGCCAAACTCCTCTGAACCATGTAAGATGCCTACAACCAATCTACACGATATAAATGATATATGATACAAACACAATGATATCAGTGATGTGACCATCACATACCCCTCATACTGATGTCGATGGGGTTGATACCCGCAGCGTGCACCTTTACGATCACTTCATTAGGATAGTGGATGATCGGAACCGCAGCGTTCTTAGTGAACCGCAACACCTCGTTTTTCCCGTATTTGTCGATGACCCATGCGGGCATCACAGTCCTGCGGGAGGCTGAGAAACTGAAGCTCCTATACTGACCCCTCAGCGAGCATACCAACCAACGTCTACACATGAGCATGATTGATCAATCATACAAAGATTCCAGGGTTCTCTTCCTGAGGATATCTCTTACAGTCTCATAAGCCCTTCATCGATTAGAAATAAAAACCTATACCTCATCGATAACACGCTCACAAGTTCAGCGAAAGCGCATCTCATGCCCAGTCAAAGTCAAAACAATCCGGTGAACTTTCACACGATGCACTGAACCAATCACAAGCCACAGCGCTCTTCAATTGACCAATCAGAGAGCAGAAATGATAGAACGTCAGCGAGGTCAACAGAAAGTGTCATGTCAGCCTCCAGTTCGCCGTTTCGTCCGGTAGCAGCGATGCTCGGCATGTCCATTAGAGAGGTCTGTGCTTACTTTAACCTTAAATTAATTGATACCGCTTTCATGTAACCAATAATTAAACGTTATAGTATTTACCGCGCTGTTTTTGTTGGCACTGTGTTACGTAATGTAACAACTCAAAACCCCTGTAAAATCAGCCATTAAAACTAAAGTCTATTTTATAGCTGGGTGTAATACGATTGTTAATTTTAGCTTAATGTCCTGATACATGGCATTTATATAACTACCTTCTAAAATGTCAAAACACTCTAAATGTCTTAGAAAGCCCCATTTCCTGCCTACTACAGGTGTCCCAGGCACTGAGGGATGGAAAGGTGTCTGCCACAGAGCTCTGCAGAAAATGCATCAACCAAATACAAAGGACACGTTACCTGAATGCTTATATCACCATTACAGAGGAGAAAGCCATGGAACAAGCACAGAGAGCAGACAACAGGTTCCGCACAGGTATGTATACATCACACAAAATGTATATTTAATTCACGGCTGAATAATAATTTCCTTGTGCTCTATGTATTTTCTTGTAAGGTAAACCTCTTGGTCCTCTGGATGGCATTCCCTTCTCTGTGAAAGACAACTTCTGCACGGAGAACATCAAGACCACCTGTGCTTCAAACATGCTTAAAGGTCAGCCAAAACAAGTTAACACAAGATTGAAGCATAGAAACCTTTACTGTGTCACAGATGATTTGTGAGCGGTTTACATTTAGTCTGTTTGGATTTGTAGGTTACGTTCCTCCATTCAATGCTACAGTTGTGCAGAAGATGCTGGATCAAGGAGCAGTTCTTGTTGGAAAAACTAATTTAGATGAGTTTGCAATGGGGTAAGATCTCTTTATAAATGTTTTTATTCAGCAAGGATACTGTACATAGTTGATCAAATGGTTTAAAAAAAATAGTAAGTTTCTTTTTATCAAAGAATCCTGAAAAAAAAAGATAATTGTTTACACAAAAAATTAAACAGCACAACTGTTTTCAACATAGGAATAGTAGTAAGAAATGCAAAATCATTATTTAAATTGTAATAGTATTATACAATATAAACATTTTATATATATATATATATATATATATATATATATATATATATATATATATATATATATATATATATATATATATATATATACTGTCAAATAAACAGAGTCTTTACTGTATCTATTTCGATTGAATAGATTGTGTCTGCAAGTCTGAGCATTTCCTCTGTCTCTCTCACTTAAGAGCTGGCAGTACAGATGGAGTGTTCGGTCCAGTTCGTAACCCATGGAGCTATGCAACCCAATACCGTGAGCAGAGCAGAGAAGATCCGGATTCTGATTGGGCAATCACAGGAGGAAGTTCAGGAGGTAGTGCAGCGGCAGTGGCTTCTCTCAGCAGCTTCCTGTGAGTGTAAAACTCTTCATATGTTTCTGCAAGCTAAAGCATTCACCAGTCAAAAAATACACGAGGGCCCTATACCATAAAGCCAGTTTAGCTGGCTAACCAGATATGTTTAAGCTTAGTTTGTGCCAATCTTTTTTTAGGTACCATTAAAGTGGTTTGGCTTTTAACATTGTTCATCTTCACAGTAACTTACACTCCACGGCTAACCTGCTCTGGGGACTACTCGATGCAGAAGTATACATTGGGCTTAAGATATCTCAAACTGAAATTGGACCAATCAGCTGTGAGCAAAGTGACACCCCTCTGATGCAATAAAGTCACTCCCCCTCTTTCTACTCCAAATTAAAGTCACTACATAGCAAATGTTTTTTAAATACTAAAGTGTCAGACTTTTAAAAATGCTTATTTATAATAATAATAATAATTTGGAATAATTTAGATATAATTTATGTAATTACCCATAATACCCATAATCAATTACACATGTATCATTTTAGTTAATCAATCATTAATAGGCACTTAGTTAAAAATATATAAATAGCCTATATAAAGGTCATACACATATGCTTGAAAATCAATAAATAAAGCTATAAAAATTACTGCAATTCTCTACAGGTGCTGGTCATATAATTAGAATATCATCAAAAAAGTTTAATTTGGGATTTTCCTTAGTTGTCAGTTATAATCATCAACATTAAAAGAAATGAACATTTGAAATATATCAGTCTGTGTGTAATGAATGAATATAATATACAAGTTTCACTTTTTGAATGGAATTAGTGAAATAAATCAACTTTTTGATAATATTCTAATTATATGACCAGCACCTGTATATCAACTAAACTAACTTTTACTTGCATTGACGTAGTAAGATTTCTCTTTACGTTGTCCTCTTTTATAGACTTTCTTCTTGCTGTGTAAATTTAAGTTCTTAATATTTTTCAATCATGTAATATTCTGCAGAAGAAATAAATCTCACTGCTTCTCTTGTTAGAAGTGAATCTCAGTTTCACTGATCCACATCATGTGATTGGCTGTTTACTACTGATGTCACCGCTAAACTTATGATCAAAGCCTGAGTTGACAAATGCTGTTTTACTAAACGAGGTTCAGGAGGAACATGTCAGATAATTGACACAGGTGGAGAGTACTCAGCCAATCAACAAAAGAGGTATAAATACGAAGCCGTCTTACCTCCATTTTGTTGACAGTTTTTCCAGCATCCCTCCACCACCCCTTCTCCACATTTTGCTCTTTTTTTCCTTTTTAAGTTCTAAACCACTTACATACGGGGGGTACTCTGGGTTCGGGCAAAAGTCCGAGCTCGAAGCCCTCCCCCCGGACAGCACGCCACATACGCAATTAAATTTACTCTATAAATTATATGTAAGTGTGAACTAGTGAAAGAAAGCTGATGATCAGCATCTTGGGAACAACAAACCTGAATAGATTGGTTTGGTTTTGTCAACTGGAAACTAATCCTGTAACCCTGAGTTTGTTAAACTACCATCATGGTACAGGTCCCTGGACTTTCGCTTCAATACAAGCATGTTCATAAAGCTCAGTTCACATATTTGAGCAGGTGTTCTCTGATGAAAGTAGAGGAATAGTTCTCTGTATATCTGAAACAATATAATATATTACTTAATAATTTAACTAAATGTATTTATTTAGCAGTTTAGTACTCTGCATTTAGTTAATTAGGTAAGATATGTTTTCATGCACGGAGCGAGTTATATATGTACCAAAAACACTTTATTACATGAGGCTTCATATACAATGTGTAGACATATCTGATCTGTTCTATGTGGGGGGGGGTTCTTAGAGCTTTGGGATCTGATACAGGAGGGTCTACACGAAACCCTGGTTCTCTCTGTGGGGTCGTGGCTCTGAAACCCACTTACGGCCTACTCTCTCGTCACGGACTCATTCCTCTGGTCAACTCAATGGATGTGCCGGGAATCATGACCAGGAGTGTCCATGATGCTGCCAGTGTCTTGAGTAGGAGAGCTTTCAATCATTAACCTATGAGAGTCACTGATTTAAATTTGTATTTTACGTTTTATGGTGGTTTTGTTTTTCAGGGATTCTGCAGGGCCAAGACGAGAGAGACTCAACAACTGTCCAGGGACCCGGCACCCCAGCTAGCCTTCCTGAGCACTTTGACATTAGAGACATATGTGTTGGCATACCGAAGGTAAAGTTGCCTTCTGACCATCCACTGGGTGACAGCAGCTCAGTGTGGTTAAAGGGATAGTTCACCCAAACATGAAAATTACCCCATGATTTACTCCCCATCAAGCCATCCTAGGTGTATATGACATTCTTCTTTCAGGCGAATACAATCAGAGTTGTATTAAAATGTGTCCTGGCTAATCCAATTATTAGAATGGCAGCCCAAAAAAGTGCATCCATGCATTATAAAAGTATTCCACACAGCTCTGGGGGGTTAATAAAGGCCCTCTGAAGCAAATTGGTAGGTTTGTGTAAGAAAAATAACCAATATTTAAGACTTTATTAAGTAAAATATCTAGCTTCTGGCAGACCGCCTTTTGTGTTCAACTTTCGAAGAAATGTTTAGCCTTTCGCAGTTCAAAATCTTACGCTACGTCCAACGTCATCGTCTCACCAGTTACGTTTTTTCCGTAAGCTGAAAACGGAAGACTTTACTTTATAACGTGTTATATATGGATATTTTTCTTACAAAAACTTGGGCTGCCATTCACTGCCATTATAATGGTTGGAAGAGCCAGGACATGTTTAATATAACTCAGATTGTATGGGATGCCTTAAGGGTGAGTAAATCATGGGGTAATTTTCAGTTTTGGGTGAACTATCCCTTTAACAGCAGAAGAGTCTAGGCTGGTAACTCAAGATTCAAACAAGCATTGTTTGTAAAAGTGGACAAATTATCTTACCATATAGGCTACAAAAAATATTTTATTTAGATATTGATCAATTTAATATGTAATGCAGCATCTCACTGTCAAGTGAAAAACAATCATCTAGAAATTTGAGTTTAAGGTTTAATTTCACTAATTGTTATTTTTTTGTGTAAAGTATTGATTAAAAAATTGTTTTAATTAATTATTGATATTATATAGATTTTTTTTTAGATAATTATTTAATACATTTTGCTATAAAGAAAATTAACCTATTTATTATGTAACTGTAATGTGAAAAAAATACTTAGTTTGCATAGTAAACTTATACATTAAAACGTTAAATATATATCATGATAGTAATTGATAGTACATTTTTTATGCTGCTTTAAATAAAAACATCATTGTGTCCAGGCAGGATTACTGTAATACAGTAATGGAATGGACTGTACTGCATTACTTGCATTATTATTATTACAGTAATGAGAATAAGGGGCAAAATATGCTTCACTGTCATAATACTGTCACAATGCAAAAAAAAGGTTTTCTGATTTTTGGGGTGAAATATGGCAGATTAAATTTGATTGTAAGAATCAGCTATGTTTGTATGATATTGTAATGGAGTTTTTATGATGTTAGGAATATCATGCTCCGGGCCTGTCTAAGGAAACCCTGGCCCAGTGGAGTCGAGTCGCAGCCATGTTTGAGCAGGGAGGGGCGCGGGTACAAGAAGTGTCTCTTCCACACACGCAACACTCCATCGTCTGTTACCATGTCCTATGTTGCTGTGAGGTTGCATCAAACATGGCACGTTTCGATGGGCTTGAATATGGTATTTAAGCCTAAACATTTCCAAAACCATCACGTAATAACATCAACATGATGGGCTAAAAATCTAGGTGGTGTTTGTAAAGCTACAATTACAAAATTACATTTTTAACATCTTCATTTGAGTTTTTAAAAAAGTGTTTTCAAACATTGTCTCCTTTTCTCCTCAGGCCATCGGAGTGCAGTTGACAGCTCCACAGATGCCATGTACGCCACCACACGACATGAAGGCTTCAACGATGTGGTCCGCAGAAGAATCCTCTCAGGGAACTACTTCTTACTTAAATCGTGAGGGCCTCAAAAACAGAACCACAATTGTCTTAGATCCGTTAAACAATTAGATTTTTTTCATCGTTTTTATAGCCCCTCTCACGCACACTCTATTTAAAGATGTCAAATCTTGGTAAACTGTGTTGTAACTAACTTCCACTCACTTACTTTCAACTACTGCGTCGCTACTAACATATAATTAGACAGATGTTTAAAAGTTTGCGGTCAGTAAGATCATTCATAATTTTGTTTACCAACTGATCAAAAATGACAGCAAAGACTTTTTACATTGTTACAAAAGATTTCCATTTCAAATAATTATATTTATTTTCCTGAAATAAAAATTGAACATGGTTTTCACAAAAATATACAGCAGCACGGCTGGTTTCAACATTGATGATGATTAGAAGAAATGTTTCTTATGCACCAATCAACATTTCTGACGGATCATGTGTCACTGAAGACTGGAGTAATGGCTGATGAAAATTCAGCTTTATCATCACAGGAATAAATTTCATTTTAAAATATATTAAAACTGAGAACAGTTATTTTAAATTGTAAAATTATTTCACATTATTACTTTTTTTTACAGATCTCTTAAAGGGACATCGTGATCAAAAAAAAAAAAATTTGATCAGTGGAAATGCTCTTACGAAATGTTTGTTCCCCCAAGAAATTTTGCGTTCGCTTGCAAAAGTTTTGGATTCTTTGAAAGCGAACACAGTTTCTCAGGGGAATTAAACACTTTTGAGAGTGAACGCAAAACTAGTTTTTACTGTTTTGACAAATAAATCTCTTAGTGAGCATAAGAGACTTCTTTCAAAACATTAAAAAATCTTACTGGCGCCAAACTGTTGGACATTAGTGCACATTAATTCTCATTTTGAGTTTTAGCTACCTGCAGAAGTCTTAACACATGCTCTACACTTTCCTATTAAGAAACTGAATGCCAAAAAATATGTCAGTCACTTATACAGAGATTTTCAATATGCAGAACATGGTTGGCATTGTATACTAGTACAAAAAAAAAAAATCTAAGTAGCGCTACCAAATTTTACCATAGTACAATATCTTCGATTTGCTAACAAAGAAATTGGTATCAATCCAACCCTACTGTACTGCAGTGTGTTTTAATGCAGCTTTGCTCTCTTTGAGTGGTTACACGTATCAGTGTTTCAAATCTTCATATTTCATTCCCTGTCTTCTCAGGAACTTTGAGCAATACTTTTTGAAGGCTCAACAAATGCGGCGTCTTATCACTGAAGATTTTAAAAACGTGTTCAACTCTGGCATAGATATTCTCCTCACCCCCACAACGCTGAGCGATGCAACCCGCTACTCTGACTTCATACAGGAAGACAACCGAACACGCAGTGCTCAGGAGGATGTCTTCACCCAGCCTGTCAACATGGCAGGTATGCACAGGAAGTGGAAATGATAAATAATATCTCCACATCTCTACAGTTGTGTGTCACCTATTTTGAGGTCAGTCAGGGAGTTTTGCGTGATCACAACAATCGTGAAGGGCGTGTGAACTCCAGCTAAATGACCTCTGAAGTACAGCAGGGTTATCTCCTGAAGCAGTATAAACACTCACAGCTGATTTTAATGGATCAATGAACCAACAAAACAAAAGTCCATCCGTCATCTTTTGATGTTTTTCTAAGCCAAAATAAGTCCTATACAATAAATAAATTAATATGTATTTACTCTATTTCTTCCACAGGTTTGCCTGCTGTGACAGTGCCAACAGCCCTCTCATGCAGAGGCCTTCCCATTGGCCTGCAGCTGATTGGCCAGACACTACAGGACTGGAAGTTGTTGACAGTAGCCAACTGGATGGAGCAACAACTCAACTTTCCATTGATCCGTTTTCATGAAGACTCGAATGAGAGAGAGCTGGACCGATCAGTCAGAGAAAGGACACATACAGTAGGATTATAACCAAAACACAAAAGACTGAACCGGTTGAGTTCAGAGGAAATGAAACCTTTGATGGTTAAATTTATCATCAAGATGCATGAAGTGAGAATTCTATAAGTGAGTGCAAATGCTGCAACAGCACTCTGGATCAATGAGTCACCCTGGAACAATGAGTGCCCTTTTCGATCGCACAGCAGTCCCCCCCGCGAACGCGATTTCTGACAGAGGCGATCAGCCAACACACCGGAGGGGGACACCCCCAATACCCACCCCGCCCTCCCGGCATTTCTTACTGAGGGGATCAAAAGTATGGAAATAAATAAATAAATAATTATACCAAATTATTTATTATTTTCTATTTTTATTTCTACATATCTTTATTTCTACATTTCTTTATTTCTACATTTCTTCTTTATTTTTACATTTATGTATATCTACATTTCTTCGGACGCTGTTCTACGGCTATGTCCGGAATAAAGAGTAGCCAATCCATTCATCACAGACAGTATCAACATCCGTAGGCTGTACTTATTGTATTTCGGCCACACCACAATGTGTCACTGTGGCCACCTTTGCCCTCGCCTACTCTGAGCTCGATTGCTATGTCTGATGTAAACCACACCCTCCTCATTACCCTACACTCAAAGAAATGTAAAAATACAGAAATGTAAAAATAAAGAAATGTAGAAAAGAATAAATGTGGAAATAAATAAAAATAGAAATTAATAAATGTATGATAAATAAATGTGGATATATACATATGGAAATAAATGTTTAAATACATTTTCTGTGTTCATTAATTTTTGTTTGCTTTTTTACATTTCTTTGTATATTTATTTATTTATGAATTTATTTATTTATTTAAATTTTGGCAGACTTAGCATTCCATACAAAACACCTGCAGCCACATTGTGTTATAAACTTATTGTGATCTCAAAAATGACCTACTATAAGATTTTGCTGCAACTGCAGTTACTTTGCAGATTTTGTGAACGCATGAAAATATTTCAGGGATGAAAAACTTGAGTGAAGGTAACAGAATCCTGATTTATACAGTCAGACAATATGGGTAAGCTTGTAAACTTGTAGCTAGTAACTCGTAGTCAAAGATTGGTTGTTGGTCTCCAACAAAACCATACTGAATTCAGTTTGTACCACAACCAAAGCAGAAGTTTGCACCACACCTGCGGGTTTCTTGTCATGCAGTTTAACCATGCTGTGAAAGTGCGTGCATCCTGTTTCTAACGAAATGACAGTAAAATGACTAGCCAGGAAATGAGCTTCATTTATATCTAGAATGTGAAGTCTTTATTTATCATTTCTTTATAAGGCTATGGTTATTAACTGAATAAAGGGATGTGACCCTGGATTAGTGTCTCTCCATCACTAAAATTTTGTTGTGAATTTTTTATATTCTATTCTTACCTTTAAGATGTTTATGGTTAAGTTAGAACGAGTTAGTGGTATCTTTTGACAGGGTGGAATTTAATCTTTCAATGAGCTTTCTGTTGGTTAACACAGTGAATTCAGTTTGAACCAATTGAAATGAACAAACTAAACAGTAAATGTGACAGCACCTTAATTAGTCAGGGCAGACATTATAGCCTATATTACATTTTACGTGAATGAACACAAGGTTGTGAGGGATAGACTTAGTCTTTACAATGGCAAGCACTATAAATGTGCTATATTGCATCATTTTCACAACTCACAACTTTTAAAACCACTTCCATAAGTGACATTATTGTTGTAATATATTTAGTGTCATTTTATTTCCTGTTAAAACAGATGGTGATCATATTCGTATTTTAAATCATGTCAATAGTGAATCATGAAAAGAGCGGCCCTGGTTAGAACAACAACCCATGGGAGGCTTGATAGAACTGTTAACTGGTTAAGAGTAAAACTTATAAATCTAACCTTAAATCTGTAACATTTTTGGAAGTAGTCATCTTATAAATTACACTGAAAAGCTGTAAACCGACATTTCCAGAATTCCCTCTGTGACACTTCACATTTGATGGCTTTTCATTTAATTTAAATAATTGTTTCTTAGTTTTTTGTTATCCGTTATGTACATTAGGGTCCTATGTTACTTCTTATGTTGTTAAATGAATGCTAGAAATATGCTAGTTTTGACATATTATTAAATAGTACTTTTGTGATGAGCTTTGATTCATCATGTGGCTTTCTCTTTACCACCAGTGTTGGTGGTTTGTTAGGTTTTAGTAGCACTGGGGCCTTGCTAATAAAAAAGTCTGTTGGAATTACTGTTTATTTGCAGGGTGTTCTGTAATAATCAAATGTATATTTTACAGAAATAATCTGGCAACCACAGCTGCCAGTTTTTCTCTACAAACTACAGGATTTTTTTAACAGTAGGATGTACGCCAATGCATTTAGTTTATTATGCACTGCAGTTCTGTCACATGTTGTTTTAAATGCTTGAGCTCCAAAGCAGGGTGAAATGGATTCTGATTGGCTCTCTAAGTTTTTATTGTTCATCAGCTGAAAAAAAAAAATTCTTAAAGTGATACCAACAATATCGTTCCTTTGTGTCATTATCGTTACAGCTCTCATTGATTAAGAATGATTATTACATTTTATAGTGATAGTTATTTACAGTTATCATCCTTGATAAACATGCCTTAAATTAAAGGGATAGTTCACCAAAAAGGAAAATTAGCCCATGATTTACTCACCCTCAAGTCATCCTAGTTGTATATGACATTCTTCTTTTAGACGAATACAATCAGAGTTAGATAAAATAAAAATAAAACCTTTATAATGGTAGTGAATGGGAGCTCATTTAAAACTTTATAGAGTTTACAAAGAAAGTGTAACGCCTCTCGCAGTTCAAAATGCTTATTCTACGCCCGTCATCATGTGTTGCGTCAGTTAAGCTTTTTTGTAAGTTGTATATGAAAGGCAGTCTGGTGGCTAGATATTTTATTTATAAAGTTCTAAATATGGATGTTTTTCTTATACAAACGCATCACTTTGCTTCAGAGGGCCTTTATTAACCCCCCGGAGCCGTGTGAATTTCTTTTGTAATGGATGGATGCACTTTTTTTGGACTTCATATTTTAGCCTGCCATTCATTGCCCTTATAAAGCTTGGAAGAGACAGGACGTTTTTTTATGCAACTCAGATTTTATTCTTCTGAAAGAAGAATGTCATATACACCTAGAATGGCCTTTTGGGTGAACTATTCCTTTAACTGAGATGTTTTCTGATTGGAAGATTGAGGCCTGGTTTCACAGACAGGGTTTAGACTGAACCAGGATTAGGCCTTAGTTAAATTATGACATTTATCCCTTTAAGTTAAAACAGTTCAAACATGCATTTTAGTCTGGTACTAGACTTAAACCTGGTCTGTGACTGTCACAATAAGTGATATGAGCCACTGCTGTGGGTTTTTTTTGTATTGCCACACACCGCATGAGCGTTTGAAATGATCTGGGTACAGGTGGGTTTCTTTTTCCAATTACTCTAACCACAGACCATATAACACCAACCATATAACCTTTCACTTCTTGTCAGAAATTTTGATTAGGTTACACAAAAAAACAAAGAACCTTTTGTGTAATGGAAAGGTTCTTTGGATATTAACAGTTATTCATGGAACCATACACCTCGCCAAAGAACCTTTGTTTTTAAGAGTGTACTCTGAATTAAATAAAGAAAATCAACTTTTCAAGGCCCGTTATTGATAACTTCAGTCAACACATACAGTGTTCCGTCATAATGTTTACACAACAGACTGAACGATAGCTTCAGAGAGACAGAGGGAGGGTTACAGACACTCTCCTTCATGTCATCCCGATCTGTGGAGGAGGTTTAGCTGCTTGTCCGTGCTCTCAGCTCAGGGACAAAACACCCTTATTGTTCTGATTCCTCATCAAGAGCATTTCAGAACATGGTGATCTGACTTAATAAAGAAATTGAAAGTAAAAGATAATTTTCCTTGAACACAATAGAAACAATAAAAACTTATTCTGACTTTAACTCTTGTTTCAATGTATTATAAAAGTGTTTTATTTTATTTTTATAAAAGCAGTGTAATTTTAGTGTTATTTATGTACTATTATAGCATGTATTCATATATTTCCGTAAGTTTTGGGATTCCTGCCTTTACATGCATGAACATTAATGACATCCCATTCTTAATCCGTAGGGTTTGATATGGAGTTGGCCCACCCTTTGCAGACAGCTTCAACTCTTTCACAAGGTTTAGGAGTGTGTTTATGGGAATTTTTGACCATTGTTCTAGAAGTTCATTTGTGAGGTCAGGCACCGTTGTTGGACGAGAAGGCCTAACTCGCAGTCTCCTCCCTAATTCATCCCAAAAGAGTTCTATTGGGTTGAGGTCAGGACTCTGTGCAGGCCAGTCAAGTTCCTCCACACCATGTCTTTATGGACCTTGCTTTGTTGGGCGCATGAAATTGTCCAAAATGTCTTGGTTAGCATTAAGAGTTAAGAGCATTAAGAGTTCCTTTCACTGGAACTAAGGGGCCAAGCCCAACCCCTGTAAAACAACCACACACCATAATGCCCCCTCCACCAAACTTTACCCTTGGCACAATGCAAGTACCGTTCTCCTGGCAACCGTCAAACCCTGACTTACCCTGCTCTGTGATTTTATGTGGCCTACCACTTTGTGGCTGAGTTGCTGTTTGCAATTTGTAGAAGCAGTCTGCATGCATAGGTGCTTGATTTTATACATCTTTGGCCATGGAAGTGATTGGAACACCTGAATTCAATGATTTGGAGGGGTGTCCCAATACTTTTGGCAATATAGTGTATTTTGGATTAGGTTTTCAGTTTTTAGTTTAGTTTAAGCTGAAGTATTTTTTATTTATGTGCTTTTGTCATTTTAATTGGTGTTTGTATTTTAATATTTCTATATAGCTGTAATCTATTTTGATTTTCACTTTTAGTGCTTATTTATTTCTAATTTTAGTTATTTTTCAGTTATTTAGATATACTATCTAATATTTATATTTTATTTTATTTCAGCTTTATTTAAATTACTGAAAACTGTGAATACTTTTAGTTAACCATAACAACACTGGAATCACGTAATTAAAGGCTGTTTGTTTCAAAACTCTAAATGATCAAATCAGGGGTCAAATACACTGCAAATCATCCCACATTCTCACCTGTTTATGAGCAGCACACGGGTATGATGTTTACTGTAAATATTCAACACAGCTTAGTCATTCTGTTCACCATCACTTTGGCCCCTATGGAATTGTTATGAGGAACAGTCTTTAATAGATATGGGCCAAGATAATTGAAACCTCAGGGATTTAAGACTCACATTTATTGACCAGACATCTCAAGTGTCTCTGGGAACGTTCATTGAAAGGCTGATTTAGACATTTCAAAAATACATGAGCCACGTTACGTTTGAGTTTCAAACAAAAAGACATGTTTTAAGTTAGCGGAGAGCATACTCTTAATATAGTAACAGAAACTCTTGTTTAAAATAGGATTTGCAGACCAGTGCTTAATTGAGCTTAAGTGTACTACAATAACATGATAGAAGATGGAAGAGTATGATGAAATGAATGTGCTTCAATCTGGGTGGAGAGAAAGAAGTGAATGGAGTTTTGTAACCTGCCTGTTCAGTGTTAAAAACTGAAATAATGCAGTTAAAAACACACACTAATATGAATTTGGATAAAAGATGACAAACATATACAATCATCCACTTTAATTGTGCATAGACACGTTCTTAATTATTACAATTAATAGCTCATCGCAATCATTACAAAAAGGAATGTGGAGGAAATGGCTTACAGTGGTCAGATTCATTTAGTCAAGAGAAGTTGTGATGAGCCCTATTTTAAACAATGACATGATGGGGACTAAACACAACTAAGAGCCCAACTGTGTGGTTTGGCTGGGGTTTGGAGCACCCTCGGTACAGTATGCAATGACGAATGTCCTTCAAATTCCCAGGTTTTGTTAAAAAAAAATCTATTACAAGTTGCTGTGGCATCTTTCTCTCTTCTGTGTGTCTTCTATATTCAAGAATTGTGGAAAGGTTTGCTCTTCATGCGATCTTTGTTCTTCTTGGTTCTTCTTCTAAACATTCTCCAGCCAGTTTAGGATCGACTGTGGATGAAGCCCAGGGTGGCTGCTGGGATCAGCAAGCAAAGCGCAGTGGGCATTAGACCGAATCCTGCGGTGCTGGCCTTGGGAACAGGAGTATCTGTTTGACCAACAGAGGGGTATGCAGTGGTGTTCCCTGAGCTTTTCTACACCAACATGAAAGAAAAGTCAGAATAAACAAGCAGATTATTGTACATTACTTTAATGTACACGGTTTAAAGTAAAAATGTGCAGTTGTTAACTAAAAGATCTGACCCTTATAAAGAAAGTTTAGTCAGGTTGATTTAGCTATATTTAACAATATTTTTTATTTCAAAAAGCTAGTTAATTTTGGTGTTACCACAACACCCATGTTGGGCTACCCACCTTTTTTATGTCATTTTAAATTTGATTTTGAGTAGCTGCTTAAAAATGCACTTTGTTTGGCGTTGTTATTATTGGCATATATTTCTAACCAATTTTATTGACACTTGTTGAATTAACATAGCCATTGTAATGTTAAGTTTTAGAGATGACAATCCACTCCGACAAAAGTTTCATGCTTCTGCATTTACATTGTGTAAGAGAACTGGTGAAACCTTTCTTATAATCTACATTTTGCATGCACATGCAACAAATAATTACCAAATGTATCAAAGTTTATTAAAAATGAATTAACAAAATGATCAAAGATAAATAAGATGATTTATTACATTTATATCTTCCAAGGCAAGAGATGAAAAAAATATTGCCTACCTGCTGAGTTGAAAAAGGTAAGGTTATAATCAGTATCCCAAAGCACAATGTAAATATTTTATTCATTTTTATGCCTTCTTCTTCCAGAGACCTTTTTTTTTTCTTCTGTGGGGCAGAGTGTCTGTGCTCAGTGATGTGGGACAGGAGGTGAGTTGTGCTCGGTGATTGATATGTGACGTGTTTAAACGCCCGCCCACCAGTTTAGGAAGAGGATCACATCCTCTGTGCCTTCCTCTCTGTCTGAGGAGATCTCAAAATGAAAGTTGCATTTTCAAAATGTCATACTAAAAAACTCAATCACATTCTGATCTCACACCTCTTTCAACTCTACACACTAGAATATAAAGCATTACTAAGACTCTGTGTTAAGAGAACACATTAATACCAAGTTGAATAAAAGATGACATACAAGACATAATACAATCAACCACTTTAATTGTGCATGCAGTTCTGAGATAGATTACATTGTTCACATTCATATAGTAAAATTTGTAGTACGCATAATATCATTATAGAAATGGAAATTGGGCTGTTTAATTGCACAGTGATTACTGATTTAAATAATGGAGTTCTTTAACCTGCTTCATCTCAATCACATAAACTGAGCATGGGAGAAACTCTTGAGCTAAAACAGTGACACGACAAAGAGCCCAGGGTGTGTTTCAGTTGGAGGACCCTCTGTATGGGTTTGCAGCAGGTGTGTGTATTCATTTCCATAAGTTAAAAATCCATTTAAAAAAAGAGCTGTTGTGCGTTATATCTTTATGAATTGTGGAAAGGTTTGCTCTTTGGGTGAACGCTGTCCATTTCGCCACTGTCTCAGTCTTGGTCATCTATAGTCTCCCCATCCATCAGGATCGACTGTGGATGAAGCCCAGGGTGGCTGCTGGGATCAGCAGGTACAGTGAGCAGGGCACAGGACCCAATCCTACAGCGCTGGAATTCGTGGAAGGATTAGAAGGCACGCTGTTACTTTTGTCTGTGGATTTCTGATCAGGGCTCACCTAAACCAAACATGAAGGCAAAAGAAAGTCAGAAAAAACTGCTCACATTACAGTGTGATTTTATAAGTGCTGTGATAACCTGATTTTGGAGCTGCTTGTAGATGCACTTTGCTATTAATTGTAGCTAATTATGCTTACTATGAAAAGCATGAACACTAAACAATTAGTGAACCAATCCTTCCACCCCTCTCTAAAAACCTAAGATAAAGAATGGGGAAAAAAATCAATGCCTACCTGAGTTGAAAATGGTATGGTTATGATCAACACCGCAAAGCACAATATCCAAATTGTATTCATTTTTATGCTGTTGTCTTCTTCCAGAGAATTCTACTTCTGGTCCAAGTGTATGTGTTCAGTGAAGGGACAGGCCGGACACTTTTATTCCCAAAGTGACGTCAAAACACGCGCCCGTTTAGCTGCAGGTGAGATCTCTAAAAGGGGAAGGAGAACTAAAGTGGGCGGAGTAAAAAGGGCCCCTCCCGTCTCTTGAAGATCTCCAAATACGATTTTATGTTCACAATAAACTGTTTTAAAATTCCATTAAAGTCTTGGTATAACTAAATAACATTATAAATGATATTTTAATAGTTAATCATGCTACATAATACATTAAAATATATACATTTCAAGTATGGTTTTCAAGTCAGTGTGTCTGGAGTAGGCCTAACGTAACCCTTAACATATATAAGGTAGGCCTACACCTCTCGAGCAAAAGTACATTGACAAAACATAAGGCCTACTAACAAACTAACAAAAACAGTTAAAAAAAACATCACAAAAGCTGACGTTTAGCTAGCTAACTACGGACTACATCATTTATAATATACAGTTTCATATAAAATACTAGCCTACAATGCTATTTGTAAAGAGTAAACGTTGTTTTGTTTGACATTTAATTTTTTGGCTGATGAATCAGCTTTAGCTACATCACAGAAATACATAACATTTTAAAGTATATTAAAATAGAAAAACATTCGTTTAAATTGTAAAAATATTTCACAATATTACAGTTTTCTCTGTATTTTGGTCAAATAAATATGATAAACATAAGATTCTTTTTTCAAAAACATTAAAATATGTTTCTAAACTTTTGACAGATACTGTATACATTTTAAAATGCATGTATTAAACATGCCTCTGAATAAAACAGGTGTTTTTCCCAAATTTACGTCACAAAACCTAATGCCGCCTTCGAACTCAAGCTCCGCATTCTCATTAGTGACCGTACAGCGCCATCTTGCGTGTCAAATCCGCAGTCACACATGAAAAAGGCGTTTTCGTTTATGTGAAGTGTTTGTATCTTCGCAGCTCCCGTAGTTGTCCGTCGTTTCTATCATTCCGGTAAACACCGAGTGCCGCCTATGCGGAGGAGGAGGTCACGTCCCATAACAAACTCTCACCCTGGTCAGAAACTCACCTGTCAGAGTTCCTCATGCTGCTGGTTCGGCGTTCGGCAGTAGGTCTCGGAGGTGTGGCTCGATGGGGTCTCCGCTCTCTGTGTTCCGGAGACGCAGCGGGCCGGTACCGGGACACTGTGCTTCTGCCCCGCACTGACTTCCCCATGAAAGTGAACGGGCCAAACCTCCTGGAACGAGAGATCCAGATCCAGCAGGTAAGAGTGTCTGATCCAGAACCTGCCACAATGCAGTTTAAATAATCCTGTTGAACTTTGTTGTGCTGTTTTGCAGAAATGTGGTTTTGACCAGCTGTACACATGGCAGAGAGAGAAGAAATCTAAGAGGGAGTACTGCCTTCATGATGGACCACCGTATGCCAATGGGGACCCGCATGTTGGGCACGCTCTCAATAAGGTACCTCCTGTCAGTTCATCATCACACAAGTAGATGTTCCTGGATCCACATCATTCACAGTTCCATCAAAGACATAACATCCCTAAACCGATAGGAATGGAGATACTCTCACAACAGCTTCATAATATGTTATCAGCATCTTCATTTGGTCTCTCCTGCAGATCCTCAAAGACATCCGGAACCGTTTCGAGGTGCTGAGAGGCAGGCTGGTGCACTATGTGCCTGGCTGGGATTGCCATGGACTGCCCATTGAGCTCAAAGCTCTGGGAGACCTGGGAACCATTGACCTGACTCCTCTACAGATCAGACAGAAAGGTCAGGATAAGTGTTCTGGCGAAAAAGTCATTAGTTTTAATATTGAAAGCTTGTGTGCTTATTTGAAAAACTGTCAGCCGAGTAGTGTTGTTTAATTATGCTGCTTCTGCTGAATCAAAAACTGCCTCTCTTCGTTCAGCGAGGGAGTTTGCAGAGAGGGCCATATCTCGGCAGCGCTCTGCATTCCAGCGCTGGGGCGTGATGGCTGACTGGGACAACTGTTATTACACTTTTGATGGGAAATATGAAGCGACCCAGCTCAAAGTCTTTCTGGATATGCACACCAAGGTGAGAGAAGCTCATTCTGTACAACACAGCTTGACAATTGTTTTTTTTAATTCCATATGAGCAGATTTAACCAAAAGTAATATTCTGCAATTATTTATGCTACTGTTCAGATGTTTAGAGTTAGAAGATTAAGAGTAAGTAAATCTTTTTGAAAGAAGCATTTATTGGCTGCATTATTTTACATAAATAAAACAATATTGTGGAATATTTATTCAATTAAAAAAACTAAATGTATACATTTTTCTATTTTAAAGTTGGCATGAAACGGAGATTGCAATCTTTTTTTCCCTTTGTTGTAACATACATCCTAATGGTTTCTTGTACAAGAAACTGTGCTGGACTTGATTTTGTCCATTGGGAATTGATTGGATCATTGGAAGATTGTGGTTTGCTTTTGCTGTGATCTCATGTGAGTGACAGGTTGTCCCACTCTCAAGTTATTTTGATGAAAGATTATGAGTATTGCAAATACAGATTACATTAATAAAAAAAAAATATATGTGCAGAGATAAATCATAATAAATACAGCAATATATTTTTATTTATTGCTGAAAATTAACCATTGCACATTCTATGTAATATGTAAGATATTTAGATTAAAATATCCAAAAAATAATAGAACAATGTTATATATTTTGCTGACTTGTGTACTTACAGTATCCCAAATGTTTCCAAGAATGTTTAAATCCAGAAATAAGCAATTTTAACCAGGACACGGACCATGTCTATGACATCATACCCGCGTTACCCTTGATTTTCCACCAAAGACACTTTAATATATTGTTTTATTAGACAGGTGAGCAACTGTTTGAATACATTTATTGACTGAAAACTCATCATTGTTAATAGCTCAACACAGTTAGTCTTATTGTTTAAATCTTGTTTTCTTGATGTACCGTGAGTACTATGTTTTACCATGCCTACTATCGATCTAGCTTACTGCAGTGTGCAACAACTGTCTCATAGTAACCGCTGAGCGACTGCACAGAGTAGCATTATAACTTAACTTTCAACACACTCAAATGTATCTAATATGATAAAACATGTCTGGGAAAAACGTAAGCTGTCATCTGCGGAATAATAAACCTCTGCGAAATCAAGGTGTCATCAAGCTCTGCCTTCGTTTTAAATAAGTGACAAAAATTACATATTGTGGCTTTAATGATAAAAAGTCAAGTGATAAAAAGTTCATCCTGTCTGGTTGAAAGTATTCATTTCTTAAAAAAAAATTTTTACTGCCCCCAAAACTCGCTAGTGTACTCACCCTCATATAATTGAAAAGATTCTCACTTTCCCCCATCTCTGTGTACAGGGTTTAATTTATCAGGACTATAAGCCTGTTTTCTGGTCACCATCATCCAGGTAAGAGAAGCTCAGTGTTTGCAGCCTCACAAAAAGCCCATTAATAAAGCTAAAAAAGCTTTGAATTTTAAGTTTTAGATGTTAATGTCAATATATGGTATATATTTCTGCTCTCTCTTGCCTCTGTGAAGGACGGCACTTGCTGAAGCTGAGCTGGAGTATAATCCAGAACACGTGAGCCGTGCGCTGTACATCACTTTCCCCCTGCACACCCTGCCAGCCAAGCTCGCTGTGAAAGCAGGTGTGTATATTCTGTATGTACCTGTGCCATATGCTTTATACAGGTCACATATGCAGAGTTAAAGTTACTTCGATGTTCAGTATCTTCATCTGTGATTTAGAAAGTTGGGGTCGTGTGTCTGTTCTAATATGGACAACTCAGCCATGGACCATTCCAGCCAACCAGGCGGTGTGTTACATGCCCAAAGTACAGTAAGTCATACACTTATGAATCTGTGGGATGAACATGATATGATTTCATGGAGATGGTCATGATCACCTGCTTTTCCTCTTCTCAGGTACTCTGTAGTGAAGCGAGCTGATAATGAGCAGCTACTCCTAGTGGCCACAGAGCGCATGAACAGCCTCTCCTCTTTACTGGGGACAAATCTGGAGAGTTTGGGTACATTCGCAGGTAGATCCACTGTTATTGGCCAGAACAGGTTAAAATGATGCCTTCTGAACTGGCCTAAGCATTTATCTGCCTCTCTTTCACTCATCTCCAGGGTCAGATCTTGAAGGTGGAGTTTGTCAGCATCCCACAATTCCTTCAAAAGAAGTGCCTTTGTTGCCGGCTAATCATGTGACCATGACAAAGGGAACGGGATTGGTCCACACAGCTCCTGCCCATGGCATGGAAGACTACAGTGTTGCAACACACTTTAATCTGCCAGTAGTATGTCACTTACAACTTTACAGTATATGCTGGAATAGTAAGGATTTTGGGTTGTTGCTGACTCTCTCTCTCTCTCTAGGAGTGCATGGTGGATGAGGAGGGCAGGTTTACAGAACTTGCTGGGGCTGAACTGCAGAATAAATCTGTAATGACTGAAGGCAATGCTGCAGGTGAGAGAGAAAGAGATGGACAGATGTAGGAAAGAGAGAATATATTTATATATGATTAAAGAATATGTATGATAGTAACTAATGTTGTGTGTGTGTGTGGGCAGTAATCTCAATGTTGCAGGCAGCGGGTGCAGTTGTGAAGGAGGAGGACTGTGTCCACAGTTACCCGTATGACTGGAGGACCAAACAGCCAGTCGTTATCAGAGCCAGTAAACAGTGGTTTATTAACACAGCCAGCCTCAAAGACAAAGCTAAGGTGAGCATCAGCTAGATGAAACCCATCATAAGCATGTCTGGGTCATATTTTTAACACCCAAATTTTGCAGAATAATTCAGAAAAAAAATCTCATTCTCATAACTGTAATGTGAAAATAAAAAAAAATCAAGAATGTGTTCATAATGGTGTTTTTTAAATGCCTCTATTGGTCATATTTCACCCCCAAATTTTTGTCTCAAATAAATGATGCATGTCTTTTGCATAGGAAGTAAATTCTGATTCGAATTACTGTAATGTGGGGGACATAGGAGAACTGACATCTTTTGCATACAAGTGAAGCTCTTGGAAAATGCATAGAATTGTCATGTAAATAATGTTACGATGCAACAAATTTCATGATCCTAAAATATGATTAATTATTAAGTGCGTCAAGTGAATGATCATGTTTTTGTCAGTGTGAGCTGTGTGCGCATATTTTAAACACACACACGTTTACTTAGCTATCTAAATGGGTACATTGCATAGACTTCTATTGTTTTTATATATTATAATTGTTGTACTTTTTATACCCTAACCCTAAAATTCATAGAAAACTTTCTTTATTTTTACATTTAAAATAAAACTTAAATTACTTAATTTTTATACCAGTTTTACAAATCCCCAAAGGGAGGTTTTTGGAGATTTTGTCTGGTTTTGCTCACTTCTGGGTACAAATTTTTATGTTTATAGGAATGTGTGTGTGTAAAATATGCTTTTTTTCACACACAGCGCGCACTCACAAAATATGGTCAGGTCCCTTAACGTGTAGTTTTTGTGAGTGCACTCACACACTGTATTTCTTTGACTTTTTTTATTAGTTACTTTAGTTAGAAGTATTAGAAATTAAACAGACGTCCTAATAAGTTTACAGTTATATATTTTCTGCAGAAAATAAACCATGAGTGTGTTTGCATAGGACGCCCTGCAGAAGGTGCGTGTGATACCCGAATCGGCTAGGTCCAGTTTGTTGGCGATGTTGGACAGACGAACATACTGGTGTATATCTCGGCAGAGGAGCTGGGGCGTCCCTATCCCAGTGTTCTACCATAAAGAGACCGGAGAGCCACTCTTAAACAAGTATATACTTACACTGTCATAGACACACTCAAGAAACGCATAAGTAAACTACAAGTTTAAGAATTCCCTCTTTCTTTCTCAGACATTCAGTGACACACATCGCTAATGTTTTCTCTGAGAAGGGGAGTGACAGCTGGTGGGCGGAGCCAGTGGAGACATTTCTGACTCCAGAGGTTCTTCAGAAGGTACATTTTCATACACAACTGGTCAAAAGTTAGGGGTCTGTAGGATTGTTTTTTTTTTTTAAGTCTTATGCTCACAAAATCTACATTTATTTGATTAAAAAAATACAGTAAAATAATACAATAAAAAAAAAAAAATCATGGAAACTGCTACATTTTTCCAGCATTCTAAAATAAAAACCATTTTAAATGTCTTGGTTCTGGCACTTTTTTATCAATTTAATGTAATTTCTAAAACTTTTTTTTTTATCTTACTGACCCCAAACTTTTGAACGGTAGTGTATATTTATACCACAAATATAAGAGTCTTTAGTGCAAAATGAAATGCAAACTAGAGAAATAAAATTCACTGTATGTTATAAATAGTTTGCGTGTGTTCTTCAGAGTAAAGCAGGTGCAGTGTCTGATTATGTGCGGGGTGAAGATGTCCTGGATATCTGGTTTGACAGCGGTGTCTCATGGTCCGCTGTCCTAAAGGGTAAGTCATCAAAGTGGTCCTTATATGTACATGTATTTATGCATGTATTATATTTTAGCAATCAGCAAGTATATTGTTGATTGCTTGTCTGGGGTCTTTTGGTATGCTTTGTTGTGTTGCAGTGTAATAGTGTAATGTCACTTCTCTCTCTCTCTCTCTCTCTCTCTCTCTCTCTTTCAGAATCAGACCCACGTGCAGACTCATATGTGGAGGGGAAAGATCAAATCGGTGGTTGGTTTCAGTCGTCTCTCCTCACCAGTGTAGCTGTGCGAAATAAAGCCCCTTACAAGTTAGTAATATAAATGCATTTCTATCATGACAACTCTCAGATAGTTTAGCATCATAATCAATATGACAATGTTAATGTATTTGGTTTGGCAGAATAGATCTGCTACACTGCTGTTATTCCTGCTGCTGCTGCTACTACAGAGCAAGTACAGAGACTTGCTACTGCCAATACATACACACACACACTGGTGTGGGCATTTACTGATTCAGCACAAATAGCAGGCATTATATTAGCAGTTGCAGCTCTATACAGGAGGTGGAGCTGGAGGAGGTGGAGGATTTCTGAAAGCTGCTACAGCAAACACTAACCAGTATTTGAATGTTGAGCAGGAAGCAAGCTCATTGGCTGCTGATGCAACAGAATCAGCTGTGCCAATTAGAGAACGATGTGATTGCTAGTGGATTGAGTTAAGGACCCATCAGCCTGTGGCATCTAGAGTGTCATGTTATGTGAATGTGACATACATTTGTTAAAACATGTCAGTCCCTTTCTGTGTGTGTTTCAGAGCTCTAGTGGTCCATGGATTTGCTGTGAGTGAGAGAGGAGAAAAAATGTCTAAGTCTATTGGCAACGTGGTCGACCCTGATGTTGTTATTAATGGAGGGAAGGTAAGATATGATCAACCAATGCTAGAATCAAATTGTCATCCAGTCAGTGTTTCCAAACATCCATTTCTCTCGCTCAGGACTTGTCTGTCTGTCCTCCATATGGCGCTGATGTTTTGAGATGGTGGGTTGCAGAGTCAAACGTGTTTTCTGAGATTCAGATCGGACCGAACACACTGAATGCTGCTAAAGATAGCATCAACAAGGTCTGGCACATATCCAAGCAGATCAATTGGTTCTAGTCAAAGCTTCACTTTGAGATTATAACATTTATACACTATTGTTCAAAAGTTTCAGTAAGATTTATTTAATAAATAATTAATTGTATTCAGCAAGGATGCATTAAATTGATCAAAAGTTATAAAGACATTTTATAATGTTACAAACAGTATTGGGGTAACGCATTACAAGTAATGCGAGTTACGTAATCAAATTTATACCAAAATATCTGAGTTACTTTTCCAAATAAGTAACACAAGTAACCACAGGTTTTGGGGACACCTCTCCTGTCCCCATGTTGAGAGAAATCAGGAGTAATGCAGAGGCGTTCAGTAAACATGATGGGCTAAATATGAGCATGCATTTAATTATCTCGCTTGCACAAAAACAGATTCAGTATTCCTCAAAATGAATTAAAACAGTGAAATGCAAACTCAGAATATTCATAAACCTGCAATATTTAAATATGGTAAATAACACAAATATACTTTATTTTTTGCTGCTGACATTTGGTGATTCAATTCAACCATACTAATAAGCAAAATGTACTTCTTGAGCACTATATCAGCATATTAAAATGATCATAGAAGGATCATGTGACACTGAAGACAGGAGTAATGATGCTGAATATTATGTTTTGCCATCACATGAATAAAGAACATTTTAAAATATCAAATATAACTATAACTTTAACTATATTTAAATAGGAAATATTCATTTTAAATTGTTTACATCTAAAATAAATGCAGCTATGGTACATTTCAAATACTTTTTTCTAAAACATTAAAAAATCTTACTGAGCACAAACTTTTGAACAGTAGTATAGATCAAAGTGTTAATGAGCTCTTATTCACCTGCTCTTCTCTGTCCTCAGCTGAGAAACACACTGAGGTTTCTCTTGGGGAATCTCCAGGGTTTTGATCCTCGTTCCCAGGCTGTGGACTCTAAACAAATGCACTACGTAGATCAGTACATGCTACACCTGCTCAGAGAGTTCAGCATGAAGGTCAGTCTGAATGTTAAAAGGTTACAATGTTTGTACAGGCTGGGCTTAAGCAGCTGTACACTGCTGTCTGTCACGTGACATGTGTTTGTGTGTGTTTTAGGTAACTGATGCCTACAATGAGTTTGACAATGGCCGCGTCATCCGCCTGCTGCAATCCTTCATCACTAGAGAATTATCCAACTTCTATTTCAGCATCATTAAAGATCGGTAACCACTCATTTCATTATGTAACTTTCTGTTTGAAATTTAAGCTATCTATTTTTATGCTCTGTAGCAAAAAGACTCACTCACTGTCTCTCTCTCAGGCTTTATTGCGACCCTGAGGACTCTCTTGGTCGGAGGTCGTGTCAAACGGTTCTTGAAGAGATTCTGGATGGAGTGAGTCGCTCTATCGCTCCTGTCCTCCCTCACCTCGCTGAGGAGGTGTACCTGCATGCTCCTGGACATGATGGTACACACCCAATTTTCATGCAACTCATGCTGTATGTCTTCAGACTGGCTACCTCACTGTAATGCTTCTCACCTCTCACTTTGTAGAGGGGACACTTTGTTTCGTAGTGGTTGGATCAAGACCGATTCAGTGTGGCGGAAGCCAGGACTGGAGGAAGCAGTAGAGGGTGCATGTGCTATCAGAGATTCCTTCCTGTCGTCTATTCCGGGACGTAACGCTGCTGAGTATGACCTCATCATTGCCATTGAACCCGGCCTGTTCTTTGAAATCATGGAGGTACATCATGGATTTTAAAGCCTTTTCACACCAGCACAAATGATCGGCACAGAAATTAATTCTGATTTTTAGACCAAGGGTGTCAAACTCGGGAAGGCCATGGTCCTTCAGAGCTTAGCTCTAACCCACCTGAACGAGCTGATCAATCTCTTCAGGATTACTAGAAACTTCTTGACGGCTGATTTAGAGCTGGTTGGAGCTAAATTCTGCTGGACAGTAGCTATCCAGGAACTGATTTTGACATCCCTGGTTTAGACCAATGCGTAACAAATGGCAGGCAGGTTAAATGAACAAGCAAATTTATTTTCTGACAGTATGTGACACTTATAGAGATGCAGAAATAACCTTCGTACACAACTTTCCATTTCTGACACCCATAAAGAAGAAAGGAAGTTGAAGATATAGTTCACAAAAAAAAAAAAAAAAAAAAGATCACAAAATGTACTCACCCTCAAGCCATCCTAGGTATATATGACATACTTCTTTCAGACGAATACAATCAAAGTTATATAAAAAAATGTCCTGGCTCTTTTAAGCTTTATAATGGCAGTGAATGGCAGCCTTAAATTTGAAGACCAGTGTATCCATCCATTATAAATGTAATCCAACCACGGCTCCGGAGGGTTAATAAAGGCCTTTATTTGTAAGTTGAATACGGACGGCGGTCCACTGGAAGCTAGATATTTTTCTTTATAACGTGTTAAATATGGATATTTTTCTTACAAAAACCTATTGATTCACTTTAGAAGGCCTTTAATAACCCCCGGGAGCATTACTTTTATAATGCATTGATGCACTTTTTTGGTCTTCAAAGTTTGGGCTGCCATTTTAATGCTTGGAAGAGCCAGGATACATTTTAATATAACTCTAATTGTATTCGTCTGAAAGAAGAATGTCATATACACCTAGGATGGCTTGAGGGTGAGTAAATCATCATGGGATATTTTTCATTTGTGGGTGAACAATCCCTTTAAACAGCATTTTACATGTTTTCAAGCAGCCTTTCAGAATTTTGTATTCATCATCATGTGATCTTTTTGGATGGGGAGTTTTCTTCACAGTGTAATGGAAAAGAGATTAGAACTCCTGCTTAAAGAAATTCTGTCACATTGACCAAATGCGGATGTTTGTCTCGGTCTTAACACATTAACAGCCGTTTATTCAAATTAAAATATTTATTGCACATAATAACGAATATTTATATTGCTATGAAAAGGACTTTAAATAGATACATATTTGTGCCCCATTTGCTTGTGACTACATTCTGTAAGTTGTTTTTTCTCCTTCAAATTTCTGCCAGTCTCTTCAAGAGGAGCCCACTTCCACCTGCTCTCAGCTGACAGAGCTCATGATGGCCTCACGCACGACTCTGACAAACTCTCTCCCGCGGGATTTGCCATCGGATGCTGTCACAAGCACAGGAAACTTCCTCATCAACCTGGAAGGTGAGATGCTTTTCTTCTGTTACCAGTGATTTGTCGTAGAAATTATAAATAAAAATGTACAAAAACTAATCTGACTTTCCACTTCAATTTGACAATTTAGACAACCTCCAGTTGTCAAAACAATACAAAACAGTACAAATTCAATACAAAGGTACCTTCTTGAATCTAATACAAACCAAGGTTATTCCCCTCCTGAAGTATGGTAATAATGGCCTGGGGCACCGTTAAGGTGGGTGCAGAGTATGCCAAGTATATGGGCCCAGGATGCTAGGACCCCAAATCACGATTTCGGATTTTTTGTGTGTGCATTTTTTTCTCTTTCTTACATACTCAAACACGTTAACTTGTAAAATTGTATTAAAAAATATATTAAAAGCTATGAATTATAACCAAATATCATTTGGTTAAAGTAAGAAGTGAACATGAGCGCACAACGTGTTCACTGCAAAAGAACACGATGGATGGAAAGAAGCACCTGTCAGGAGCACACATAAGCAAAAAAAAAGTAAAAAAGACATTACAAATCCTTACAAATCAGAATAGGCTAAAAAAAATTGTAGATTGCGGATGTGTCAAAAGACAATTAAATAAGTCGCAAGTAGTGCAAGCGGCCTTCTGTGTGGGTGCAAAACCGCAATTGAAAAACAGAACTTTATTGAAAAACACTGAAAAACATTTCATTATTGCCTAATTTAATGTGTGCTGGGGGTATCTATATTCTAGGGGCTCTATTATATTAAAACCCCTTGAGTTTTTTTTTGTGGCGACTGTTATTTTAGAACATTATTTTAGAACGCAGCCACACAGACAGATATGTATCGCATTTATTCAAAATATTCACAAACTTGGCTACTATAGCCTATTATCAATTGTATGATATGTTCTGATGTCAAATAGTGGAAGTGAATGTGTTTTGTCCTTTGTTTCAGCCTATGTTTCATTTTTGGGTGATAAGTATTTGCTGAGTTTCAGTTCATCTTTGAGACGGGTTTCAGAAAGACTCGCAGACACAGCGCACCCTGTTTTTATTTTATTTTACAAAAGCACAAAGTTTTATTGTTGTTAGTGTACACAAATAAAAGTAGACCATTTTTATTTTATAATTAGCATATCTCTTGCACTTATCTGTATGGCCAAAAATGACGAAGGGGCCTACTGTGTGAGTTGTTTCCGCTGTCATGAGGAACATATCCGCACCAGCACGTTCGCCAGCCAGAGGGTAAAAGAAAACGTAGCTTGCCCTACTGTATTTAGTTTCATATTTATGTCTGAATAGTAGCCTACAATATTATTTTTTTCATTTCAACTGTTGGATTATAAAAGTGAACAGCACAAGAACATAATATGCGCAATATGTCGAGACATGGAGTGGGTCAGACATGATTTTGACCGTTTCATTAAAACCACTTCAATAGCCTGCACTGGTGCCCGTCATTACTAAATTATGCCACTAATTATGTGGTTGAAAACACTGAATAGTTGTAATATATGAAAAGCACTGAGTGCATCCTCTGGCTTAGCGCCGTCAGTACATTTGGATATCAGTGACGCATTAAACGTTTTAATCACACTGGTGCCTTCGTATGCGTCAGTGGGTTGATATCAATCTAGTTTTGGGGCTGGAGGGGGGATGAACTGAAATTCTTGTTACTTGAAATAATATATAAATTTTAACTAATAAATTATTTCAATTTCTTATTCAAAAAAAAAAAAACACATTCATCTTCTGGAAGAAGGGGGCCCAATATTCTGTCCTGCACACCCCCTTAAAACTCTTCATGGCGCCCCTGGTGATGGCATTCCGTCAAGAAGCTATCACTGCCTTAATACCTGGTGCTCATATTTGGTTTAAGCATCTATACACTATCGCCGGACCTGTGTACACTACTGGGTGTAACACTAACTGAGAGTGTTACTGTCTACCTTAGTGCAGGTCTTAATCGTCCATCACTTTCAGTCCCTTGATAATATGAGCGTAGAATCTTTAGCACTTCTATTTCCAAGCTGTAGCATTATACTGTATATGATACCACTTCCAAGTTGCCCTTTGCAGGAACAAAGTTTTATTGACAGCCGACTAGGAGCACTCCGTCTCTCAGAACAGGAAAATACACACATATTTATTACGTAATTCATTACATAAGTTTTATCCACTGTTATTGCTTACACTAATCTAATGATTAGTTATAATGATCTAAAAAAATCATATGACTGTTTATTCTATTGTGGTAAAAAAAATTTTTTGGAGACTTTTAAAATTCTCTTTTTACCCTTTCGTGAGCATGCAGGTCATTACATAATTTCTTTATTGCAACATAAGCACATTCTTCCAAAGCAAAGGCAGGAACTATGCTAAAATGATTAAAGAATTAACAAAAGTTTCAATCTTCTTAATACACCTTTTTGCCAATAGATTTCATTTTCCTGCAAACATTTTCCACCACAGGTTCTTACTAAACTTCTAAACTTTAAATGACTCATAAAAAAAGAATATAAAAAAGTATATATATATATACCTGATTACTTTTAAGAGTTCTGTAACTATATATATACATATATCTATTTATATATATATATATATATATATATATATATATATATATATATATGTATGTATGTATGTATGTATGTGTGTGTGTGTGTGTGTGTGTATATATATAATTACAGAACTCTTAAAAGTAATCAGGTATTGATCTGCTCCTCTGTGTGTTCTGTAGGGGGAGTGATCCGTGAGGAGAGTTCATACAGCGTAGCCGCGATGCCCACCTCTCTTTCACGCTGTCCCAGATGTCGGCGATACACAGCAGATGAGCCAGACTGCCTCTGCCCACGATGCCAAACCATGCTAGAAAATGCAAAGTAATCACCTTGACTGTTGCCATGACAACTGCCCACCAACTGGCCCGCCTCCTCCACCACCTTTGGTGAAAAAGGCTGCAACGACTATCATGGACCAGTATAAAGCTGCTATTGTAACAGACAGAAAGTTGTCTGAAAGTGAAGGGGGATCATATTACTCCGGGGTCTGGCAGGAGACAAACTGAATTAAGTAAGAATTTGGAAGGAAAAACCAAACCGGAGATTCTCAACTGAGAAAACATACACAAAAAACAATTTCAGATCATGCTTACAATATGAGCACTGCCCTGGGATCTGTGTTAAGTTGACAAATTTTAACAGCGCAGTTCTCTGCTGTAGGTTTAAGCCAACTCATTGTCAGTACACTGAAAAGAGCATTTGTGTATGTATGTGTCCAGTTCTGCTTGTGTTTTGCGTTGGGTGGAAGGTTTGGTTTAACACGTCTAACTTTATTTTTCTGTATATTCAAGTCATGAAGGGGTATATTTCATTGGGACATTTTGTGTTGAAGATGTACATGACATGCATGCAGACTTATTCATGAAACCAAAGCAGAAGTAATTTGTGAAACCATTCTTTAATTGTGACATTGAATGTTGCAGGTTTTCAAAGAAGGGGTTTACAAAATTTGACACATTCATTCTGCTAATTTTTATAAATGAGGCCCAGTGAGAAGAGAGTTTGTCCATTTTAGTTTCTTGGTTTACCTGTAAATGCTTTATGATCTGAGTTTTATTGCTAATCCAATAAACAGTGCATACAGGAAAGAGAATGTCTCTTAATGTGAATCTTCATGGGTTCACTGTCATGAAAATATTAACATTTACTAAATTAACTGCTATTTTAATAAAATGTGTGAGAACTAATAATTTCCTAAAGCAAGCACCGTTGAGCTTCAGTGTTCGATGTTTATACGGGAAAAAGTGATTATGTCTTGGATTTAACCGTTTGGATCATGGTGTCTTTTTGATCCATAAAACTTTTGGTTGTGTGGACTCAAAGAACGGACACAAATATTAACAATATTAACAGTAGGTGCTCTTTGATACCAATCATTTATTTGAAAGCCATGTTTCTAGCATCTGTAAAACCACATTCTAAATGATGACATATGCTTGAATGACAAATGCAGAACAGTTCATTCATAACCTCAAGGTTAGATTGTTGTAATGCTCTACTGGGTGGTTGCCTTGCATGCTTAATAAACAAACTTCAGCTGGTCCAAAACGCAGCAGCTCAAGAACGAGGAAGTATGACCATATTAGCCCGGTTCTGTCAACACTTTGTTGGCTCACTATTAAACATTGCACAGATTTTAAAATCTTGCTAATTACCAACAATGCATTAAATGGTTTAGCTCCCTAGTTCTTGAGCGAGCTCTTAACGCATTATAGTCCTTCATGTCTATTGCAATCTCAAAATTCTGGCCGGTTGATAATACTTAGAATATCAAAATCAACTGCAGCGGTAGAACCTTTTCCTATTTAGCACCTAAACTCTGGAACAGTCTTCCTAGTGTTGTCCGTGAAGCAGACACCCTGTCAGTTTAAATCTAGACTAAAAACACATCTCTAACCTGGCATACACATGATACATTTCTATAATTCACATCATGTAAAATGACTGTCAGGCTGCATAAATTAGGTCAGCCTTAACCGGGAACACTTCCCATTACACCTTATGTATTCATAAGGTTGAGAGAAAGGTCCCCTGAGGGCACCAAGTAGAAGCAGCCACCATAAGATGAAGTGTGAGCCACTCACCCACCCCCAGAGGGGCCTGCCCTCGATGTCCTGAGCCCTGAGCTGTCCCGGTAGGTCTTCAGGGCTGCCAGTTCCGCCTAGACCCCCAGATTCTACGAGGGGGGCTAGAGTAGCAAGCTACAGCTTCTTATATAGACATCTAGACTTCTCAAAGCCACACAGCCTATTTAATTCCTCAAAATTTAATTCAGCCAAAGACAAGTAAACATGACAAGTTCATTTATGCAGAGCCTTCTCAAGAGCTGACTGTGTGAAAATAAAATAAAATGTATATGATATGCTAATATACAGTATGTTTTTATTTGTCAGTTGAGAATATTTCATATGACTGACTCAACCCGGCCAGCATCAAAATTATAATTTGAAGTTTTTTGATAAAGCAGATACATTACAACGAAGCGTTCATTTTCCCAAAATAGATTGAGAATGCAAAAGTGAGATTTTTTATTTTGTTTATTTTGAATGTAATAAAGTCTCTGGTTAAGTTACAAAGGTGCAATTGATCATACTATTAAACTACAATGTTTATAGCCAAATTGAACACAGAATTTCATAATAGATGAACACAGTTATTGAACATATTTGAATAGACACTAAAATGACTTGAGCTGAACAATGACATCATTGTCGTTTAGAGCTCAGTTGAAGTATTAAGCTACACCACTGTATCATTATTTTCATGTTTCACTGTAAAGCTGCTTTGAAATCTGTATTGTATAAAGTGCTTTATTAATTAATGTGACTTGATTTGACTTGATTGGAAACGGGCCATAAGGTACTATTTATGTGCTACTACCGATAGTGTTTTTGAAAATACAGCTAGTTTGTACTTTACAGTAGCCTAATATGTATATGTGTAGGCCTTCTTACAAAAGTGTTAGTTCACTTACGTCACACTCTTCACGAAGATGAAACATCACGTGGACCGTGTTGCATTGTGGGAAACAGTATCCTATAGTGTCCTCAGATGCATACATCAGATTTCAGCATATTTTGTAATCTGGGAATTCCATACATAGAGAAAATTCACATACAATTCAGAGTATACACATTGCATACTGCAATATAGTATGAGATTTATGGCCATTTCAAACACAGCTTCCATACTGTTGTCAGTGTTCTTGAGTTGTATAGCATGATGCTGGCAAAATTAGTACGTCACCTGGGTATTTCATGCGTACAGAAAATTTGCATACTAAGCACAGTATACATTATGGATATGGCAAAGTAGTATGAGAGTATGCCATTTCGAACACAGCCTCAAAACTGTTAAAGGGAAATGCTGAGTCATCAGCCTAATGCGTCTTAAAGTCACAAGGGGGCGCTAATGTCTCTCTCTATATATGCAAAGCCTTTTTAATTAGCTAAAGTAAATGTATTCTAAAAAATATCATCAAATTATATCAGTATATTTCATAACCTTGTCCGCATATGTGTGCAAGAATCCACCAAAGCTCCAGTGTAGGTTTTTGGCAGGACAAATACTGTAGCACTACATTTCTGTTGCTAAAGACGTTGGCATCATTTCTTGTTCATACTGTCACAATTTCAGACTGTTTAAAAGGCTGAAATCTTTTGAGCAGATTAAATTTTAATAGGAGCTGAGAGTTTTTCCCAGTCTATCAAGGCGGAAGAAAAACATGTCCTGAACTGTGTATGTAGTAGTGGAGAGAGTACCTTGTTGCAATATGCACAAGTACCGGTACAATTGATTTCTTAAACATGCTAATCCTGAGTGGCATACACAAATCACCAGACACCACAACTACTGCGTAGCTACTAGCAGTATGGCAGACAACACAAAGCAGGTATAAAGTTTTAAAGTGGTTATCTAACAGAAGTAGTGACTTTCCTTTCACACTGTGACGTGAAACTTAAAAAGAAAAAATGTAGGGCAAGAATATGGTTCTATATCAGTTGTTGATTGGATGGAGGCAGATCTGAATGCGAGCTTACAGTCAAGTCAATTGGGCTAAATGACTAGAGAAGTCCGGCACATGTCATCAGAAAGTCCATTGTTTCACCAGAAGATCAGTTATGTTATTTTGATTAAGAATTACGAGGTCAAAACAAAATTTTGGATCACTTACAATAAGACCAATAACATAAATTTCCATTTCATGTTCTCTCTCTCTCTCTCTCTCTCTCTCTCTCTCTCTCTCTGAGCGAGTTAAAGAAACGGAATTCAGTTTGGGAAACATTGCCTAGCCTACACACAGTGAAAAAAATGGTCAAATGGTACTTTTAGGGGTACAACAGCTTATCACTGGGGCAGTTCCCTTAAAATGTATAGGGTACTCTAAGGTACTACTATATGCAACTTTTAGGAGTAAAAAGGGATACAAAGATCAATATGTCCTCTTAAGAACATGCCCTTCCCCAGACCCAGTGACAAGCTGTTGTACCTCTAAAGGTACAATTTTGACACATTTTATTCCTCTGTGTGCCTCTTCATTGGACTCAGGACTCTGGAGAGAGGGGGCCCATGTTGACTCAGGCCCTATGAATTTTATCTACTACTTATCTACTATGATTTACGTTTTAGTATTAGTTTTGTGTTTATAAACTGCAGAATGTATTTAGTATTCACAAAAACGTTCCCATATCACATGTCAAAATTTGGAATATCATCCCTGAGTTCATTTTTGATAAGATGCGGGGTTTAGAATTTTTAGGTGTAATTTTGACCTTGATCAAGGTTCCTATAAAGCCTTCTTTTTTTCAGTTTTTTTATTTTTATTTTATTATTTTTATTATGGATGCTCATTTTTAAGCATAACTTTTCTCCAAACAAATCTCAGTTTTGGAACAACAAATATATTAATTTTAAAAATAGATCTTTATTTTTTAGAAACTGGTACAATAATGGAGAGTTTTGATGCAATTCCTAGTGGCTTTAATGGGCAATGTATCTTCTGAGTCTGTCCCTGTATGTACTAATCATTTAAGTATTAATGGTGTAAAACGTATAAGATAAAAAATATAATAACTTTTATATAAAAAATTATATAGAACTACATTATAATCATTGGAACTTGATGTATAATCAGATTGAATAGAAAGATGGCTGGAGAATCTCACCCATAAAGTAAAAACATTTACAAGGTTATTAATTTGATCTATCCAGTCTACATATGTCTTAACACAGAAGAAAAATCTATAAAACATTTATTCTTTGAATGTGTATTCACCTAATTGTTTTGGATTGGTATTGAATATATAATATTTAAATTCACAAAATTAAAGATTTGACTATCTGGTAAAGATATATTTTTGTTATATAAAAATAAGAGTTTTGAGCAAAATTTGGTGATTAAACTTAATAATTATATGGAAGATACCATATAGCCTAGACAAACAGAAATAATAACCCTAACATTGAAATTAAGCATTATATAGAGGCCCTAAAAGATGCAAGAATAAGTGAAAAAGGTGTATAGCATTTTTGAATCCATTTCTTTTTGGAATTTTCTGTAAGTTTTCCCCTGTATAGTTTTTAATTTTGTTTTATGTTATTCTGTTGTTTCCTTTGATGCTATTATGAATGTAACAGATAATAATTAAACACACTGTTATCCTCTGTAGCCCATCTGTATGTATGTATGTATGTAAGTATGTTATTTGTGATCGTGTTATGCAATTAAAAAAAAAACTCAATCCTCTCATATGAGAACAATGGACTGAAGGCGTATTATTGTATTATTATGGTATGATGACAATTATGCTGTTATTACTGTTCTTTCACGCATTTATTTAATAAATATAAAAAAACAAACATCGCCATTTAAAAGTCGCGCGCGCTCCCTGCCACGAGCCAGCTCGTGCACTGTGAATCACGTCCTACGTCAGAGTCACACTTGCGCCGCGCGACGCGCGTATCAGTATGGTTGCTGCTCGCGCTCGTTTGGGCTGAGAGGTTGTTTGTAGCTGAGCGCACGCTTTCCCCCCCAATACACCAGCTCAAGGCTGCGGAATACTACCACGCTTGCTTTCGCGTTATAAATAAACTGTCCTTTTATATCGTTCGGACGCGTTTAATTAAAAGCTCAAGTGAATCGCTGTGACTGAGCAAGGTGCAGATGAAGAGGATGCTAGAACGACTGACGAAACATCGCGCACAACACGATGGAGTCTCACTGTTATCACTGTTATTCCGTTATTTAGCGTTTTAAAACTCGCGAAAGACTCTTTATAACCCTGGATATCGATACTTAAATAGGAATGCGAGTATTTGTTTTCGTAATGATTGTAACGCGTTAATTTGTGTTTGTAGTAGCCTGTAAAGAATGTCGATGCTCTGGATACTGGAATGAGCGCGCTGGTTAAGAGGAAGCTTTTCTCATTTCTTTGGATTATTTTAGTAACATTATTGCTTTGTAGTTGTATAACTTTGCGGTTTCATTGTGTAATCATCTATATGTAGCTAATATATAGACTAAGTCGGCTGAGTACCCAATGCATGAGCTGTGTTAGGAGCTGTGATGATGAGAGTTTTAAGTTGACTGTTAACTCTTGAGCATTGACATCATGGATAGACGCGGATGATTTTCATCGAACAGGTGAGTCACATCTAAACTCTAATATAATATTTATGTGCGCACATACAGGGATGGGAGGCTTTAATTCTGATTCCAACTCGTGGCAATATCACACATTTTATTATAACATAATAACGCAAATTTTTAAAAAGTATTTAGTCATTCATTCTTTCTTTCAAAATGCTACTGATCAGTGGGTCAGTGACTGCTCACATTTGTGACTAAAAAGAACCTTATGAGTCATTTTTTCCCCCAGCTATCTGCTTTATCGTTTGGTTCAGAATCAGGCCGTACTTATTGTAAAAATGAAACAAACAAAACTATCAAAATAAATAATTATACTACAACAACATTAAAGAACAACAAAAAATAAGTTAATTGTGAATATTGACAAAAAAGTATCATCAATAAGATTATAGTGTTCTGTTCACACCTGTGATAGAAAGCATGTTAATGCAACATAAGTCACAAAATTCTGGTATTGTTTTAAAATTAGATCTGCTTCTTCATAAGAACCAGTTACTGGTTCCATCCCTCTCACAAATGTTTATAATTGTCCCTTAAGTTTATGTGATTGAAATGGTTTTTCGATGTTCACTCAGTTGTTCGTGCTGTTTATGTTGAACTGGGCTGCTATTTTGAGAACAGATGACCTTTGCCCCCCAGACTGCAACTGCTATTTCCACTGGAGTCCATCCAAGCAGCAGACAGAACAGAGATAACATGCTTTTCACAACAGATTTTCACATAATATTCACTGAACCATATCAAATATGTGTATTCAGAGCAACTTATGTAATTCATCAAAAATCACAAGCGCATGTTGCATTTGTCTTAAAATTGCATAATAGCACTGTCTGCATCTGGTATTTAAAGGGAAAATTCATGGTGGATTCTAGACTGTAGAGAATTTTCACTTCTTGAAAGGCAGTCATGTGTGTTTTGCTTTTGCTTTCTAGAAACGTGTCATTTAGTATTCTACACATGCTCGTTATTGATTTTGGTGAACACATGACCCTGTCACCTGCGTATATCAAGTTCCATGTGATAAAATACACAGGGCGTCATGGGAAAATGTACTGTGGTGTGGGGGAGGCCTAGAAAGACTTTGATCTGACATAATGACTTCCGCTATGGTCTTGTCTTTCAGTAACCAGACCTGGAAATAACCAGAGATTATAGTAATGCTTTCAGAAGCAACATCACCCTTCTTAATACATGCCTATTAGATGTATGCTTATCTTGAGCCTTTATTTAAAAAAAAAATACTGTACATTTCAATGCATGCTAGTATACTATACATATAAAAGATACAATGAATATGGTTTATTTTGCACTTTTAAATCAAGACTGAATCATGTTAGTTCAAAACCATTTATCTGTCATCTTGTCATTTGGCACCAGGGTGGGGACACCACACACTACTCTTGTCATTCTTTCTGTTTATAAAGATTGCATAGCTGTCAGTCTGTGCTGATGGTAATGGCCATGAACTGTCAGAGATGCAGACGAGACAGTGTTAAGCCAAAAAATCAACACACCCCCCTCCCAAAATTAAAATCCCTCACTTAGCACTTGTGTTGATAGGCTATGTGTGTGTCCTTGACAGGTGCAAGGATCTTTTGTTTATTGCTCTGGTTTGCATGTGTGTTGTTGAATGTTACAGCAGCTGACAGCCGTGTGTGTGTGTGTGTGTGTGCGTACCAGTTGAACGCCTATATCAAACTAGTACCTGATAAAATGATTCCCAAAGCTGCTTTGTCCTCTTCACTGTCCTAGTGTCAAATATCTGAGTGGTTTTTATTAACAGCAATGGCTGTTAGGTGATCATCCTGAGGCCTGTCAGGGAGCTCTGTTCCCTGTGCTAGATTCCCGTTCCCGTATTGCATTACAGTCAGTGTAATGTAGTATAATTTGAAATATCCAGGCAGCTAAATGTCTGCCCTCAGCGCCAGACAGCTGTTCTGCATATAACTTTAGTTGTGCTGAGTTCTGCTTGTATTACTGTATACTTACATTATTGATATGGGATTTTTTTAAAGCATTGAAAGTGTTTTTAAAGATTAGCACAGCCGACGGCTTCTGTAACCCGAACGAAGCTCGTTGATGGGCACTAAAGTAGTTTTTTTTACCTTGATACAATTAATACTTTTATTCAGCAAAGATGCATTAAATAGATAAAAAGACAGTAAACATTAAACAGTACACATTTCTAACGTAACAAAAGATACCTATTTCAAATAAATGTTTTTTTTTTCTTAATTTATCCAAGAACCCTAAAACGTTTTCGCAAAAATATTACATTGATAATAATAATAATAATAGTTTTTTTTGAGCAAATCAGAATGTTTAGAATGATCATGAATCACAAATTCAGCTTTGCCATCACAGGAACAAATTACATTTTAAAATATATTTATATATAAATATATATCAGAATACAGGCATGTTAAATTGTTTACATACATTACGTACATACTTTTATCCTGCTTCTGTTACACATTTGTGGGGACCAGCAATCACAAACCGCCTTATCCACCTGCTGCTCTATTGGCGGGCCAATTGCGTACGGAGTCATTTGAACTATGCCCATTGATAACGCCTATTGTGCAGTAAAAATACAGAGCAGATTCATCAGACCAATATTCAATTTTAAAAGATTGCGCTTGTTCTGGTGATAGCCATAACAATCTCAGGGCGGCTCTTGAGATGAAGTTAATATCCTTTATTGTGACATGCAGAGGCTAAAAAGACTGAATGTCGTGTGTGTGTGTGTATGGCAGATGAAACATGCAGGGTTATTATTTAAATAGTCTTTGATGTTTAATATTCACAAACAATAGTATATATATTCGGCTACAGTCGGGAGCTCTTTGCTTAGATAAACACGGAAGTGACTGAAAGCAGCTGCCTAATATGTACTGAATATACTTTGTACTACCGGTACCACAGAAATGCTGGTATCACATTTTTAAAATTTTAAGGACCGACTTGGAAGTACCGGTACTTGTGACATCCATAATATGTATTTGCCATGTAATAGCCAGTGATGCTGCTTATATGGCAATAAACTTAAATACTAACTAACTAACAGTATTTTTGAAAATTAAAAGAACCTTTCCAACCCCAAACCCTTTGAACAGTTGTGTATGTTAAGTGCATTTATTTATTGGTGTCTTTAACCAATAAATAATTGTAGATGGCAGTTTTGCCACCCATAGCCTCATTGCTCGCATTACATCGTAGACACTCCTATCGGTATCAGCTTTCGTCTGTGTAGTCTGTGTATATGTCTGGCCTTCCTGTGAAGCTCATTCTTATTTTTCACTTTTTTATTGTTTTGGGTCTCTGAGTGTGGAGTGTCAACCCATTCTGTTTATTTTGTCTTGCTGACTCCCTTACTGTACAAATTATTGCGTGTTTGCGGCTGTGTTCATCTGTGTAAATTCATATGTCTCTCTGCAGTGCATCTAGCACTCACCTCTCTGAATGAATAAGACTATATCTTTGAATAAACATCATCATTTCATGCTCCTGTGTCCTGGATCCTCTAAAGGCCGGATCCCTGATAATAATCACTCAATATAATAATCTGATAACTGAGAATGTCACTTAGTGCCTGCTGTTGACATTAACTGGCATTAGACTCACTATAGAGTTGACGTATAAAACAGACACAAGCCTGTGATGATTCGGCTTTGAATGTACTGTCAGTATTTGCTTGTGACATCATTGTTGGAGAGTCATAATGAAATTTAATTCATGATGGAGCCAAAGGTAGCATAGACAGGAAGTCACAGTAGCTCTGAACAGCTTGTCGTTTTTGTTCATTACTATCATAATTGAAGTATTAGAACTTAATGTGTGTTGATACAGAGAAAGTGTTCGAAATAGAATTTTGAGAAAGATGCTTTAAGTGTTGAAGTGAGCATTAGGAGGATAATGGCTAATCACAGCAGCTTTACATGACTCTGTATGTGTGTTTTGGATTTTTAAAATCTGTGTCTGTTTTTTTTGTTGAGTTTTATTTTTTTTAAAGCTGTGGTTATTTGCGCTCAGCATCTAATCTTCTGTTTTAGTCAAGGGTGATTTCATGACTCATGGTCACCCTGACTGAAATTCAAATGGACTGTTTGCTTTTTAGGTTTGGCCCGTCTGGTGTTTCCACACAAAACAAACAGAAAAATAATTGTTTGAAACAATATTGTTTACTCACTGAACCTAGTAGACACCATCTGACATGATTTAGTTGATCATAATCTTAAAATACTGTTAAATTCTTAGTTGAATATTGTGTTCTGTCACATTAAGTTTGATCACATAGCCATAAGTTGTCACTAAAGCTCAAGAATTTATATGGTAACATAATTTGTATGAATTAGGCCTATAGCACACAAAGAATGGTTGTTTTTGTGCAGCGCTGAGTCATTGAACATGGCTGCCGTGAATAATGCATCTCTCTCTCTGTCTTTTTAAGCAGCTTCTTGTCCTTATGGACCAGGTCATTAAGACTAAAACACAGAACATCCTGTGAATGTTGAATGGCTTGGAAAGAAAAAGAGACCTGCCGAGTCATCTGACTGAAAACTCTTTATTTTGTTGCTTGCATTAACGGAAAGGACATTTTGCATTATCGTAAGTGGATTAGTTTTGTTAGGTTGAAAGATGAGATTGAGAAACGAGAAAAGGAGGTTCAATTCAGAATAGTTTCATGACGTTTTAGATCTGTTTTCACAAAGCCTTGTATTTAGTCTCTTTTGCCTCTCTTATGCTCCTCTTAATCTTTTCCGTGTGCATTGAAGTGCACTATAAATGTTGTTGGTTCATGCTGATCAAATTACTTTACTAAGCAGGATAAGGTTTTACTGCTGAACGTTTTTCCCCACTAGCAATCACAGTTAATTACAACGTACTTCTTGTAATTGCTCACCTTACTGTGATTGCTTTCAAGGACCGGCAGTCTGATCCTCTTCTTTGTTGTATTCAATAAAAAGATTGAGACTAGAGTCTATTATAGTTTTGTCTGCTTATTTTTGATATGACGTCAGATTTAGGGGGAAATTTTGTTGGATGAAGGCTATTTGAGGAGCTGTATGACCTCAGACTTGTCCAATCTACCTTCAAAATCCATCTTAATTAAAGTAATTTCTCATGTTTGATTTACCCTGGCCAGTATATTGCTGAAAATGGGCTCTGTCTCAGTGATCAGGGTTATGGTCACTGTCAATCAATTTTCTATATGTGGCGTGTTAGTGCTGCTAACCCCAGGCTTCATGCAGCTGTAGTCTGTTGAATTACACGTTATCTGCCTGTGCAAGCAACATTGATTTTCAATGAAGAACATTGCTGAAGGCCACTGTAAATAGCATCACTAGTACGTTCTCTAATAGGAGAGTCTGGCTAAATAGTTGCTACACATTAGACTAGCAAATGCAAGTCCAAATGTTTGAACTGCTAATAAACAAATCTTTACTGTGTGGGGAGAGACCATTTTACAATCAGCAGACTTTTCAAAGATTAACCCCTTTTGCACTTATGTAAACTATCCTGGTCTTATTGTGATTTTGATTTATCAGTTCAATTTAAAATAAAAAAATTGTTTAAACAAATGTAGCTCTTCCTTAGTAACAACTTTCTTTTTCTGTTAATGTCACATTCTTGACTATTGAATAATGTTAAAGTGCCCCAATTATGCTATTTTAAAGTTTCCTAATTTAGTTTTGGAGGTCCCCTACAACAGATTTACATGCATCAAAGGTCAAAAACTTTTAAATGTTCTCATACATTGCACATCACCACAATGTCATTGATTTCTCAAATGACTCGATGGAGGAATTCCCTATTCTGCTCTGATTGGTCAGACGGCCCAGTCTGTTGTGATTGGTTTGCCGCTTACAGCGTGTATTTTGGAAACAAACGCCCATTACCATAACTGATCTTCAGCTCTGTCTGTCATAACGGCACATATGGTAGCCTAACATGAATGACTGATATAACATTAAAGTTTGCAAAAACAAATCTTGCTCAATCCTTTATCTTTATTCAGAGTAGTAAGAATGACAGACAATCTGCATTAACAGACACCGTTTTAGGTAATACTGCAGCCCACAGCTGATTTACTGTAATATTCCAGTAAGACCATAATAATGTGAGTTAGCTGGTTAGCCAGATACCTACACAATATGAAACGCAATAAACACATTGTAGAGTACAGCGTCTTCTCGACATGATGCTATCCAGTATCCACTGCAGTGTTGGAGGGGTTCAAGTTTTCAATGGTGTCTGCTCGCGCAAAACACAATAATAAAATATAATAATAAAAGTTAATAATGAAATAATAATAAAAGCCAAATGTATCTTGAGTTGCTTTAGCAAACTAATTTGGTGTGAATAAATTCTGAATCTATTGCTTACTTTTCTCAATTAATCAATTCTTGAACTACATTTTTCAAATATTCTGTTTTAAATGTAAAGCACAAAGTTTATTAAATAATGTCTGATAACATTTATTTTGGAAACTTTTAGGAGTACATTAACTTTGGCCTCAAAGCTAACACATGGACTTGACAACTCAGCAGATTTCAGCAGACACTGTTTGTTGCAGTAGAAATGTCATATTTACATTTGTTTTATGAGTGTGTGGCGGGTGGTTTCTTAATTATTTTAGTTCATTGGTGCCATAAAAATGAAAAACATGTTTCCATTTTACTAGTGCCAACTTTGAACTGAAACATTTTTTTTTTTGTGGATCACTTTGGCTTGTAGAATAAATACAGGCCTACCAAAATTTGAGACATTTCCTTTCAACATCAAAATGTAAGACATGCATGAAGGTCCTGACTGCGATTCTGTTTTCCATTTTACTTTGCTCTCATCTTCCACCTTCATTTTGCATCTATCAAATATTTACAGACTTTGAGAGCCCACCGCTCTCCTCCAGACGTATAACTCTGTGCATTTTTCTAGGTGTCTGACCTGAATACTGTATGTCAGGCCCAAAAGAAGTATTATTATTTTATCAGTGTTTTTCTTTGGAAAACTTTTACTTCACTACATTCCAAAGTGTAATGTACTTTTTACTGCAATGCATTTCATAAATAAAAGTTTGAAAAAATTGCTTAAGTAGAGTAAAAATACTTCACTACTGTCCGACTCTGGTCAGGCCTGGGTCTGGAATAAATGCTTAGTGTCACTGGCCCTCATTTATCAATCTTGCGTAGAAACGGGCATATATGTTGGCGTAAGATTATACTTACACTCCTCTCACCGCCTGATTTATGAAGCTGTGCGCACCTCTGAAATCCAGGTGTACGCAATACCTGCCCTTGATAAATGCCGCGGCTGAAAACGATCGTCATTAGAATAACAGGCCCCTATATATTCAAGTCTCTGCCTCCGCCACACCCTCATTTTATGCCATGGACACACGGAAGACTGCTAGGAAGCGTAACTTCTCCGACTTGGAGATCGAGACTACCAGGGAAGTGGAAAAAAAAACAATTGTTTTATTTGGGAGATTAAAGAGTGGGATTAAAGGCGCCAGTTTAATGGAAATCCAGTTTAAATAGCTGTTTGGATGAGATATTACCTATCAGAATGCATTATTTTACAGCACGTGTTTTGAAACAATTAGCATTAAATTTCGTATCACGTCACATGTATTGGGGTGTACAATAGTGATGTGATGTGGAGTACCATTCATTCACATTAATAATTGCATGACAGTTTGTAAGATTTTTCTTCTTCTTATTATTATTATGATTTTTATTGTTAATGAAGCTTATTGTTATTTAGAAGAAGAATGTCGTTGTTATTATTATTATTATTAATTTTATTAATATTATTGTTAATATTTTAAATAAGAAGAGTGTAATTTTTATTATTTTGTCAGACTGCATTATTTTCAGTCGGTGCGCAGCTGCCGGGCCTAACCCTGAAACGTCGGGTAGAGAGCACAGGCTCGCAACTGGAGGAATACATATGCCTACAAATCAAATGCTTTGGTAAAGTCACACAAATTAAACATTGAAGTCCATGTTGTACAAAAATAAACACTGAAGTTTATAATTACTATGTTGTTGTTGTTTTTTTACAGTGGGTCATAATATAGCATATCTTTGACAATGTGTTTTGTGGCGTTAGGAATTGTTTTTCTGGGCATTTTCGCACTAACTCAAAACGTGCGTACACCACATCCTGAGCTGGCATAGGGTTTGAGAGTGCCGTACGCCAACGTCCATATTGATAAATCTCAGTCACCGTGGTTTTGGGTGTACGCTAGAAATTTGGTGTACGCACTTTTGAAAAATGAGGGCCACTGTGTAGGAGAAAATTGGCTTTGTCTGTTTTGATGTTACAGTCACCCGTTGGAAAGAAATGCTGTTGAGAAATAATGTCAAATAGAGAAGGCACTTGGACACACCTCAAAGACTATTATCTGTGTTAAGGTGGACTGTAATGCATTAAATCTAGCCCTCAAGCAGATCTGCCTTATTTCAATAAGCTGCTCTCTGTGACAAATCCCAACCTGTGCACACCTGAGGCCAGCTCAGCTGAAGATAGAAACAAATCAATGTCAAATACCAGCTTACCTCACACAATGTGCTCTGGAGGCTTTTTGCATAACCTCACCGTCAGTAAGGGCAAGCGGATTCAGTACAGAGCAGCAGTCAGACAGAATGATGACTGTCTAGGCCTAATTGATTGTAGTGTCGGCACGTTGTGCGCATTGTTAGCTCTCTATCCGACTGGGATATCTCAGAAAAGTGGTCAGCTTGGTAAAAGGTATTATTTTGATCTTCCCTCTGCTCTTAACATTTAACTTTTGCCCAAATAAAGACCCATATTCACTGAAAATAAAGTAGGTGTAGAAACTATTTACACTCAGAAATTGCAAATAAATTTGCAATTTGCAAAAAAGTATAAAGACCGAACATCTTATTTTTTTGTAAACCATACTCACTCCAGTTATATTTATTTATATATTCAAAATATTTATTTTTAGTGTGTAAGTTTGGACTGTGAAAGACACAAACAATATCCTTTTGATTTTGCTGGCATGAGTGGTAGAAATGTGATTAATGTATATCATGTAGTATATGCAATAGTTTATTTGAAGAGACTGGTTGAGGGTTTCTGCTGAGGCCTGAGGTCCATTTTATAATCTCATCAAATTCTACTTTGTTTGATCTGAAGAGACTCGCCTTGGTCCCCTGACTAGTTACCCATAATTCTTATCTGGATGTCTTTTGGAGTCAGAAAGATGTTTACCGCTGGTGTGTGAAATATATTTGCGTGGGTGTTTGCTTGTGTCTTGAGATGCAGGTATCCTCACTGTCATTTTCAAGGACTGTTTTAGTGTCTTATTTGCTCTAGTTGAGTGAGTTTTGTGTGGGAAGGAGCCAGTAGACAGATGGTCTGAAGTGTTGCCATAGTAACCCCATCTATGACATCATCTGACCCCAGGCTTCAGTGATTACCCTCTTTTGCCCTCTAAATGTGTGTTATATGTTTATGTAGATTTATGCAGTAGTGTATTCAGTAGTAGTTGAGAGTTTTAAAAAAAAAATTCAGTAAAGATTTCAAAACCTTGAACCAAAACAACCATCTCTGAAATGATTCATAACATTGCAATATTCATTTGAAAGAAAGACAATTTTTAAAAATCAGATAAAAGAGAAAAGTACTAGACTGTACTTTAAATGAAGCATTGCAAATGCTATTGTTAAGAAACTACAACACCAACATAACACTTCACATTTAAGTCATTGAATAAGTATAAAAATTAATATTTTGACATTGTACAACATTTAGACTGTCTGCTCTTCAAAAGTCTGGGTTAAATGTTTTTGAAATGTATTGAAATTCTCTCTGTTAAATGCAGTAAAACAGTATACTGTAAATGAACACAAAATTAAACCGTTTTTTTTTTTTACTTTTTCACTTTTATTATATTTTAAAATGTAAAATATTCCTGTGATGATGACAGCGGAATTTTCATCATTATTACTCCAGTCTTCAGTGTCACATGATCCTTCAGAAATCATCCATATTCTGATTTGTTGCTCAAACTCAATTCTCAATGCTAAAAACAGTTGTGTTACATAATATTTTCATATAAACTATCATACTTTTTTTCTTGATGAAGGAGATTTCACTCATTCATCAAGAAAGATCATGTGGTAGAATCAGTCTGTTTTGACAGCTGAACACGTGAAATAACGACCTCACTAGTGGTGCTGTTGGGTAAAGAGGCTTTGGCAGGGTGTGTTGTGGCTGACCTGGTTTGGCAGAATGAAGAGGATTATAAAGCGTGGCAGTCTTTCTCTCTGTTCGTTTGTGTCGTGTGACTGCTAGTATAATCTCTCATCATAGAATGTGGGTCAGTATGTGAATAAAGGTCCGCTGTATTCACCCCCTTTTAAGCCGTTGCTTTCACGCACACTTCCTATTAAATTGTCATGAACTTGTAAACTCAAAACTTGATCCGCTGATACTCAAATCTGGACTGGTGCACTGATGGTTTAAAATATTATGCTGGGTATAGATTACTGTTTACACTTAATACCTTATATTTTATCCTTGTACTTGTGTGAAAATGAAAAATTCATTATAGACTAGGCACCATTCATCTGGCTATAGGATTTGGCTTTTACCCCAGAACACCCCCCCCACACACACACTCTTGAATTTACGTGTTGTGGTTTCCTTTGAACCTTTGACATAATTCACTGAAAAAGAAATCAATATGGAAGAGAGTGAAATTAAAGCTCTCCTCCTTTTTTCCTCTGATACTCTCTCAGCTGCCTCTCCTGGGCTTGCAACCTTGACAAGTACACTTATTTTATAGTTCCATATTTAATACATATTTCTTTACTTTTCTTTTTTTTTTTTACCAGACATTAAACTGAATTTCACTAATAAACATTTTGGTAACACTTTACAATAAGGTTGTATTAGTTAATGCATTAGTTAACATTAACTTATGCTGAACTGCAATTATAAAGCACTTATTTATCTTTGTTAATGTTAATTTCAGCATTTACTAATACATTAATAAAATCTTAGTTGACATTAGTTAATGCACTGTGAACTAACAGGAACAGCTGTATTAACTAACGTTAACAAAGATGAACTAATGCTGAACAGAGGTGTTGTTCATGGTTAGTTTATGTTTACTAATGCGTTAACTACAACCTTATTGTAAAGTGTTACCAACATTTTTAATCAAAGCATTTAGATGATTCATGAGTAGATACTTTTATGTCTTTGAACTGAACTGAATTGAAACTACATTAATGTAGCAGTTCCTAAAAACGTAAGCTGCCAACTGAGAGTAACAATATGGCGCTTATTATTAGGGGTTGATTTTATTCCCTGCTTGTCAGTCTTGAACAGATCCTATATTCTCACCCTGATTTATGTGCTGTCAAGTGTCGTGAAACTTTCCAACTACATTACTTAAATAGTTCAAACAAACTGTAGACGAGGGTTGTTCCATTCAGAAGTTAAAAACCCTGCCACCTATTTTCATTTTACAAGTGTTGTAACAGGAAGTGGGTTTGTACATTTGATGTTCAAGCTGTTTTAATGAAACCCAATGCAGGTAAGGAAGGGAATTTATTTTAACATTGTGCCCTATTTTTACAGACTTACAAATGAATGAATTACTAATGTATGAGTGAATGACTAATTTAAGATGCTGGACTAGAAAAAAAGTCATGGACAATGCTGGACTTCAAACAACAAAAAAATATTTTGATAACTTGATATATTTAATTATTTTTGTCTGTTCTGTTCTCTACAAATGAAATGTTTACAATCCAGTTCTAGGGATTGTCACATTGACTCATCATTATCATTCATGTTTGTGATTTATTTTTTTATTTTTTTGTCTCAAGCAGAACATTTTCAGAATTTGTTATAAGGGAAGTCAATGCTTAATGTTTAATTCTAATTCTTATACATTTGTTAAACACCTTTTCCCCACAGTTCATTTTAAATGATTCTGTGGTGTCACAAATGTTAAAGTAAATAAATCATGTTTAATTAATGTTAGGACGTAAATTAAATCTTGATGTGTAATAATTGTTAAAAAAAATCAAATGCTGTTTTGAAATAGTTTTGATTCAAGATTAAGTACTGTATAGCATGTCACAGCATAGGACAAAAGTATTTATTAAATTGTGTTAATGGATATTTTGAGTTGCGTAGCTGATTATTAATTAAGATTTGTTCTTCTCCCTCACTCTTCTCGTTAGGTGTCTCTTTCGTGTTCATCCATGACTCTGCTGTTTGCTGATGGAACAGAAGGTCCTCAGTAAGTCCTCCATGGTTTCCAGACTGCCAAAATTTGGTGCCCGTCCTGTCAATGGTACCTCCTCACCCCTTCCCAATGGTACGACCCAGACTGCGCTCCCCCAAGAGGGCAAAAATCCCCCTGCTAGGCCAAACGGAGTGGTCAGAGCCTCCTCCTTTTCCATGAAATGGAGGAAAGACAGTGGTGGGTCAGTGGACCCTTTAAGCCCAGTTGAGGGTGGTATACAAGAGGAGAAAAAAGAAGTTCGATCCCAACATTCTCTAGGAAGTAGGGAGTTGAAAAGCCCTTCCACTCCTGCAACCAAAGTGCGCAGGTCTGCCTCCTCACTGTCCACCGGAAGCCCCAAGCCTGTAGCCAAATCCCCTAAATTCATTCCAAGTCCTAAACCAAATCCCAAAAACTCTCAGATCACAACAACCTCCAAAAGTCAGGACGTATCCCAAAAAAGCTCAAGCTCCAAGCCAACTCAAAATGGGTCTTCATTTCTGGGGTCTTCACCAGGCCAAGCAGCCTCTTCGGGGCTCCAGCGACCAAGGGCAAACTCTAGCTCTACGCGAAGCACTTCTAGAGACAGCTTGTCCCAGTCCAATGACAGCCTCTCAAGACAGTCAGTCGTGCCAGACTACATGGTGCGTTCTCAGAGCTTCACCCACTTCAAGCAACTGCCCTCACCAACGTCCGCACCTATGACTCGATCCTTTTCTTTCAACAAGGCCGTGGAGCTAGCCAAGCCGCTAGCTAATACCCAGCTGCGTCCTCCACGAACACTTGGACTCAAATCTCCCATGAGCCTCAGCAAGGGCCGGCTAGTGCTTGGTTTGGGGGGCCTAGGGTTTGGAAAGGGGTTAATAGATAGACTACCTGCTGGTACTCCTCCTTCAGAGAGCTTAACGCCTCCTAATTCCATAAAAAGGCCACTTCTGCCTAACTCTGTGCTGACAAAGCACTCATTACAGGCCTACAGGCTAAATCGACCATTTGCTGCCAAACCGCAGTGCCCTCTAGTGTTTGGGAGGAGCCCTGTGGAGAGTGACGTTATAACCCCACCTCTCACTCCAGAGCTGGTCCACTGTGCCACAAAGAGTGTGAGTGTCCAACTATATCATTTATATTAACATGCATCATTTCTTGCATCTTGATGGGTTTTTTTTTCAAAACATGACTGAATTTTCCCATTTTGTGTCTGAAAAGGCATCAGTTCCCACAGATGCCCCAGAGGAGCCTGTGACAGAGTTGGAGTTGGATGGGAATCTCCGCTACACTGGGGATGGAATGGAGGACATGTCTCTGTCCTCTGCATCTTCTCTTGAGAGGAATGACACCAGTGAGGATTTCCTAGATGACTTTGACAACATAGGGGACCATTCGCAGAATAGGATTCTGCATAGCAAAAATTCTTTGCCCGCACCCACCCATACACGTCTGCAGAGCTTCTTGAATGAGACCATGGACTGGACTGGGATTGGGCTTGAAGGTATAGCTAAATGTTATGCCTGTAATTCATGCGTTTATGTGAAATACAGTACAGAACAGATAATATTTTCCTATTTTTGGCAGACATGCACTGTTTATGTTGTTAAATCATGTCTGCTTTTTAGGTGGCAAGGCAGATTTAAGGGGTGGTGTGCTCCGTGGTGTGCCACCGCTGCTCATGTCCCCTGATGTTGATCGTCATGGGGCCTCCTCTCTGGAGCTCTCCCCCTCTAACAGCTCTGGAGGTACATACATGTGGGATGAGGAGGGCATGGAGCCACTGGGACACAACACGCATCTACACCGTTGCAGTAGTTATGAGTCAGACCTCAACAGCATAGTGAGTACACGCATATCCTTGCAAAATTAATTTGTGGTTCCTTTAGATTGCATGTCAAAGTCTCAAATATTTATTTGTAAAATATACAACAACATGTACAGGTCCTTCTAAAAAAATTAGTATATTGTGATAAAAGTTCATTATTTTCCATAATGTAATGATAAAATTAAAATTTCATATATTTTAGATTCATTGCACACCAACTTAAATATTTCAGGTCTTTTATTGTTTTAATACTGATGATTTTGGCATACAGCTAATGAAAACCCAAAATCTCAAAAAATGAGCATATTTCATCCGACCAATAAAACCAGATTCTCTATGGGGTTCAGGTCAGGAGAGTTGGCAGGCCAATTGAGCACAGTAATACCATGGTCAGTAAACCATTTTCTAGTGGTTTTGGCACTGTGAGCAGGTGCCAGGTCGTGCTGAAAAACGAAATCGTCATCTCCATAAAGCTTTTCAGCAGATGGAAGCATGAAGTGCTCCAAAATCTCCTGATAGCTAGCTGCATTGACCCTGCCCTTGATAAAACAAGGGGACCAACACCAGCAGCTGACATGGCACCCCAGACCATCACTGACTGTGGGTACTTGATACTGGACTTCAGGCATTTTGGCATTTCCTTCTTCTGTCTTCCTCCAGACTCTGGCACCTTCATTTCCGAATGACATTCAAAATTTGAGCGACAGTCCAGTGCTGCTTCTCTGTAGCCCAGGTCAGGCGCTTCTGCCGCTGTTTCTGGTTCAAAAGTGGCTTGACCTGGGGAATGCGGCACCTGTAGCCCATTTCCTGCACACGCCTGTGCATGGTGGCTCTGGATGTTTCTACTCCAAACTCAGTTCACTGCTTCCGCAGGTCCCCCAAGGTCTGGAATCGGTCCTTCTCCACAATCTTCCTCAGGGTCCGGTCACCTCTTCTCGTTGTGCAGCGTTTTTTGCCACACTTTTTCCTTCCCACAGACTTCCCACTGAGGTGCCTTGATCAGGGATGTGATTTTTCCGGATTAATCCGGAATTCCGGATTTTCCGAGCTGAAATTGTGACCTACGTGAATCATGCTGATCTGTAAAAAAAAAAAAAAATGATGGCGCGAAGGGATTGGTGAGGGGATTGGCCGTCATCTCACAGCCGTCACCATGGTAACCCGGGACGGAACCACAATCGCGGGATGCGCAACAAGGACTGTATGTGACAAGAACATCATCAGATCGGATGATCTGGGTATGATCTGATTTTCCACTATGGCAGGATGTTTAAGTTGCATTTAACATTAACTTAGTTAGCAGCTAACGTTACTTGTATTTGCTAGCACTAGCTATAGGGATGCAAATAGCGCTTTTCGGCGCCCCCCGCTTTTTTCACGTCAGTTTGGGTGACAAAGTCATCTGAAGCCATTCCATAGCTTAACCCTTAAATGCAGGACTGTTTACAAACATTCTTACATATTGGGGTCGTTAGCGACCCAGATCTATATTTAACATGGATAGACCTCTACCTGTCGCGATAATATATAAAACTCCTGATGTTAGAGTAACAGCTACATGAGAATAAAATAAAACGTATTTCGTTACCTTTTGGAGCTTGGAAGGGTTCAGTTTGAGCAGATGTTTTATACCATTATCATATGTCCTCGTCAGAGCTCGTTTACCAGTACATTCAGCATCTGCCTCATATTCGCGATCTCAAGCATATTCTCCAACTCATTTTCAACGTCTTCAAAATCAATATTTTGCTCACTGACAGCTTCTTGACCACATCCATAATCAGAGACAGTGATACTAATATTTGGTCTCAGTATATTTTCCTGCTTTTTCGTCCTTAGCCAATCACATGCCTGCTTGATACAGCACTCTGGGAACAGCCTATTCGTTCAGAAATGTCTTTCTGTGTCTTACCCTCTCGCTTGAGGGTGTCAATGATGGCCTTCTGGACAGCAGTCAGGTCGGCAGCTGTATGCCAAAATCATCAGTATTAAAACAAAAGGCCTGAAATATTTCTGTTGGTGTGCAATGAATCTAAAATATTTGAAATTTTAATTGTATCATTACATTATGGAAAATAATGAACTTTTATCACAATATGCAATTTTTTTGAGAAGGACCTGTATATTACTGATATAAAATTAAATTATATAAATAATTATTATATTAAGAATAAATGGAGAGTAATGGGTAGGTACTAATAACAAGAAGTAAAAGTAGTTATATTTTATAATATTTTATAAAATATTATGTTATAATATTTTTGTTGTTGCTGATAACATCAATAAAATTATAAATTTAAAATAAAAAAGTATGTTTCCAATTAAACATTTTTTTGTTGTTGTTGCTTATAATAATAAAGTAATAATTTTTTAAAATCCATTTTAATTGTTGCTGATAATTTAACTGATAATTTCAATTAATATTTGTAGTACTGTTTCTTTTAGGGCCTTTTATTTGTTAAGTTTTTCTTGCATGGATTTTTTGCATTACCAGCCCAAATATTTAACCACACCCATTCTTGCAACTCGCAAAACCTTATTTTGAGGTTGTGGCTTCTGTAAGCCCCACAGAATTCTGTCCAACGCTATGTGGGTGTTCGTGTTTCGATAAACGTATCTTTCCTGTACTGCTTGTTGCTGGTTTCTATATGTGTTTGTGTGTGTGTGACAGGATCTCTCCGTCCCTAGCCTGCTAATTATCTCCTTGCTAATTAGGGATTAGCCCCTGTGGCTCTTACTCGTGACTGCAGGAGTCTGACTTCGGGTCCTGCTGTTCTTAACAGAGGTCCTGTTCTATCTAAGCTGTTTTTTAAAGCCTCTGATCGAGTGGGAATGCGGAACGGTGCCGCTTAACATTCCAGCTTTTGATCCCAGTGAAGCAGGCTCTGACATTGTTCTTAATTCGCTTATTTTTTGTGTTCTGATTCACGATGTCAGATTGGCTCTGTGGAATACAGAACCAGTTAGGATGGATTTGAAACGGTAATCCGATGTAAAATACCAGCCTTCTCCTGTAGTATATACACAAATGCACCCCCACACACAGACATGCTGACTGTGACTTCAGACATTATGTAATGTCAGCATGTATACATTTTACCACGGCTGAGTCATTGTTCATCATACTTGAGTGGGTTGTACCTCTGATGTAGTTGTATAGAGAGGAGGCGGCGTTCAATTTATGTAATTGACTGGGCTTCTGGTTGAGTTTGAGTGACATCTTGTGGTCTACTGTAGGTACTAAAAAAATTCAATATTTCGCCTGTGTTTGTGGTGCTTCCTAAAACAAGAGATCATAGTTACTTGGGGTTTTGGATTTTATCAAACCCCTTATCTGAAGTATTCAAGTTCAGTGATTTTCCTGGATCTTTATGGAATTGTCTTTGCTAAACCCAGTTTTATCTTGTTGCATGTAAATCAGCGGCGTGCCTCAAAACATGCACTGTAGTAGAATGATTAACTCTTTCTCCTGACGGCAGTGGATATCTTAGATCCCTGCGTTGTGTCTCTCTTTACTTTAAGACTCCTGTGCTCTCACGGATAATGAAATAGAGGTGGGCTTTATTTAGATATCATCTGATCTTCCCCATCAGCGAGTGACGTTACAGCCACACAGAACTGTTACAATATATAAAAATAAATTATAGAATAAGTACTATTTAAAGAATAAGTAGCGATTTGCAAAAAAAGAAGTACAAATAACAAGTAGTAACAGTTGTTAATAATATTAATAATATTTTGTTGCTGACGACAACAATGATAATTTATAATAAATATAATAATGAATTAATGTATTTATTTAGCGATTTCATAATATTTTGTTGTTGCTGATAATTTATAATAAACATTTTTGTTTATAATAATAATTATAATAATACAAAATAATACAATTGTACCAAGTGACCATGAGGAGTATTAGTGTGACCCATGTAATTGGAATACTTGAGGGTTAAACTCAAGGGTTAAACATTTTAGCCATAATGCGGTCTCTTTATTACTCCCCGGAATAAAACTGCAACATCGTAATCAATGCCCATTATGCGTTAATATTTACCATTGAAACTGCTGTCTTCATGCTGATCAAAGCATGTTGCAAGTTTTCAAATCTGTTTGAAAGTTTGAAATCTGTTCAGCATATAAAGCAATCACATTTCTTTTCAGAAAATATTGACTAAACTGCTCAATTTTCCGATCTCTTCATTAACTTTTTGAAGTTGTAGTTGCATAGATTGTAAATCTTAAAATATATTCATTTGTGTTTCGAAGACTTAACGAAAGTCTAACAGGTTTGGAATGACAAAAAGGTAATGTAAATAAAATATTTTTGGCTGAACTAACCTGTACTGTATTTAAAACCACAAGGGGGCAGTATGTATTCAAGAGACAAGAGAAATGTTTTCATTATTCTCCCCTTCTCTCTTTTCTTACATTGTATACTTGTGTGTGTTTAATCCCTCGGTTTACTTCTACAGTTCTCTGTTAGACTCATTTAAGAGTTGTTTATTTGTTCTAAATATAGTCTGTCTTGCAGGAGGCATTTGCAGGCCAATTCATTAGCTGCTAAATGATCTAGGTGCATAAGCCTTTGTTTTCAACACAGTAAGTGATTCTGAGACATGCTTTTATCTGCTGCTGTTTCAGTCTTAATTAGCTGAGAGTTATAGAGCATTGTTTACGCTTTATCATTTGCTGACATTACTTAGACAAAACAGGATTTGTATAATTTATGAATATTTAACTTCTTTAATCGGCTCGCAAATTATTAAGATAACTGGTTTATTGACTCTTTCTTATTTTGCTTAATCTCTTTGAAATCTGCAATTCCTAATGGCTCTTGAGAGTCTTTTCACACATTTGCACAACCACACAGTCTCAGAGCGTTTGGCAGAGCACACATATATGCACATTAGGGCTGCACGATTAATCGCAATTAACTTGAAATTGTACTTTGGCGATTCATTGTTTTATTTTTTATTTTTTTATGTATGTGCAGCTTGTCATTGAAGCAGGGCTTTTTGATGATTAGTAAATGCTGCTCCATCTGAAAGCACTGCGAGTTTCAGTCGCTTATAACACGCATTTGAAAAAGCAATGCGTCTAACATCTTTCCAAATCTGAGAAGCATTTATGAGCCTCTTGTCCAACAATAGACTTTTAATAAACGTGTTTGAAAACATTTTTCTGTTACAAGATGTGGCTTCTAATAAGTCACACAACATATTATTTCATAGTATTCTATACAGTGATTAAAGGCTGGGCCATAACCACCATAGAAATTTTGGGGGACACCCCAATAATTAGAAATGGCCAAATTGTCCACCTCCAATATTGCATTGCTTTGCTGCAATTCAGCAAGCGCTCGTCAATGTCAAAATGATTGAGATGGCCAATCAAATCAAAGCAGGCATGGTTTACGTTCTCTTTTGCCTCATGCAAGCTCTTCACATGGACAAGCTTGTCATTCTGTTGCTTAACGCCAGTGCGGAGACTCTTTCCAGTGAAATCACAAAACAAAATCCACACAAACATGTCCCTTCTCTTAATATACAATCATTGATGAATATCTTATACCGGAACCTTCTACGTGGTTTACAAAAATTCCACCACCAGACCACTAGGGAATCCAAATGTGAACAGCGGATCTATATATTCATTCACTAATGTGAAGAATATCGGGACTAACAATATTCTTGGTGCAAATTAATGCAAATATTATTTGCAAATATAGTCTCAAAATGATTATTTCCCAACTAGACTTAAATCTAGAATTTTGTTCACTGTTCTGTTTCTTTATGCTTTATAAAAATACTATAAAAATTGGTCCCCAATTGTTCAAGACATGGTTACGGCCTTGGATACCCAGCTACGGTGATAGTATGATGCCCGTAGGGATTTCTTGGAATTGTGCTTCTGCAGGGCATATTTGGAGTTTTTGCGTGAGAGTGCCCTCTGGCTTTCAGACGTGAGCAGCATTTACAGACTACAGAGCCATGCTTCACTGACAAGCTGCGATTGAATCCAAATCGCGTGCAGTTTCATTTCGATTAATTATGCAACCCTAATGCACATATTAAGGGTGATGGGAACACAAACTGAAAGATGAATAGCTGGTTACTGTATGATGATTGAAATTGCTAAATTGCCTTAGTTACTAAATAAAAGGCAAAATGTTAGGTTTTCTAATACATTTGTTTTATGCACAGATTACATGAGCTTGCGGCGCCATCTGTGGGACACCCTTAGCATAGCAAGACCGTTAAAGTGCCAAATGATAGTGAAAATCAGAGTTGAAACTGTTACTTACCAGTTGCCCGGTAACTTTTTATGCATTTTGACATTCTTACAACTATGCATGTGATTATGGCTTAGTGCGATCATTAAATTGTTGTTGTAATTATATAGTCTGACACACTGCATCTTTCAGGAGCATTCATTCATTGGTGCATTCATTTGTTTCAGTTTCGATTAAATGCAACTAAGTGTAAGTGCTGTGTGTTTGAGTGACAGAAATAGTTCACTAAAGCATGGCAGGTTTTCTCTATTAAAGCACGGCATGTTATCTCTATGAATGAGAAACTTTAATCTCTTTTTAAAGTGAATTTTACTCAAACTGCACAACAGTAGACATTACATGCTTAAAAGAACTCTATGCATATTGGCCTCTTTTTTTATTTGCCATTGAAAGTTTGACTCTTTCTGTAAGTGTCTGAGTAATTTTGTCCTGGATGTAATATGATTCAGGAATTCAAACACATTCCTTTTGATCCCCCAAAAATGATGTTTCACTCCTGAGCGCACCGCTCCGATTGTGTGAAATGTGATCAGGATTCTGGGCTTGTCCGATAGGACCTTTCTTAAATGTTATCTATGGTTCTGTCTGTATCGGTCTGGTTCTGAAGGGACCTTTAATCCGATCTTCCCGGCTGATTCGCGCAGGCCTATGTGAAATGGGCTGCGTTATTCCGGCTCTTTCAGCGCAGAAGGAGAGTGCTGATGGGGCTTGGGCTGCGTGTCTAAGCTGCCGCCCGGCGCAGTGAAATGTCATTTCCTCTGAAGCAACCTGCCATGACTAAGCCCCTTAATACATGGAGAGAGTCAGAGAGAGTCAGAGAGAGAGGAACCTTGAGAGACTGTGTGTGTGTAGGTGAAGTGTATAAACTCTGCTGCTTTGAATTCACTTTGTATACACTTTTAAGACTGTATGGTATGTTGTATTAATGCCCAGGAAAGGGGCCTGCATCTGTTTAAGTGTATATTTATGTGATAGATGAGACTGGAGAACATCTTGTCAACTTCAATGACTTGAAGTGACGTATTTGTTTAGTGAATGTATCACAGTTGCATGATTGATAATGTTTTCTAAAGTATGCTGAGAGCATATTTGTACTGTGGTTCTTTCCCCAGCTGCCTGCTGAATATGAAATATGGAACATTATGCAGGAATTTTCATGGTGCACTGTTATTTTTGCAAGAAAGTTCCCCATTTAGAAAAGCCAATGTATTTAACATAGCTTGAAGGGAGAGTTCAGCCAAAATGAAAATTGTCATCATTTACTCAAAACCTCATTTCTTTCTTCCATGGAACACAAAATAATACTTTTTGAAGAATATCCTGGCTACTATTTTCAAAATAAGGAAAATTAATGATGACTATAGGACTCAACGTTCAAGGTCTTCCAGCCATATGACAACTTTGTGTAATAAAAAGGCAGTTAAATACTACACACTTAAAGGACAACTCAGGTGAAAAATTAACCTAGGGGTAATTAACACATGCTGACCGAGCAGATCATCCTCTGGGATGTGTTTTCATGAAAATCGAATGTAAAGTGTTTTATCTCTAAAAACAGATTAGCTTATATGGGGCACAGAATATGTACAATTAAATCGCTAGTTAATACCACTAACAAGGCTTGCTTAAATAGCCTCACACTAACACTTTGTAAGTGTACAAACAGTTTAATAAGAAGATACTTTATAAAGACAGTACATTACGCTTATTCAGACAGGAGCCATCTTGGAAAACAGTCATGACAAGTCGAGCCACAAACGCATTCGATTTTCATGAAAACGCATCCCAGAGGACGACATGCTCGGTAACCATGTGTTAATTACCCCTAGGTTCATTTTTCATCGGAGTTGTCCTTTAAAATGATTTTTCGAAAATGTTCGATAAAGGATATCGCAGTATATTTTGCAAGAAAATATTTCAGTTTTTCTGCTTCAGAATTTCATGAATTTAATGTGTTGCATGATCGTTGTTTGGAATTGTTTGAAAAGTGAAAATTGTTTCTATTCCCAGTCTATTCAAATCTTGCATGTGCTCTAGCCCTCTTTAGACAGTTAATGACTTAAAGGTAGGGATTGATCGACAACACTGGTTAAAAGCTGTGTTCTAAAAAAGTTATTAATGACTAGCTACTAATTACATCTTCAACAGTATAATTAGATTACTCTACTAATGACTCTCTCTAAAAAGTATTGGATTACTTATTACTAATTACTTCTTAAATCCCATATCAACCTTCGTCCAGCTGAACAAGGATAGACTCAAACTGCCATTTTGATTCTTTAAAATAAACCATGTACAATTGCATAACTTATTCTTGAACTTAACTTGAAGTGTGTAAAGGAAGAGGGTTACATTAAAAACATACATTATAACATTGATGTTAAATCCACTATTGTTTTATATAGAATGTTGTATAGTCTGTACAGTATCTAATGTTGTATAAATATATCAGAAATAACTGTAATTAAATTACAGAAAAAGAGAAATCCCATACTTTACTTTTTCAAGGGAAACATTATTAAATTACAGTAATTTGATTACTTGGTAATTAATTACACCCAACACTGGTTGAAATTCTCTTCACTTCAATTTCAATCTATGTAAATGTATCACCAAGAAGCAATTTTGCTCTCCACGTACACAAGTGATTAAATGACCATAGACAAATGACAGTAATATCCAGTATTTCAACTCGTATGTTTTGGAAATCATGGATGATGCATGATGAATTAAATGAGCGAAAATATCCCTTCAATTGGTTCCACCTACAAATCAAGGCTAAGCCATGAGGCCTTGTTTTATGGTATTTCTTACCAGTATTTTTAACACATGATGATGTGGAGAACATATTTCTTCAAAGACCTTATTTTCTTTTGAACTCTCCGCGCCAGACTCAATGTTCAGAATCGCTTTAAAATGCATTGAAAAGTGCCCCAATAGCTGATAACTGCCCCTTGCAGTGTGCGTCTGCGTCTGCCACACAGCTTGAAACGTCCTCTTTCATTTTCTGTCTGAGGACAAATTGAGGTTTTGTTGCGGCGTATTGATTTTCACCTTGGCATGCTTTTGCATTTTCAAATAATCAGGTGGCCTGAAACGTTTTTATATACACACTTCATGTTAAGTGAAAAACATTTTGTTTTCTATTCATGTTGCTTCCAGTGACTGTGTATCCCCTTTCCTTTATGTGATCGTCCTTACATAAACTGTATGAATGAATTACCACAAATGTATTTTTTGGAAAATGTAATGCAGTTTTCCATCTCTGTTTCTCTCTATCTTTTTTTTTCATGCACAGGATATTCTGAACAACTTGGATAACACAGGCTCATGTGACCTGGAAGATGATGACCTCATGCTTGATGTTGATCTGCCAGAGGATGGGGCCTTACACAATGGTTAGAACACACAGACACACAGACAGTAATTAAGCATTGTAGCTTAACCAGCTACCAAAATTGCCTTCTATTTGATGTCTAAAGTGATTAGAGAATCACTTAATAGAAATGAATAGAATCAGATCTGCATAATCTGGCTAATAAATTACTAAATAAATGAAAGTTTCTCTCATTCTTTTCAGCCCCAGCGCAAGAAATGACACACATCTGTTTACCTTTATAGCCACAATATTTGTTTTGAATTGAATTTGTAAAACGTGCCTTGGATTTATCTTGAATCTATTAAATCATTTTCTATTTGCATAGATAATGATAGCTGATCAGGTTTAATCATTGATTATTGATCACAGCCAAGTCCAAGTGATAGTTACTGCTTTGAATGTGAATGACTTTGTAAGGACGATTTTCCTTACAATTCATTTAAGGGTATTCTTAAGGGTTAAATATAATTTTGTTCATTTTAATTGTTTTGATCTGGCAACAGGATTTATTTTTCTTTAGCTTGTATGTCTTTAAAACAGTGTGTGTTTAAAACAGCAATGTTTTTTTTTTTTAATGTTTTGATGACCGATAGATGAATGGAGGAGTTAAAGCTTTAGTAAATATGGTTACTTTGCTCAACAATTCTTTAGGTTAAAATAACGATTTCATATGTGCAAGGTTTGTTTTTCACCTTTGTGCAGTCCCTTTAATGGTGCTGTGATGTGACATGAATTTTGTATAAATGTATAAATATTGAATGTAGTCTCAATTAATTTGAGGTTATAAAATGCATAATTGTACGGAAGCCCTGAACCGCAAAGTAAAAAAAAAAAAATCTGTAAAAAAATATTTCGAGATTAAAGTCGTTATACAGGGAGTGCAGAATTATTAGGCAAATGAGTATTTTGACCACATCATCCTCGTTATGCATGTTGTCTTACTCCAAGCTGTATAGGCTGGAAAGCCTACTACCAATTAAGCATATTAGGTGATGTGCATCTCTGTAATGAGAAGGGGTGTGGTCTAATGACATCAACACCCTATATCAAGTGTGCATAATTATTAGGCAACTTCCTTTCCTTTGGCAAAATGGGTCAAAAGAAGGACTTGACAGGCTCAGAAAAGTCAAAAATAGTGAGATATATTGCAGAGGGATGCAGCAGTCTTAAAATAGCCAAGCTTCTGAAGCGTGATCATCGAACAATCGCGTTTCATTCAAAATAGTCAACAGGGTCGCAAGAAGCGTGTGGAAAAACCAAGGCGCAAAATAACTGCCCGTGAACTGAGAAAAGCGTGCAGCTGCCAAGATGCCACTTGCCACCAGTTTGGCCATATTTCAGAGCTGCAACATCACTGGAGTGCCCAAAAGCACAAGGTGTGCAATACTCGGAGACATGGCCAAGGTAAGAAAGGCAGAAAGTCGACCACCACTGAACAAGACACACAAGCTGAAACGTCAAGACTGGGCCAAGAAATATCTGAAAACTGATTTTTCAAAGGTTTTATGGACTGATGAAATGAGTGAGTCTTGATGGGCCAGATGGATGGGCCCGTGGCTGGATTGGTAAAGGGCAGAGAGCTCCAGTCCGACTCAGACGCCAGCAAGGTGGAGGTGGAGTACTGGTTTGGGCTGGTATCATCAAAGATGAGCTTGTGGGGCCTTTTCGGGTTGAGGATGGAGTCAAGCTCAACTCCCAGTCCTACTGCCAGTTTCTGGAAGACACCTTCTTCAAGCAGTGGTACAGGAAGAAGTCTGCATCCTTCAAGAAAAACATGATTTTCATGCAGGACAATGCTCCATCACACGCGTCCAAGTACTCCACAGCGTGGCTGGCAAGAAAGGGTATAAAAGAAGAAAATCTAATGATATGGCCTCCTTGTTCACCTGATCTGAACCCCATTGAGAACCTGTGGTCCATCATCAAATGTGCGATTTACAAGGAGGGAAAACAGTACACCTCTCTGAACAGTGTCTGGGAGGCTGTGGTTGCTGCTGCACGCAATGTTGATGGTGAACAGATCAAAACACTGACAGAATCCATGGATGGCAGGCTTTTGAGTGTCCTTGCAAAGAAAGGTGGCTATATGACTCGTATGACTCGACGATAAGAATAAACGTACGGCCTCTGCTCGGATTCTCACGAAATGTGATGTGGTTGAAAGTGTATTTCACCAATAATGACCCGAAAGTCATGCAACATATTTTATTGAGACAGTAAAGAAAAGAGATGGTTGTCCTAGAAGCATCCGTTCCGATAGTGGGACTGAAAACGAATTGCTATGGAGCAGATGCAGATCTTTCTTCGACGAAATGCTATGGCAATAACTGCATTATTCATATAAATATTGAAATACCCCAAGATAGCTTGAAAAATACACATAAACCATATATGATCACATCGTGTGTTAACTGTCCTCATGTTTCAGTCAAAATGTTCTGCTTTTTATTCAATTTAGCTGGATGACCCCCTGCTCTCAGGACAGATAGCCTATTAATGTAGGCTATAAAATAATATTGATAAAAGGGTTTATTTATTCATATTCACAATCACAGCAGTTTAGGCCTATAATCATTCTTTTTGAGCCTCGCTAGGCTATTTTATTCTCGAAACATTTCATCTTTAATCTCGAAATATTTCTACTTTAATCTCGAAATTCTAGATTTTTTTTTTTTACTTATATATTTTTTTACTTTGTGGTTCAGGGCTTCTGTATAATTATGATCAAAATTAGAAAAATGTTAAATGTCTAAAATGGTTTTAGATTAAGTAGAGCATGTCGCACTGAGGGACTTTGCGGCCACTGCTTGACTAGTCATTTCATCTGCCAAATACAGTAAAAATAAAGAATTTATAATATAAATGGATATTGATAGTTACAAAAGATTAAGAATTAATTTAATATTAAGAAATATTAAGTAGCACTGTTTTCAACATTATTATCAGCATATTAGAATGATTTCTGAAGGATCATGTGACACTGAAGATTGGAGTAATAGCTGTAAATATTTAGGTTTGACCATCAGAGGAATACATTACATTTTCTAATATTTTCTAATTGAAAACTGTTATTTTAGTTTAATTGTAATAATGTACAACAATATTACTGTTTTACTGCAGTTGTTGTTTTTTAATCAAATAAATGCAGCCATAGGTCAGCATAATAGACTTACCAAAAACATTTAAAAAATCTTACCAACCTCAAATGTTTGAACTGCAGTTTAAATACTTATCTATTACACACAGTAGTGCTTGCATTACTAGCCTATCATGAATTAGTTGCTATTGAAGACAACCCCTGCAAACTAGTGAATAAATGTAATCTCCATATTCCAAGTAACTCTGATACACTCTCAGTTTTGGAAGAGAATGTCCTTTTGTTGAGCTCACTTCCTGTTTCCTGCAGTCTCTGAGTGTGATTTTAGAGTGCGTTCGTGAAGTTGCAGGGTGGTTACGGTTTCTGCAGATTCCAAAGTTTTGTATACGTAGACAAATTCCACACTAGAGATGGCAAACAAAAGGCTTCATATACACATTACAGATGACATTCAAGTATAGGAATGACACGCACAAGCCCTTCCTGTAACCGCACCATTTTGTCAGCTGTTTGTCTGATGTTAATATATATATTTTTTGAGCATCTTTGTTTTACTTGTTTTTTGTTTCATGTTTAGATTCAGTGTTTTGACCTGCCATCAGCAGGAATCAGTCAGTTTTACAGTGTTGTGTATGTGTGTGGTATGCGTGTTGTATTTATAGCCTCGGGCATCATGCCCTGCAGTCATGTGAGGGGGGTTACAGAGCCAGAGGAGGGAATAGATGACTTCAGGCCCCCTCCCCCTTTCTCTCCCCTCCCTGTCTGTCTGTCTCCTTCCCTTCTTCATTCCTTCCATGGTTGATCTGTCTGCTTGGCAGGCAGGAAGGCCTGCTGCTTTGACGCTGGTTCCCGTGAGCAGATCCCTCTGGCCGAGGGCTGTGTCGACCTGGCTGAAAGAACACCACCGCCAGTTCCCCTTCTCATCAGAAGGCCCCGCTGCTTAGGGAATTACAGCTGTGTCTCTGTGTGCGTCTGGTTCTGGTCAAAGCTCCCAGGGAGTTCCCAGAACTCACAAACTCATACACACAACCTTGTTCCAACAGGGTGGAAAGTTTTTGGATTTGCAAATGCTTGTGTGGCCAGTGAGAATGTCGTAGGGAGTTTGACAACTTTTGTTTTCTTCACCAACAGCTTTGGAATTTTTAACCTTGGGGATTTTTGTCCAACTATACTTCAGCCTTTTTCTTTCGGATGTGTCAGTCAAAACAGACCTCTCTCTTCTCTTAGTTCTAAGGTTGTTTGTATTTGTGTTGGCTGTTTTTTGAGGCTGTTTTTAAGGCTCTGGCACTGAACCGGACAGCAAGGACAAGAGGAATGTAGCAGGTCTGTTTTGGAGCTTAGTTTTCTGTGTGTTCTGCCTGCTGTCTTACTCTGTGCTGTGTGAGAAGAGTATAGAAAGATTGAGGGAGTGCTTGTGTGTGAGACAGAGAGATTTCATATACCTCAGAATGTTTTAGTGTGAGTTTGCCCTGATATCTCGCCTCAGGCGGTGTGAGTGCTGTGTATCGAAACTCTTAAGAGCTCTGCATTTGGAAGGACCCTGCTCAACCTCCTAAAGAAATACAATACCTTTTTCCAAGAAGTGTGTGTGTTTGTTTCTGAGTGTGTCTAGGAGACTAACTGAATTTGTAATAGTGCTTAAAATTAAGTTGGGTTTGTTTATTTGTCATTGACCGCTATTGACCCTCTGTGCATGCAGATGGGATGGCCCACTTTGAGCGCTCTGAGAGGGGGGGCCGGCCGGCTCAGTGGAGGAGGAGACAGCAGAGATGGGGTGGAATGGATCATGCTCATAATGACAACAGGTAAATTGCTCAGAACACACATTTCCTAATTAAACATGATATTCAACAACAACAACAACAAAAGTAGGGCATGAGTTGATTGGATTATGAATAGTGGGTGTTACATAATAGAATTTGTATATTATAAAAAGTTTATTATTAATTAATATACACTCAGGGTTCCTACAGGGTTTGAAAAAGTATGGAATTTGATTTGAGTAATTTCCAGGTCTGGAAAAGTATGGAAAAATAAATCAGAGTATGGAAAAATATTTATGTTTCCAGACTATTGTCCCTATTTCGTTTTCTACATATAAAATTAAGAATTTCTAAATTCTTTTACAAATTAATGTAAATTATGTATAAATTATGTATAATTATATATATATATATATATATATATATATATATATATATATATATATATATATATATATATATATATATATATATATATATTATATATATATATATATTCAGTCCCTTTATTAAAGGACTAGTTCACCCCAAAATGAAAAAGTTCTAATCATTTACTCACCTCAGTGCCATCCAAGATATCCATGCCTTACTTCTTCAGTGAAAAATTAATTACGTTTTTGAGCAACCAACTGAGTTGGTTGCCATTCTGGATGGCATTGGGGTGAGTAAATGATTAGGACATTTTCATTTTTGGGTGAACTAATCCTTTAAATATCTTCATGTGTCCAAGATTTCCAAGATTAACAAAAGTTTTATTAGTTTAGAATGACATGAGGGTAAGTAAATGATGATAGAAATTTCATTTTTGGGCAAACCCTTTAAAAAAAAATTGTGACTGATTTAGCATTTTGATCATTAAGGTCACAAAAGGCAATATTTTAATATATGATTTCTAAATGTTTTATTTATAATTAGCCTATTGGTTAAACAGTCTTTACAAGTTTGCTGTACCTAACAGCCAATTGAGCATTGTCAATTGACTTTCAAATGTTCTGGTTAATTGGACATGAACGTCCCTTCTGTTTCTGTAGGCCGGGGTCTACAGTTTTTTAAATGTACAAAATTACAAATATGAATAACATTGCACTGATTTAGCATTGCAGTTTTAATGATGTGCTTTGAAACTTGTACAAGCAACAGTAGCTACAATTTTCAAATTTACAAATTTAACATGATAGCCTACATAGAGGTTTTGACTCAGTGTCACATACTTGTCGGCGCCGATAGCATTGTGGATAAGTGCATCGCCATGTTGTGCTTCGGGAGACCCGAGTTCGAGTCCTGCCTCATGGACTTTTCCCAATCCCGCCCCCCTCTCTCTCCCACCTTACTTCCTGTCTAGCTACTTTCCTATCCTAATAATAGACAAAAATGCCAATACTAAATCTTTAGAATGTAACATACTTGGGACCCACTTTATATTAGGTGTCCTTAACTACTATGTACTAACATTTTAATTAATAATTTGATACATTGCACTTATTGTGTACTTACATGTTTTTACATTGTACTTACATTTTAAAAAATACCTGCATGTAATTACATCTGTAATTAATTTCTGTAGTTACATTTGTAATTACACAGTTGACACTTCCCTTACACCTAACCCTACCCTTAAACTTACCCATCCCACCACACCTGTCCCTAACCCTACCCGTATCCCACCTCAATATCAGCAAAGGTGTTTTGCAACACAATATGAACACAGTAAGTACATTGTACTTATGTTTTTATGTAAGTACATAGTAGTTAAGGCCACCTAATATAAAGTGGGGCCCATACTTGTTAGCAGTTGAATTTTTAAATAATTTATCAGAATAAGTTAAATATGGTCGGAAAAATCTGTAGGGAAGTCTGGAAATTTGAGTATGGAAAAGTATGGAATTTTGAAATGAAAATTGTGTAGGAACTCTGTACACTGCAAATCGGTTTCATTAGTTAACTATGGAATGTCAAAGCTGCCAATATAAAAAATACATACATAAATAAATATACAAAGAAATGTAAAAAAGCTATATATATATATATATATATATATATATATATATATATATATATATATTATATAAATACGAAATAAATGCTTTTATCCAAATGTTTGCTTTTTAAATATAAATAAAAAAATTATATATATATATATATAATTTTTAAATTTTATTTTACAGTTATATTAATAAATAAATGTGGAAATAAAAGTAGAAATGAATAAATGTATAAATAAATAAATACGGAAATAAATGCTTTTATCCAAATGTTTGCTTTTTAAATATAAATAAAAAAATAAAAATAAAAAAATATATATATATATAATATTATACATATACGTACGTATTTATTTATTTATACATTTATTCATTTCTACTTTTATTTCCACATTTATTCCTTTCTATATTTAATTTATCTCTACATTTCTTTGAGTGTAGGGTAATGAGGAGGGTGTGGTTTACCTCAGACATAGCAATCGAGCTCAGAGTAGGCGAGGGCAAAGGTGGCCACAGTGACACCTTGTGGTGTGGCCGAAATACAATAAGTATAGCCTACGGATGTTGATACTGTCTGTGTTGAAGGACCTGGATAGGTATGTGGCCAAAATCTTATATCACGAGTTAAGTCATATAACTGTAGCCTACTGTGTTGTAAAATGTCCTGGGCTAACAAACATCATCATCAACATCTTTTACATTTTTTTAAATTATTTTAAATTTTGTTTTGCTTTTTTACATTTCTTTTTATATTTGTAATTTTTTTTTTCAGTTGAATACTTACAATATCCCAAATGTTTCCAACTATTTGTAAATCGTGAGAAAATTGCTATTTTAACCAAGGAACCGGGACGTGTGAGGGAGTCTGTTGTCAATGGTACAATGGCTCGGTTTCTGGTTGTATTTATTTATTACTGCAGTGTGACAAGTGTCATAGCAGCTGCTGAGCGAACACACGTAGTAACGTCATAACAACATTTTGAACACACCTGATGCATCTAATATAATAAACAGAGCTGCATTACCTTATACTCATGACCTGAGAAGCAGTGCTCAAACATGGCATCATCAAACTGTGCCTTTGTTTTGAATAGGCGCCCTCTAGTGGACGTAAGTTACATAGTGCACCTTTAATACATTAAAGTTAACTAATTAAACTTTATCTATTATTGTATAATTTATTATGAATAATATATTCACTGTCCAGGAATATAACTGTAAATTTTAATATACAGGGGTTATATTAAATATTAAAAAAAAAATCTGACTGAAGGTCCAGCAAAAACATTACTCAGTTAATGTTATTCATCATTATCATTTTTCAACATTATCATTTTTCTCCTTCTCTCTGAGCCTCAGAATAAAATTATATTTATGTATTTTCTAGCATGCTCTGCTGCTTATTTTCTGTCAGGTCCATTGTAGTTTGTGATGCACCATTTTTAATAAGCAGGCACTGAATTACACTTTTTTTAATTAATATATTTAGAAATGTTATTTATTACTGTGATAGCAAAGCTGAATTTTCACATGGTCCCATGTCACATGATCCTTCAGCAAAACTTTTGTAACATTATAAATGTTTAAATGTCTCTTTTGGTCAATTGAATGCATTCTTGCTGAATAAAATTAATAATAAAAAAATAATTTAAAAAAAAACCTAAAATGTTTGCACAGTAGTTTAGATTGTGGCAAGCTAACAGATAACCACAGTGAAATGTGCCACATAATCTGTTAAGGTCAGACTGATCGCAAGAGTATTTGTCAAAAAAAAAAACTTTAGCCACTCATTCTTGACGCTTTAATTATTGAAAAGTCCAGCATAACGTGCCTGCGTATTTGATATACATATACATATACATATATATATACAGTATTCAAGATGCTACTGGTGAGGATATCTCGACATCCAAATTCTCTAATCATTGTCAAATTGGATTTTAATGATGTTAAGCACTTTTCAGCTAGAAAAACAAGAAAGAAAAGTTTCTTTATGAATGTATTCATATATGAGCACAAAATGAAATGTCTACGCATTGAATAATGGCCTAGTAACATTTTTGTTCAGAATAGGGGGCCTACTGAATCTCTGTAGCCTAGGGTCTGGTTATTTAAAGGAGCCCCTCAATATGGGTGGTCATGTAAACAGTATATATTAGTTAATGTCAAAGTTTGGAACAAGCTGTTTCGTTTTTTTTTTTTTTGCGGTCTTTTTGGACTGGGGGAAAGATATAACTAATTGAAAAAAGCTGAAAATAGCGATTTGAAAAAAACCTTCCAAACTTTCTTACTCTTTCCTTTAGACTGTCTGGGTTTCATTACGATCCCTGTCGTACAGGCCATCGGCCCCTCCATCCCACAGTTCAGGATGACAGTCACACAGTGGTGCTAGATGAGCTCACTCTCAAACACGTGGCGGAAGACTGTTCGTCTGTCAAATCACAGCTGCTTAAACTCAAGAGTCTGCTGCAGGTACCACACACATACACAGCTGGATGAGTCAATTTTGCATTTACATATGCAAACACATCTGTTAGCCTCTGAGTAGATTTTAGTATGTGTGTAGTTGTTAAAGAAAAAGAGAGTAAAAGAAAAAGTAAGTTATAAACACGAGAGATGCGTCTTCTGATTAAGTTGTCATTTTATGGAGATGGAGGATGGTGAGATTACTCCAGAGAGTTTGGATTCCAGCGAAGATGACAGCAGAGCCAAACAGGTCTGTAACATCCCATAAACACCCACCTGAATAGAGCTGTTCAACTTGCAGGCCTAAAATCTGAAAAAGAAAATTTGCATTTTCAAGCCATGGGTTCCCTCAGGAATTTCTAATGTGTTTTTAGAAAAGTGCTTTTCTAACGCTAAATGCTTATTGTGAAAGAGACTCTTGCAGTTTGTTCTACTGCATAAATAATAGTCATATCTTAAAATATGAACTTTGAAGCTGTTGTTAAGCAAGTTGCTACATAAAGACTAAAGAATATAGCAGCATGTACAGGTCCTTCTAAAAAAAATTAGCATATTGTGATAAAAGTTCATTATTTTCCATAATGTAATGATAAAAATTAAACTTTCATATATTTTAGATTCATTGCACACCAACTGAAATATTTCAGGTCTTTTATTGTTTTAATACTGATGATTTTGGCATACAGCTCATGAAAACCCCAAATTCCTATCTCAAAAAATTTGCATATTTCATCAGACCAATAAAAGAAAAGTGTTTTTAATACAAAAAAAGTCAACCTTCAAATAATTATGTTAAGTTATTTTACTCTCTGGAGTAAAATATATGAATGTTTAATTTTTATCATTACATTATGGAAAATAATGAACTTTTATCACAATATGCACATTTTTTGAGAAGGACCTGTACATGCTGCTATATTCTTTAGTCTTTATGTAGCAACTTGCTTAACAACAGCTTCAGTTTCAGAATTCATATTTGAGCTGTAATTTATGTACTTGAACGAAACATTAATATATCTCAAGTAATGTTTACCACAGAACTTCTTATACTCGTAAATTGCAAAAAGCCATTAGTAATTCCTGAGGGAACATATGGTGTATTAGTCTTCTATTTAGGCCTACAAATTGACATCAACATCTCTATGCCCCCTTTTTCTATTCCATACACATGTATTATTTATGTATAGACAATATAGTTTCATATTATGTCTGTATGCATTTAATGTTTGTTTTGTATTTGTGTGCGTCAGATGGAGGAACTGATGAAGGAGGTGGCGCATCTCAGGGAAGAGATGAAAAATAAAGATAAAATCATCACACGGCTCACTCATCAACAGCATCAAGAATCTGTGAGCCATCATCATTCCTGACACATTCACACTTGTGCTCATTTTGACCATTTTCTATTGATTGAATATACATAATACATGAGTGGCTAATCAGAGCCTGCAGTGTTTGCTGGAAGATACTAAAGCCATGATAACTCCATGTCTGCATGAATGAGATGAAATCAGTACGGGATGTTCTCAGATCAAACCCACATCTCATACTGTTCATTACCTTCACCGCTCCAAGCCCAAAAAAACAAAAAAAACCCTCAGCAAATGGCACATCAACAAGTGCACTTTAACCTTTAATCCCAATTACTGTCGCCTTCGGTGAGCAATTACATCATTAGCGCTAATAAACTCACTCGCCTCTTTTGCATTATGCTGCTTGCAAAGCAAAGATGAAAGCAAATGAGATTTCTTTACATTAGAACAAGAGTATGTGCTTAAGGCTAGCTTAAATAGTACTTACACATTGGTTAGTGGATTTAACAAACTCTTCACTTCTTGTGATATTGGCATGAATGATCCCTCAAATTGTGCAGCTTGTTAAGGAGAGGTGCTGTTACTAGAAACCTGTTTTTCATCTAGCGAACAAAAAAAGTTTTACTAATAAACAAAATATCATAGAGCCTTGAGGGTGCTTTTTCCAGAGTTTTCAGTTGAATTGTTTTTAAAATGGTTATAGAAAATCAGTTATAAAAAAATAGATTACAAAACTACTTTGCATAATTATAACACTATATTTTAGTATAATTAATTTTGTTATTATTAATATTATTTTGGTTAAATAATTTTTTTGTTGTGTGTCAAAAATCAGCAATAATTAGTAATCCGTTCTGGATATTGGTTATAAAACACTTAAATGTAGCAATTTGGTATAGTTATTGGTCATAAAAAATATTGATCAATGTCTCTCTACCAGCAATGCTGGTAGTTATTAATGTGTTATTATTAGGTTCTGTGTGTTTTTGTTTTAGTTGTTGTCTGTTTGTTTTTTAAATTCACTTTGCAATAAAGATATAATGATGATTATGATGGTAATTATTTAATTCTCTCTCTCTCTTTCAGCCGGTGAGATGTCAGTGTCATCAGCTGAAGTCCGGGGCCAAAGGTGAGAGAAGAACACATCATGATAAATCCACTCAGACGGTGTGGCGACCGCCCCATCATCACCCTGCTGTAAGTCATTTCTGCAACATGCATGTCAACATGATTGCATCATGGAGGCACCCCAAACTCTCCCAAAATGTCAGTGTAGTGTGACTGGTGTATCTGTGTGTGTCCTTCTGAGCCGTCTGCCTTGTTTTTATTTCCTGTTCCCCCCTAAAGCTCTCTGGGCTTTATAGTTGGCTAGTTGTTTACAAAAGGGGAAGCAAATGTGTTGTCAGGGCAACAAATCAGACGACACATTCCTCCTGTTCTTTTCCTCTCCTCGTCCCTTTCCTCCCTCGCATTCGTTTTTCATGGTGAAATAGCCCGACAGTCTCACGAGACACCCTGAGCTGAGGCTCGTTTGCCGAGGTGGCGATTTGGCCAATTTGCAGCTGCTAGGGGAAAACGGGCATCTACTACAGAGTGCAGAATGATTGTCATCTCCTATTTAAGTGAAGCCGGACAGCACCCACTCCAGTGGTTTAGCTTTCAGAGCCCCAGCCTGGGGTGTTCACCAGGGGACGTGTTCTTATTGAAGACCGGCACACAATCAGTAAAGCTAACGGCACACAGCAAAAGACTGGAGTCAGGAGAGATTAAAGGGAGGAGAGAGAGATGAAGGGAGGTAACAAGAGATGGAAAAGAATTGGAAAGTGGAAATGAGGAAGAGAGAGAAACAGAGTTACTGGGGATCAGGAACAATTGGACTGGTGTTCAGTTGGCATGTTATTGTTTGAAAAATTAAGGGATACTTCACAGTTTAATTTTTCTTCTCTGGAAAATAAAAGATATTTAGCAGAATGTCCTGATGCTCTTTTCCATATAATGAAAGTGAATAGTGATCACGGCTGTAGCAATTCAAATAAAGTTGTCATATGGCTTTAGAAGACTTGGTATGTTGTGTGTGTGTGAATCCCCATTTATTTATTTTAATTGAAAGAAAGTTATACAGTTTTGGAACTAAATTAGCAGGAATAAATGATTTACTTGAACCATCCCTGTAAGCTTTATAACAGGATGTTAAAAGTTTAACTTTGCATGACTTATCATAAAATAAGTTATCAGTGATCAGTTATTAACTAACTGTTATTACTCATAACTCTCACACTTAAATATTTGTTCTCCTTAACATGGTTGTGACATGTTCCTGTATGGACTTCATTTGTTTTTCTTGGAACAACATTCCTTTTTTCCAATCATAGACTTTACCCTAATGCTAAATGGATACCTAAAATTAGCAGGCAGTGGCTGGTTGATGGGACTGGTTCCTGTACCAGGAACAGCAAAGCAGAGTGATTCTGAAATCAGTTATAGGCTACTGGAATAAATTGTAAATTCAAATAATACCACAGCATTTTCTACAACTGGTTCTGTCAGTCCAAAAGTCCCAATAGTTTCAAAGACATTTTCAAGTTCCTATTTACTTTCTGCTAAACTCCTCAAACCCTTGTTGTTTAATTTCAGTCAAACTAGAACTTAAACAAAGTGGGTTTAACAGAAATAGACATCATGCAAATGTAGCTTGATTTTTGCCAGCATGTACACTATGGTTCAAATGTTTAGGGTCGGTAAGATTTGTCAATATTTTTTATATTTATGCTTGAAATGGCTGCAATTACTTGATCAAAATGATAATACATTAACATTCTGAAATATTAAAATAACAGTTTTTTGTTTCATTATATTTTAAACAGCAGGTTATTCCTGTTATAGCAAAGCTGAATTACTGATTCCAGACTTTTGAACGGTAGTGGACATGTTAATTGCATGGCAAATTATATATTGTTGCACACTTTTTGGTCATGTCTGCAGTACTCAATAGACAGATAAACACAATAGCTCGACTTAAAAAAAGATTATAACTGTGCATGTTAACATACTCTCTTAGTTATAAAGGTAAAACAAGTCTAGTTTTCTGTCCATAATGTAATGACCGTCTTAGATCAATATCACAGATTGTAATATCACAGGGACCATGCTCACTTTCTGGGCATCAGGTTGTGTTTTGTTTGCTTTTAAATCTTTAAAAAAAATCAAGTGGTACATTTTCAAGATAAGGTTTGTATGTTTACGAAAATACGGTTGAGCGTGGCAATAAAGGTTTTAGAACATAAGATTTCTTTGTCTCAGAAATTTCCCCATTGCATGTGCTGTTTACACAGAAAAAGAAAATCTTATCTGTGAGATCCACATGTTTTAGCTAGGAATACTGCATGCACGTATTATTCAAGGCTTGTTCCTGGCAGGTATTTTAGTCTGATGTTCAGACATTGATGATAGTTAGTCTTCTCAGAGGAAACGAGCGTTGTTTCTTTGTGCGACGTGCTTGCAAGAGTTTTTCTTCCTAAACTGTGTGTTTGTCTAGATTCACTGGGGTTTGTCTCTCTCCGCAGCTGTGCGTTTTTGTGTGTGCGTCACGGTTTTCTGTGTTTGTTGCAGGCTGTTCCCACTCCTCTTCTCTCTCCCTGGCAGTGCCAGTACCAGGCTGCACCTCGTGCCAGCATGCCTCAACGGCGACAAAGTGAGTCATTAACCCCTGATCTCTGACCCCGTTCCTTTGGCAGTATGTTCAGCTTTCTTTCCACCCCTGACTCGTTGTCTCTCCTTTTTCCTTCCCTTCTCTTTCTAATGCTGTCTCTCTTTTGGTATTTTTATATATATATATATATACACACACACACAAAATAGTTACATCAGGGAGTGAGTCATGGCTGTGATGTGTAAGTTGGATATCAGTTTGAGGAGAGAGAGGAGGAGAAATGGTTTGAGAGAGATGAAAGTGAAAATGGTTTAAGAGGTTAGACAAAGTCATCAGTTTCCCGCTGGGCTATTTTGAAGTTACTCTGTCAGGTCTAGGTGGGTCACTGCACTGGTTGGGCCACATTGGCTGTTACGCTGTGTTTTTGTGTAGATGGCCATGCTTTGAGCCCTCTCTTTAGGTATTTTTGTGTACGGATTTTGGAATTTTGCAGTTAAATTCATTAATTGTTACATTTGCTTTGGCAAAATTACATTTTCTGAATACAGTTAATGATGAACAAAGGTAGGCCTGCCTCAAACTCTTCTCATTGAGCTAGAAGTTGACATGTCAGACCAAACAAACTGCACTGATTAAGCTGCAAAAGCAACACTTAAATTAAAATTTTTATGGAACGCTACAAATGCTTTTTTGTTTAATAGTTGTCTCTGCGCATTAACCTGGGATGGGCACCAAAGCCTGTTTTGGTCTCTGAGGAAAAAGGGTAATTGTTAGATGAAATTTTAAAATAAGATAATAAAATAATGAAATTTGATGTGAGAAATTAAATTAATGTGTGACAAATGCAAGCTCAAAATAATCTGAAATAAATATAAGATTTAAAGTAAAACCAAAAATTATTCAGGCACCAGATATCATTTTTTACTATAGTGGGTGCAGGACACTATAGTTCATTTATGTAAGTGGGGATAGCAAAATAAAATAAACTGTGACATATTATACCCAAAGATTCTTCATATAGTGGACTGCCAAGAAAATTGATATAAAATTTGGGACCCAAATTATTCAGACATTCTTTAGTTGCTAATGTGATCTTTTACACCACAGACTGAAAAAAATGAAGCATTGCTTGGTAAATGTTTGACCTAAATTGCTGTTATCTAATTGTGTACTTAAATTTAACAGCTGACAGACGATTGGTTTATTGTAACCCATTATATACCTTTTCTATTAAAGTTATCTGACATTATCAAGATGAATTTCTGTCACAATTTCTGTCTAAGTTCTTGTCTTTTTTTATTACCATTTTCTAAACTATAGTGAATAAACTGTGATTAATGTGAGAAAATGTTGAAGGTGTCTGAATAAATTTTGGTATACTCCTGTTATATCGAAAATGTTGGGGTTAGTATGATTAAACAAATAAAAATAATACTTTTATTGAGCAAGGATACATTAAATAGTTTGAGAATGACAGAAACAACATTTACAATGTTATAAAATATTATAATATAAAAAGTATTAATCAGCAACTGCTTTCAACATTGATAGTAGGTAGTTTCTTGAGCTGCAAATCATCATATTATAATGATTTCTGCAGGATCGTGTGAAACTGAAGACGCTAAAAATTCAGCATTGCCATCACAGGAATAAAGTACATTTATAACTGACAAAACACAAGGGAAAGCACAGGGGTATTTATACACAAGGGCTAATGAGAAAAACTAGAAACACCTGGGAACTGATAATAAGCGGGACTACAAAATGGCAGCAAGAAATAAGAAATAACTAAACATAAAAGTCCAAATGGAAGACATGATCGCAGTAATTGTTTGCAGTAAATTACTGACATTGTAACTGTGCACACAGACAGTGAATTATTCAGTTGTATTTACCTTCGTATGGTCTTTCGCACCTTTATTGTATGCCCATGTCAGTGGAGGATTCAGGCGTATATTATTCAAAATAAATGAGCTCACCAGTCTTTTAATTTCGCGAGAATAGAGCTGTGATCATTTGAGAGAAAGTGTGCTGCACATTGTAAACATGGCTGTAGTTAGAGCAGATGTCAGATTGTGTTCTGTTTCTTCCTCAACAGACCTTCCTCTACTCTTCCCTTCTCTTTTGGTTTTACTCCACTGCTTTGTCTGTTCTATCTTCTCTCCATGTCCTGTCTTTTCCTCCTCCTGTTTCCTCTTCCCTGTTTCCTGATTGGATGAACTTGTGCTCTTTGTTATTTCTCCCCCTCTGCCTATCCCATAATACACCGTGACAGAGGTGGAGCATCTTGTACATTACTTCCGTGACACAGCGTGGTACAGTAACCTCTACTAAAAGCTTCACCATATGCATGGTCAAGTGACGTGAACGACCAAATGCATGCTTATTTGAGTTTCATTTTTAAAGCATGTATCCAATTTTTCACACGTACATGAGACCTGGCATGAGACCCCCACCCCCTCACACACACACACATTTTTTGGCCCAAACCGACTGTCTGAAACCCTAATGTTCCTGCTCATCTCTTCCTCCGTGGGTTGTGGTTGCTGTGGTTGTCAGATCTGTCTTTGCTGTAATGGAGCTACAGTGTTTACCATTGTGTTCTGGGAGACTCACCACTTCTCTCAGCCTGCTCCCAGAGACTTTATCCAAATAGACATCAGTCTGCGCAGGTGGACCAGAGTTTAAACATATCAAACGCACACACAAGCAGGGTGCAACTGTCACAATTAGCCCATGGTGAAATTGTCTGTCCGTGCCTGCACAGGGAGACGCTGAACAGTTTTGGAGAACAATTAAAATGAAATGATCCGATAACTCCTTCGGGATTCACATTATAACCTCCACTTCTACAAACTCAGGATATTAAAAACCTTCTCTATTATCAAAATGGCCACATTTCATCAGTCAAATCTTATAGTAAGATGAACGACTGAATTAGAGCCAGACTTCATTACAACTGTTTCTGTTGTAATATTCAGCAATCATGCTATGGAGGTTGTGAAACCTTTCAGAGGCAGTTGATTCTCCCTGCTCTTATTTGAAATCTGTGTGCTTTTTTTTTTTTTTTCTATGCCAAATGTTCAGATTTTCTTGGTCTCTACCACAAAAAGATTATACATTTTTCTTTAAAATTCATTTATTTGGTTCATAGAAATATATCCCCATGTTTAATTTCAATCAGGAAAGATGTCCTTACAAGAAAAAGCTTTCATTGCAATAATAATTGCAATTTCCAGCTGCTATTGCAATAATAGCTGGAAATTATGCAACTATAATGGAACTGCATGAATGCTATGCATTCATTTTTTTTTATTTTTTTTTTTTAGAAAACAATGGCATACAGTGCAAAGCATTACTCCTTTATGCTAGTCTTGCAAGCATTCTACAAGCCATTGTTACAACTGTGGCACATCCTCATCTGTAGAGGTGTTATAAAACCCCTTTAAAGGGTTTAGGTTTCACAAAGTTTTGAATCTGTCCACAATGGCGGAGCAGCATAGAATGTGTTTGACATCTTTGTTTTTCATTTTACTGTCTTGTTGCTCTTGTTTGTGTGGTGCTGCATGTTTGGATTCCTTTGCTTTTGTGATGTTAATATTTTCAACTTTAATTTGTAATTAGATAAGCCTTGTTCAACCCTGATGATAAATACACATCTATGATAAATTCTGTCTTAAATTTAATTTTTTTAAAGTAATGTTGCTTGGCAACCCCAAAACTGCCTAGAGTCAGGATAATGAACTATAACACTTGGCAGAAGAATTGTTTATCGTGCGCAAATTGTTTATTGAACATTGGTGTCATTTATCAAAATGCTGTTGCTGCTGTTCATTACAGTAGTTTTACCAGTTAAGGGATCCTCCTCTTTGCATTATGCTTAAGAACATACCTTAACTATAGTACAATGACTAAAAGTGGCATTACAGAAAAACCATTATGACAACAAAAGATAATATACCACTGTTCAATTAATATTTGATACATTATAAACAATGTTTATTATTTTGGAATTTGATGGGAGAGTCATCCTCTGGAGTTGCGGGCTTTAATTGGGGGAATTCATTAGATGTGTAACTATTGACTGAGACAGATTGATTATTGGTATAAACAGCTAATTAATATCTCAATCTTTTAATCATTTAGTTTCTTTCTGAAAGCATGAAAAAAGTAATGGAATGTCGTGTCAAGTTTTGTAGTTTTCTGTATCACGTATGGGGCACTCCCTTTAAGCTCCTTTCACTCTGGCAGTGACCAAAGTTTCCAGAAGTCATTTTCAATGAGAGCTCCTGATTTCAGCAAGTGGACAAAGTTTAGAAGTTTTCCGTGTTTATGCAAATGAGCAGAGATGTGATGCTCTAAATAAAGGCATGAATACTGTGAAGCTCACATGATCTCTGTCCGTTTTAAATAAAAAAGGTAATGGAAATGAATGTCTGAAATGATCTGCATTTTCAGTGACGAACTCAACGATGTCAGTGTGATCAGAGTTTTGTCTTCACAGGGTTTAAAAGGTTACAGTCTCTGTCTCTTAGTGAGAACAGACGAGTCTCAGAGACGGATAGAGATTAATGCATTATGGATGTTATCTGCAGGTGTCCGCAGACGTCTCTCTACCCCAGAGAATGTGATGTGGCTGTCTGACGCTACTGAATTTAAAAACCCTCGCTCACGCTCTTTTACTCCCATGTTCCTGCACTGCACTCTTATTGTGTATTCTTAATGTGAAGAACGACTACGTTGTTGTGTTTTTCAGCTGTTTTTTTTTTTTTTTGCACTCTATAGTGGTGTTTTAAACTGTAATGATTTACCCCTCTTCAATCTGACATTTTCTCAACCCGTGTAGTTGGGCATGCGATTAAATTGTTTTGTGATAGTATCTGGATATAATACACACTTTACAAATGGTCTCTGGCTGAATAGAAATGTGGCAGGCTGCTTGAAACCACTGTTAGCCAGTAGGGGGTGTTGTGGTTTCAGTAGAGCTGTGCTCTTTAGCAGAAACAGCCCATGAGAGACAAAAAGAGTGGCTGAGAAGGAAACGAGGACTTGTGCCTCTGTCATGGTGCACAGTTGTGTTTGCTGAAACTCACCTGCGTACATGCTCGTCCACTCAAATCACCCTTTTACAGTCACTCTCTGTTCGGAACCAAACAGCCGACAGCACGACTGAACGCTCGCATCTTATCACAACCTATCGATGTCCACAGAGCTAAAAAAATCAGTGTTGTTTTAGATTGCTAAGTACAATTTTGTTCACACCAGGCAAAGTTCAGAATTGAGGAGTCTGCCATACTCCACAGAAAGTTGATTTGGAATTTAAATAACAGGAAGAGGAATTTATTGAATTGTATTTGTAGTTCTGGAAGTAAAAATCCTATTGATTTTTCAGATATGTGCTTTTGTTGAAGCTGCTAGCCTGCATTTTCATTTGTTTTAACTGTTATATTTAACATTTGAACTCCTGGTGAAAAAACAGCATTACCCATTATTCTGCAAAGAAATCTACTCTGATCAGAGAATCACTACAAGAGCTCTCAGCGACTGCTCACTCCTGTGAAGCACTGCAAGTGATGTAGAGTCTCTCTATGCTCTTTAATTACTCAAATTTGTTACACTCTCAACCAAGAGTTAATTTGATTTACTTTTGTTGTGTGAATGGAACTAGTTTAAAGCAGTGGCTGTCAGTTAAAAATAAAATGTAATGCTGCTGTCGGTTAATTATGATTTAATGGATGAACCTCAGTTGGAGCTTTTTTGCGAACACCTCCTGATGTTATAGAATACAAAATCTTTGACATTTACTTTAATCACTTTGGTTATTCACGGCTATCTCATTAGTTATCTCTTCATACAGTATCGATGTAACTGCTCCTATAATCTGTTCTATGAGTTGGACAGTTTGAGTCACACCTGTTTTCAGTCACAAACACTAACTATGCGATTATATCCACTGATTGCAGATCTCCTGTTCTGGTTTATTTTGTTAAATACTGTTCTATTTTGTCTTCCACAGCCTCGAATACTTCAGCCCATCAGTCACATCCCCAACGAGCCCCTCATCCAGGGAAAACTAGCAAGAACAGTCCCCACCGGGGGCCACAGTGATGCCTGCACCGAAGGGGAACAGACTATGTCTCCTTTGTCCTGTTCTCCAGTCCCCTGCATGGATCCAATTCTTCTTCCTGCTGGAGACCCTCACGTGGAGTCAAAATCTCTTCCTGACCCAGAGGAGTTGAGTTGGTTGCTTAGCACCCACCTTCGCATACAAGACAACAATGAGAGTGACTCACAGGAGGCTGGAGAACAGATTGCGAGACCAACCCCAGAAAGCCATCAAAACAAACTCCTGCAAACACCTCACACCCTGTCCTTCAGCCCACGTGTCCTGCAGCCTCCACGCCTGCACAAACGGGTAACTGTCCCTGCTCTGCCTGTAGGGTGCGGTAGTGGGTCAAACCCAAAACCACGACCTTCAATGAAGTACAAGGCCCATCAGCTTCTTCCTCCTCCTCCGTCCAGAGGTTTACCATGCTATAGTGCAGGGAACCATGTCGTGAATCGCGGCCGGCTATCAGTGGTCAGGAGAGAGCCTGACCCAGAACACAATGCTTTGGTTCCGCTTGGTATCTCCACAAGTCTTGCAAAGCCAAAGATCCACTGGGCGTCAGCTGCAGCCATAGACCGTGATAAGGCTACCTCCCTGAACGCATGATCACACATGCGGCTTGCACTAGATGGTGTTGTTAGTGGCTAGACAACCTTTTAATCTAAACAAAGCAGCTAAGCTGTTGTGTCTAACTATGCAACAAAAAGTAGTGTCTCAATCAGCGCTTCTGTTGCACAAAACCGCTCTTTTGGTTCAGACTAAATCATCATTCCATAACCACTAAGAAACCTTTACCACTCACAATTACATCATCCATACATAACCATGTTAATCCAGTTGAGTTCCCAATGCATTGACAAACTGGAGAAAAGGATGACTGACAGAAATTCCGACTGAAAGAGAGAGCTAAATCTTAGAAAACAAGCAATGGAATGCATTAGAGAGCTCTTTGTTTTTTACTGTTGCTCAACAAACGTCAAAGAGGACGCGAGTGTAGTGCCATAGACTGCCTGCAGAGCTTTTTTGAAGCCCCCACTGTCTGGATATTTTCCCATGTGGCATGCCCTCTGGACACCCACTCATTTAGTGGTTGAATCTGACATTTACATCACCAACCTCCCGAGGTTTAACTGCGAAAACACATATTATTGTCTAAGCAACATCCCAGAGCTTGTCGTAAAGACCAAGAGAAGTCAGTATGTGACGTGACCCAAGTCTCACCTTCAGTTTCCACAGGAAGACCTGTCAGTCTGCTGTGATTTTGATCTGTTTGTATATTACTTCATGCCTCATTTCATATTCTTGTCTATATTCACCGCATAAACATGAAGAAAATCAGTCCAAGCTACAAAATTTCAAATTTTTTCATCATTCTACTTCCTATGTCTTGTTTCAGTGCTAGAGTCGCTTTGATGTACAAATGCAGTGTTTTGGCAGGAGGGAGCACATGCCACTGTCAGTGCTTCCTTTTTCACCTTGGCTTCAGTCGTGATCAGCAGTTTTTCATTTTAATTAGGCTCATGCCTCCTGTATTAACAAGGTTCTTTTTCTTGATTATGGATTATGGCATGCTCAAAGCATAAACTTGCCTTTTTACCCCCATTAGTTGCATACAAAATTGTTATAATGCTTATTAATTATTTATACATTATAAAGATGTTTACAGTTAAGATGCCTTTAGTAAGCTGTTCAGCCTGCTCCAGTGCTGCAGGAAAAAAAAAGCCTTGTCTTTGGCACAGAAATGCTATTGCAGAGACTTGAGCGAGTTCTTAATTTTTTACTTCTCTTTTTTTATTGCTTCGCAAGCAGTGATAAATAAAAAACAAAAAACAGTACCATTTATGGTAAAATTGTGAAGACCGAGATAAATTGGACCGTTTGATTAGTTTTGTAAGTTGCTTTTGACCACAGTAGGTGTTTTCTAAGACATTCAGAATGGTTTGGTTATTTATTTTTTTCTTAAAGGGTTTTCTGTTCTTGAGTTGGTGTTTTCTCTTCTTAAGATTACATAAGTGTCTCTCAGAAGGTTGATAAGATTGGCAGGCTTTTTTCTTTTTTTTGTGCTTTTGGCATGCCTTGATACATAATACACACTGTAATACACAAATAAACCGCAAGATCCACTGCAAGCACATGGACTTATTCATACTATTATTTTAAATAGGCAAGAACCCTGTGTGTGTTTGTGCAATATATGTATCAGAGTGTATACGTATTAGTATATACAGATACTTTACCCTAAACTTTTACTGTGGATGTTTTATCCAAAGTGAACGTGATTTTGCTGCCGTTTTTTCAAGAATACGAGGGGGTTTAGGTACTTCTAGACACACCCAGTGATGGGCAGCCGTGTCTAAAACCAACTAAAGAAAATCAATAGAAGAAGGATATTTGTGTGTTTCTCTCTCTCTCACCCAACTCTGTGGTTATACTAAGCAGAAAATCAATGGACGGCTTGTTTTGTAATGCTCTGGAGACACTTTGTTTGTATTTCTTCCTCTCTTTCTGTCTCTCGTCAGTATACGTGTGCAGGAGGAGAGGTCCCACTGTAGTCTTGCTAATGCAAAGTCACAGAAGAACATTGATTTCTGTCTTCTGTGGTCAGAGGTGAATCACTTGTGTCAGAGAGGTGCCGTTTACAGCTAGGAGCATCTTTTCTTTAATTTGCTTGTTAACAAGGCACAAATTATGAGGTACAGTTCAATGAAAAATTGTCATCAATTGTTCACTGTTCATGTCGTTCCATAGAATTAATTACTTTATTCAGTGGAACATAAAATAAGATATTTTGCAACATGTCTTAGTCCATATAATGAAAGTCAATGGGGTCCAAAATTGAAATGGCAAAAAAATGATCCTGTCTTTTCAAAAGTTCAACAATGTGTCTTGGACCGTTGACTTTTGCAGAATGGTAAAAGTTAACATGTTCTTTAAAATATCTTTGTGTTCCACAGAGGAAAGTCATACATGTTTGGAGTGACAAGGGGTGATGCCATTTCCATTTTTTTTTGTTTTTGTTGAACTATGCCTTTAAACTGAGATAAAGTAACATTAAGTTTTATTTGAAAATTATTGTAAACCATGCATCCTGGCATTTATTAAATATAATAGTATAATAGATGGTTTAAATGTGAGTCTTTCTACATATCATCTGTTCATGTTTCTGCAAGTTCAAAGGTGCTGTATTACAAATCACTGTTGCGTGCCACGGTGATAAAAAGAAACAAAAAAAGTTAACTACACCAAGTTAAAACACTAGTTTTAAGATTTACAAATTGCTAAAAGAAAAATAAATGCACTTATACAAAGACCTCTTACTGTTGTGTAAAATACATTTATGACTTGCTGCCCATGTGTGTATGCCTTCCTCTGGGTTCTTTTCACCTGGACGATTCTTTGATAGCATGAAAATGTCTGAAACAATAAACACTTGCCATGAATTCCTTTTCAAAAATCTTCAATTTTTCCTTCCATATATAATTCATGTCTTACCGTGTTTTTCACCTATTGTGACCCGAGAGTTTGCAGCATTGTCAGAAAGCTACCATTGCTCCATTATAGCTTCATGAAAACAACAGCTGCCAACCTGTTGGTCTGGACAGAAAAGATGGTTACTAACAGGAATGAATTCAAGCACTTTAAATGACCCGTTTCAACCTCTACGATGAAGAGACTGTGGTCTTTTTGATCTGATCTGTTTGATTTGCTGTCATTGTGTGCAACTTTTATTTGGCTGTTTTGATGTTCTCTCCCTGTGTGCTCTGGTCCAGTGGAAGGTGTGAGACTTCAATAAAGTGAAGGAATTAAATTCACATTCTCTGTTGCATTTTCTCTGTCTCTGAGGCATTCATTTGCACAGCTTACTGCAGTCTTTCCTAGCACTGCAGATACTAATACATTATGTTTAGGACTGCTGTATGCCACCATGTTCATTATACTACAAATCCGCACATTCTAGAAGAATTGTCTAATATTCTCACTCTGTCCAAAACAACACTGTGTACAAACGATAAATAAGAAAGAAGATAAGAGCTGAGTTTTTTTAAAGAAAAGTATCAGCTTTGTTTTTCCCCAAACATAAAACAGGAAAAAAAATATATGTATACACACTCACCTAAAGGATTATTAGGAACACCATGATTAATGCAATTATCTAATCAACCAATCACATGGCAGTTGCTTCAATGCATTTAGCGGTGTGGTCCTGGTCAAGACAATCTCCTAAACTCCAAACTGAATGTCAGAATGGGAAAGAATGGTGATTTAAGCAATTTTGAGCGTGGCATGGTTGTTGGTGCCAGACGGGCTGGTCTGAGGATTTCACAATCTGCTCAATTACTGGGATTTTCAAGCACAACCATTTCTAGGGTTTACAAAGAGTGGTGTGAAAAGGGAAAAACATCCAGTGGGTGAAAATTCCTTGTTGATGTTTGAGGTTAGAGGAGAATGGGCCGACTGATTCAAGCTGATAGAAGAGCAACTTTGACTGAAATAACCACTTGTTACAACCGAGGTATACAGCAAAGCATTTGTGAAGCCACAACAGTTGGGCTGCAACAGCAGAAGACCCCACCGGGTACCACTCATCTCCACTACAAATAGGAGGCTACAATTTGCACAAGCTCAACAGAATTGGACAGTTGAAGACTGGAAAAATGTTGCCTGGTCTGATGAGTCTCGATTTCTGTTGAGACATTCAGATGGTAGAGTCAGAATTTGGCGTAAACAGAATGAGAACATGGATCAATCATGCCTTGTTACCACTGTGCAGGCTGGTGGTGGTGGTGTAATGGTGTGGGGGATGTTCTTGGCACAATTTAGGCCCCTTAGTGCCAATTGGGCATCGTTTAAATGCCACGGCCTACCTGAGCATTGTTTCTGACCATGTCCATCCCTTTATGACCACCATGTACCCATCCTCTGATGACTACTTCCAGCAGGATAATGCACCATGTCACAAAGCTTGAATCATTTCAGATTGGTTTCTTGAACATGACAATGAGTTCACTGTACTAAAATGGCCCCCACAGTCACCAGATCTCAACCCAATAGAGAATCTTTGGGATTTGGTGGCCCTGGATGTGCATCCCACACATCTCCATCAACTGCAAGATGCTATCCTATCAATATGGGCCAACATTTCTAACGAATGCTTTCAGCACCTTGTTGAATCAATGCCACATAGAATTAAGGCAGTTCTGAAGGCGAAAGGAGAGTGATCCTAAGAAAGGTGAGAAATCAGCCCAGAACCACACAGGAGGGAGCTGGTCAATGACCTGAAAAGAGCTGGGACCACCGTTTCCAAGGTTACTGTTGGTAATACACTAAGACGTCATGCATGGCACGGAAGGTTCCCTGCTTAAACCAGCACATGTCCAGGCCCGTCTTAAGTTTGCCAATGACCATTTGAATGATCCAGAGGAGTCATGGGAGAAAGTCATGTGGTCAGATGAGACCAAAATATAACTTTTTGGTCATAATTCCACTAAACGTGTTTGGAGGAAGAAGAATGATGAGTACCATCCCAAGAACACCATCCCTACACTCTCAGAAAAAAAGGTACAGTGCTGTCACTGGGGCGGTACCCTAAGGTACAAAAGTGAAAAGGTACATCTTTGTACCTTACTCACCCCTAAATGGTACATAATAGTACCGTAAAAGGTACATATCAGTACTTTAAGAGTGCATATTAGTACCTTAAAGGTACATATTAATAGCTTAAAGGTACATACCTTTTCGGTTTTGTACCTTAGGGTACCGCCCCAGTGACAGCAATGTACCTTTTTTTCTGATAGTGTACTGTGAAGGATGGGGGTGGTAGCATCATGCTTTGGGGGTGTTTTTCTGCACATGGGACAGGGCGACTGCACTGTATTAAGCCGAGGATGACCGGGGGCATGTATTGCGAGATTTTGGGGAACAACCTCCTTATATAATAATAAATATAATATAATAAATATAATAATATTATATAATTTTTCTCCTGTTTTACGATGCAATTACATACAGGATGCTGAAACAGTCTAGTTAATATCTTGACCACAATGATCAGGTCTGGAGATGGGGTGGCCATGACAGGGTCTTGATCTGGTGGTCCTCCATCCACACCTTGATTGATCTGGCTGTGTGGCATTGAGAATTGTCCTGCTGGAACAAATGTCTTCATGTCAGAGCAGAAGGAATCAAGTTTTCCTCCCGGACAACCTTATTCGTGGCTTGATTCATGCACCCTACACAAAGACCAATGTGCCCAATTCCAGGCTTGCTGAAGCACCCCCAGATCATCACCGATACTCCACCAAATTTCACAGTGGGAATACTGTGGCTGTATACTGTAACCATTAGATGACCAGGTGTTGGGTAAAGCTGAAAATTCAGAGAAGATGACCTTACTACAGTCCTTAACGGTCTTTTGCAAACCTCAGCCTTGCTTCTCGTTGAAGGGCTTTTATCTAGCTTTGCAAAACTTTAGCCCGACCCCTAGGAGCCTGTTTCAAACCATCCTCGCTGCGCACTTCACCCCAGCTGCCGTTTGCCCTTATTTTTTGCAGGTCACTTGATGTCATCCAACGGTTGGTGAGTGACATTCGAATGAGTAAGCGGTCATCCCGGTCAGTGGACAGTCATTTTCGCCCTCTGCCGGTATGAACCGCTTGAAATTCATTTAAACTCATTGTATCCCTCTGCCAGTAAATCGAGGACTGATCCCTTTCTTTTCAAATCTTTTGACATGGCCAATAATTATTTTTTGATTCCAATAACTTTTGTGCTACTATTAGCACTGTTTTTGCTATCCAGCTGGATCTATTGTAAGAGGATAGTGATGACACAGCAGCAGGGCCGGACTAAATTTCAGGCTGTGAAATGTCACACCCATCCAGGCCATCCCATACACCCACAACAAATTTTGGAGCCATGGAAGACCATATTTTTTTGTATGGTCGGCTCAGGCCGTGCAAAATAATTAAAGGTTCTCTCTTGAACTGCACCTTCACTTCACTTCCCTTTTCCTTTTCATTATCTTAATTTTCCTTGATTTGTCTCGATCTTGACTCTCTCCCTTTGTGTGTTTACTTTTTTGCTACTTTTTGTGTAGCATATCTATCTCTTTTTCTTTAGCAGGTCTACCGTTAGGAACAGAACTATCAACGTTGCTGCAAAAAAAAATAAAAAATCATTTGTTTGCACAGATTTTCGGTAAATTC